>CM014733.1:47644516-48244516 GCA_004329165.1 Spatholobus suberectus | reverse complement strand
ATATTTAAAATCTTTATTTTAAATTTATTTCAAATCCTTATATCTTTATATATATTTTCGTAATCAATCAATAAATTTGTTTTTGAAAACAATTTAAAATGGAATTAATATGAAATTATTTTTAAAAACAATTTAATGTGAAATTATTGACTGATCATGAAACCCTAACGAAAACCTTAAGAAATCCTATTTAAAGCTTCTGAAATCCAAAGTCGTTAATTAATGCCCCTAAAACACTACAAAACCTTTATATATATATATAAAGACAAAACTACTAAGATATATATTATTTTTTCCATTTGAAATCTTAATTTTACTATTTATATTATAATAAAGATTTCAAATATATATAATACTAGATTAAAACTACTAAGATATCTTTTTTCTTTCCTATTGAATAATTTATAATTATTAGTATTTATATAATAGATTAAAATACTAATAAATTAAAATGTTAATTTATTATTCGTTTAAGAATATTCTTATTTATTCGAAACCCTAATTTCGAATATGTGAATTTTTTATTGATAAAAACTAGTTAATATTTGATTTAATAAATAGTGCACCAAAATTAAATTTATTGTGCAAGTCTGTTTAATCAAAACTACTAAGATATATATTTTCTTAAACAAACTTATTTTAAATTTTCATATATATATATATATATATATATATATATATATATTATATTTTTTATATATGTAAAAACAAAACTACTAAGATACATATTATTGTATATATTTGAAATCTTTACTTTACTATTTATATTAAAATAAAGATTTCAAACATATACAATAATAGATTAAAACTAATAAGATATCTCTTTTCTTTTCTATTAAATAATTTATAATTATTAGTATTTATATAATGGATTAAAATACTAATAAATTAAAAATACTTATTTATTATTCGTTTAAGAATATTCTTATTTATTAGAAACCCTAATTTCAAATATGTCAATTTTTGATTGATAGAAATCAGTTAATATTTGATTTAATAAATAGTACACCAAAATTAAATTTATTGTGCAAGTCTGTTTAATCAAAACTACTAAGATATATATTTTCCTAGTCAAACTTTATTTTAAATTTTCATATATATATATATATATATATATATATATGTATATATATGTATATATTCTTTTTTTGAAGAGAATTTTCATATATATTTGAATCTTTATATATATTTGAAATTTTTATTTTAAATTTATTTCAAATTTGTACATCTTTATATAAATTTTCGTAATCAATTAATAAATTTATTTTCGAAAACAATTTAATATGGAATTAATATGAAATTACTTTTGGAAACAATTTAATATGAAATTATTGATTGATTATGAAACACTAACCAAAACCCTAGTAAAATCCTATTGAAAGTGTCTAAAACTCTAATGTCGCTAATTAATGCCCTTGAAACCCTACAAAACCTTTATATATAAAATAAAGATATATTATATTATTGATTCTATATTATATGAATTATATTATTGATTCTATATTATCTAATATTATATATTGTATTATTTATTTATTATTACTAAAATAGGGACGTTTAATTAACTAGATTTGAGACCTGTGCGCTGCACGGTTTTTTTTTTTATATTATATATATTTAATATTTATAGTTATTTTTTAAAATGTATGTATGTAAATAAAACTACGATTATTTTTAAAATAGGCTTAAATATGTTTTTGGTCCCTCAAATTTAGGGTAAATCCGTTTTTAGTCCCGTAAATTTAAAAGTGATCTTTTTAGTCCCTCTAATTTAAAAAAAGTTGTTTGTAGTCCTTCAGGACCACCTACAGTATTATTGATAGGGCAGATTGAGTTAGCTATACAGCATCAGTTGAACTCGGTGTGATGTTTTCATGGACAGAGACATTACTGGGTGGGTTTTGTATGACAGATTCACTAACAACTTTTGGGCAAAAGGACTAAAACATGTTTTTTTCAAATTACAGGGACTAAAAAGATCACTTTTAAATTTGGGGGACTAAAAACGGATTTACCCCAAGTTTGAGGGACTAAAAACATGTTTAAGCCTTTAAAATATTTAGTGATATGTTAGATATAATTACATTGAAATTCAGGATGTTGTCTTCAAAAATAATTAGTAAAATTTGTAAATAATAGTGAAACAATACTTGTATGAAATTTATAAATAAAAATTAAAATATAATAAATATGAATATATAAATATATACATACATACATACACACACACATACATACACACATACACACACACATATATATATATGTATGTATGTGTGTGTGTATGTGTGTGTGTATGTGTGTGTGTGTGTATGTAATAAATATGAAATTCACTTTTGTTATCGCAGATATTATATTAAAATGTATTTTTGTGTTTCTATAATAAATAATTTTTAACTATATTTATGTAAAAAATAACTAGTAAAATAAAAAATACATATAAAATAATAAATAAAATTAATTTGAAATTTGAAATTTGAAAAACTTATAATTATACATACCACCACATATTCACAAATGTCAAAGTTCCTCAATTAATTATCATATAATATAATTATGAACCACGTTATTTTAAGAGATAAAATGAAAAAATACAATAATAATATAATAAACATATAATTTTTATTCAAAAACAAATTATCAATTTAATTATATATTATACTTAATAAATACATACAATAAATAATATTATAGAAAGAAAAAATTATTTATTTATATATTTACAAAAATACTACATTAATAACATTAAAAACTACATTAATTTCTTTCTTATGTTTACTTTATTGTTACATTTTGTTATTTGAAAATGTTTTATGAACTAATAATTAAAGGTATATTTCATCATTTACACATTTAATATTAATTTATTGATAGTTATTTGTTTTGTATATTTTTTTTTATGATTTATTTATTGATAAATATTAATTCATATTTACGTAATAATTTTTTTTCATATTTTTGTATCTTTTTAATTTGGCATAATTGCACTTTGTGCCATCCAGGTTTCATCATTTTATAGATTTTGCCACCGTGTTTTTTTTTTTCTCTCATTTTGCCATCATATTTTTGAAATCTTGTAAATTTTGCCAAATCTTGCGAATTTTTATTTAATGAACAATTGATGATTAAGAAAAATTTGCAAGATTTTAAAAATAGTGACAAAATAAGAGAGAAAAAACATACTAACAAAATCTACAAAATGATAAAACTTGAGTGCACAAAGTGCAATTAAGCATTTTAATTTATTGATAAATATTTAAATTTTGTATTAATTTATCTGTTACGATATTTTTATTCAACAATTGTATTTTGAAATAACTTTTATGAAATTTTGTATATATTAAACTGAAATTCAACTTCAAATTTATAAACTAATTTAAAAAAGTCAATAGTTTATCAATTCGAGGTATTGCAAAACTCAAAATTTGCATACCATTTTTTTTGTATCTTTTTAATTGACATATAAATTTGAGAAATTTTTTTTCTTAGATTTTATTCAAATTAAATTAATGTTTGATTGTTAACAATGCATTGTTATTATGATAATTGACTATTTTGAATTAAAATAATCATTGTTATTATTATTATTGTTGTTGTTATTATAACAACATCTATATTTAATACCATAATAAGTAATTATGATTTTTAATTAAAATTGATTTCATATCTGGCTATCACAAGCATGAAGAAACTATATTTATTATTGTTATCATGATAATAAATGGTTTTGAATATGAGAATCAATATTTAACTTCAGTTATAAAAACAATTTTGCAAAAAAAAAATATTTTATTAAATTAGGATATTGCATAAGTCAAAATTAATAAACCATATATTGGTTATCACTGGTGCTATTACTAGAATGATTTTTCTTTGTATTTTTTAAATTGATGTATAAAATTAAGTCAATAATTTTTTAGTTATTATTCAAAATTAGATTTATGATTATGTTAACAATGCAAAAAATAGTATGTGAAATGAAATAAAATTCATGCAAATTGAGTTGAGCTTTGATTATGTGAAAAATATTCACTAATTGAATAATGTATTTGGTTGCACAAACATAAACACATTTATCACTAATAATTAATTGAATAAAGACTAAAAGTTGATATAAATTTAATATTTTTTTCATATATCTAGAACTTCTAAAACCTCATTCTTAAAATAGAGCAGAGACTAAAAGTGATTGTATAATTGCTATTCATATTAGATTATAGTGGAAAGGCATTAATTAAATTTGAAAAACTGTGTATTGATATTCATTTTCAAAAATAAAAAACTGTGCAATGGAATGAAAAGTGGAAAGGGTGCATTTAACTTACAATTTAATGGTTTTGATTGTATGAGTGTGCATGATTACATTGAAATATTCATAAATTTTATTATTTTAATTTAGACTATTTGAAGAATGTGCATGATTACAAATTGAAATGTTTAAAAATTTAATGACAATATTTTTTGTTTTTAAACTTGATTGTTTTTCTTTTTTGTTTGATAGAATTAGACTAACCAATCAAATAATTTGCATAAAAATTCAAATAATTAATAAAGTTATTATTTAATTCAAAAGACATTTAACTACATATTATATAATCATTAGTTTTGAAATATATCTAACTTTTTATAATATTACAATATTTAATGTTATTATTATGTTTTCAAAAATGTTATTATTATAGTATTTATATATATATATATATATATATATATATATATATATATCTTTTATCGTCTTTTATTTTTAAACTATATATTATTTACATAAAAATATAAAAATTGTATAATAAATAGTATTAATGGGAGCAATTAAATTCTTCATTAAACACATTTATGTATATTAAAGATTCAACGGTTATTATCATATTCAAGCTTCGATCCACGGTAGAGATTTGTTCAAGTCTCCTTTATATATATATATATATATATATATATATATATATGGGGTAGGATCCGTTGACACTAGGTGTCAAAGTTAGTGAAGTTACACCTTCAATAACTTTTTGTAGAATGTAAATTTAATCAATCCAACCGTTGAATTTGATGTTCTTATTAATTAGATTAAGTATACAAAATTGTATACAATTATAAAATTATTTAGTAATTCATCGCATCACTTTATTTTAACGTACAATAAAAAATTAAAATATATGTAAATAGTCAATGTTAGATGATACATCTAGAAAAGTCCAAATGATGTGAAATTTGACATACATGATCATGAAGATAATATCATATAATTTAACGGTTGGATTAGTTAAATTGGCATTATATAAAAAGTTATTGAAGGTGTAATTTGACTAACTTTGACACCTGGTGTCAACAAATCCTAACCATATATATATATATATATATATATATAGATATATATATATAGATAGATAGATAGATATAGATGTGGAAGTTTAATATGAAATTACATATATATATATATATATATATATATATATTATTGATTCTATATTATCTAATATTACATATTATTTTTTATTTTTTATATTATTTATTTATATATTATATTTTTATTATAATGTGTACACCAATTTATTTTTAGAAAAAATTTAATATGAAATCAATATGAAATTATTGATTGATTAAAATCAATCAATAATAGGAAAATTTGAATATAAAGTACGAAACCCTAGTGTCACCAATTAATACCTCAAAAATCCTAATGTTGGCAATCAATGCCCAAAAACCTTAATGTTGCCAATTAATACATCTGAAACCTTACAAAACCTTTCTTTTATATATATAAAGATATTATCTAATATTATATATTATATATTATTTATTATATTATTTATTTATATATTATATTTTTATTATAATGTGTACACCAATTTATTTTCGAAAACAATTTAATATGAAATTATTAATTGATTAAATTCAATCAAATAGGAGAATTTGAATATAAAGTATAAAACCCTATCGTCGCTAACTAATACTTCAAAAATTCTAATGTTACTAATTAATACCCCAAAAACCCTAATGTCGCCAATTAATACCCTAGAAACCCTACAAAACCTTTCTTTTTTATATATAAAGATTTTTATTATAATGTGTACACTAATTTATTTTCAAAAACAATTTAATATGAAATCAATATGAAATTATTAATTGATTAAAATCAATCAATAATAGGAGAATTTGAATATAAAGTATAAAACCCTAGTGTTGCTAATTAATACTCTAAAAATTCTAATGTCACCAATTAATGCCCAAAAAACCTTAATGTCACCAATTAATACCCCAGAAACCCTACAAAACCTTTCTTTTATATATATATATATATATATATAAATATATAAGATTATTTATTTATTATTATTAAAATAGGGACGTTTAGTAATAATGTGGACGTTTAATATGAAACTATATTATATATATATATATATATATATATATATATATATATATTATTAATTTCATATTATCTAATATTATATGTTAATTTTTATTTATCATATTATTTATTTATATATTATATTTTTATTATAATGTGTACACCAATTTATTTTCGAAAATAATTTAATATGAAATCAATATGAAATTGTTGATTGATGAAAATTAGTCAATAATAGGAGAATTTGAATATAAAGTACAAAACCTTAGTGTCGCCAATTAATAACCTAAAAACCTTAATGTCGCCAATTAATGTTTTGGAAACCTTAATGTCACCAATTAATATCCAGAAACCTTACAAAATCTTTCTTTTATATATATAAAGATTATTTATTTAATATTATAATTTTATTATAATGTGTACACCAATTTATTTTCAGAAACTATTTAATATGAAATTATTGATTGATTAAAATCAATCAATAATAGGAGAATTTAAAATAAAATATAAAACCCTGGTGTCGCCAATTAATACTCCAGAAATCCTAATGTCGCCAATTAATGTCCTAGAAACCCTGCAAAACCTTTCTTTTATATACATAAAGATTTAAATATTATTTATTTATTATTACTAAAATAGAGACGTTTAGTAATAATGTGGACGTTTAATATAAAATTATATATATATATATATATATATATATATTATTGATTATATATTATCTAATATTATATTATTTGTCATTTATTATATTATTTATTTATATGTTATATTTTTATTGTAATGTGTACACCAATTTATTTTCGGAAACAAATTAATATGAAATCAATATGAAATTATTGATTGATTAAAATAAGTCAATAATAGGAAAATTTGAATATAAGGTAGGAAACCCTAATGTTGCCAATTAATAGCCCAAAAACCCTAATGTCAACCTTAATGTCGCTAATTAATACCTTAGAAACCCTATAAACTTTTCTTTTATATATATAAAGAATATATAAAGATATTATCTAATATTATATATTATTTTTTATTTATTATATTATTTATTTATATATTATATTTTTATTATAACGTGTACAACAATTTATTTTCGAAAACAATTTACTATGAAATCAATATGAAATTATTGATCAATAGGAGAATCTTTATATATACCTAAAAATCTTAATATCGTCAATTAATGCCCCCAAAACCCTAATGTCACCAATTAATACTCCAGAAATCCTACAAAACCCTAGTGTCGCCGATTAATTAGTACAAAACCTTAGTGTCACAAATTAATAATCTAGAAACCCTAATGTCGCTAATTAATGTCCTAGAAACCTTAATACCCTAGAAACCCTACAAAACCTTTCTTTTTATAATATAAAGATATCTTGCTATTTTAATGTATAAAAGTGGGCCCATTAAATAGTAGAAAACACTAATTACTCTCTACAACAACGGTGCTTTCTTTCCATTCCAAAAGAGTTGCTCTCTAAGAGCAACTTTAATGCAAGTTGCTTACGGGTTGCTTATAGTTAAGCAACCGTGCCTTATTTTTTTCCACTGTTGGAGAAGTGTGATGTGGCGGAGTGAGTTGCTTAAATAGAAGCACCGTTTCTTCTACAAGACACGATTGCTTAGCCATTAAAATAAGATTTTTCCAATAATTACCCTATTTTGGAGGAGGGAAAGAAACTATATTGTGTCCCAAGAACTTGCATTTTAGATTCAACAAAAAACCAACAATGAAATAATCTAAAACAAATTGTAAATTTCAGAACCACCACAAAACCATAAAACAAGTACAATTTGTAAAATCTGAGAACAAATTTGAGAACCAACACATAACACAAAACCAAGAACAAAACTAGTTTACATTTTGGGAAATTAGAACCCCATAAAATACAAAAATCAACGGAGGTGCAACGGCTGAGGCGTGACGATGGGGGCTCAACAGAAGTGGTGGATGCGCGGCGAGGTGTGATTGAGAGGGAGAGAGTTTGAGGAGAAGGTGAGAGGTTTCTTAAAAATGACAAGTTTGAGAGGAGGAGAAAGTGGAGGAGGTTATGAAAAATGAGAGAATAAAATGAGAAGTTTGGGAAAGTAAAAGAACCTTCTCGATGAAGGTTTAAAAAAAAGGTAAATTTTTTTATTTTTTATTTTTAAAGCAAAGTTAAAACAAAGGGTCTCGGCACAATTTTTTTACCATTGGATACTACAAATAATAAAATAATAAAATATAAGTTACTTAAGAGTTGCTTAAAATTATATGCATTAGAGAAAAAAAATGCATGAATTGTTCAAGAGTTGCTTAAAAATAATGTGGCGCAGTGGGACCCACTAAATTGTACTTGAGAAACTCAAAGTGAGTTTCTTAAATTTTTAGCACTAAATTTGCTCTAATGGCCAAAGAAACTCTTATGAGTTGCTTAATATTGTGCTTGTCAGTATAGAACCCCCATTAGATATGCTTTAATAATACAGTGAGTCATGTGATAAAAAAATGTATAAAATAAATGTAAAAAATGAGGAGTTAAAAAATTTAAGTTATAAAATAAATAATCCTATAATTGCCTATAAGAAATGATGTTGCAAATTTTACGAATTGCCAATACTAGATTAGGTTATTGAATCGGAATTGATGTAAGAAAATAGTTTACTACTTTTACATAGAAGTTGTCAATAAATAATTCTAACATAATTTTCAGTTTTTTAAAATTAAAAAATTAAAGCACTTGTTTGAATAGTTAGTTTTATATTAATTACTTTCAAAAACTTCTTTTATTTTTTATTTTTAGGACTAAAAATTAAAATATTCAATTATTTTTAATTTATATTTCTTATATCTCTTTTGAAAAGAGATGAAAACTGAAAAAAAAAAAAAGCATTTTTTATTAGCAACATTATTGTAATATATGAGAAATAATGTTAGGCTTTTGAAATGGGATACAAACTATATTGTACAAGTCTTGAAATTGTGTTTTGAAATGTAAAAATAAACTTTTTTTTTTATTAATGGCATTATTGTACACAAACACTTTTGTTTTTAATATGACGCTAAAATAATAATTTCTGATTTACTTTCAATTCATTTTTTGTTATACAAGATTGTTGTTAAATGGCTTACAATGTTGGCACCTATACTGTCACCGATGATGAACATTTTTCCAAAATTTGTGTGGTTGTTTAGCCACTCATTAGGGCCGTTTCCACCCACATGAGAAGTGATCCATTTGAGTGCAACCCACGAATCTTCGTGGCCAATGGGAACCAGATGCTCTGGTGCCCTCCAGTAATGGATAGAGACAACAATTACATTAGCCTTTGAAACAACCTTGTTAAGGAAGTTGAGGTAATTTGGTGAAAATAGGGTTTCGATACAGAAGGCGCTACTGTGGATGTAAACAAAGAGATGGAGCTTTTACATCCACAATATGCATGAGGTTATAGGTTCTGACCTCAGTGCGACCATTGTACACATATAAAAAAAAAGATTACTATTAAATGATCACCTTATATCTTACACAACAAGAAAAGTGCCTATTATCATCATCCAAAAGACGACACTAATTATAAAATGCCAATGCTATTTACTACTTTAGTGTCGATAAAGTCATGACCTTAAGGTTGTTGTCGTACTTGATGCTAATTTGTTTGCAATAGTTAGCAGAGGTCAACGCTTAAGTTGTTGCTAAGAAGAGTTAACACTAATCTTTTTCTTTCTTTCATTTTTTTGTTCGAATTAGCGTTAGCCAGATCGACATTAATTTATTTATTTTTTAAGAACATCGACCACCATTCTAGCCATCGACCCATCGTCGCCTTCTCTCTCTCTCTCTCTCCATCGAGCTCCACTTCGTCACCACCATTAAACCCCATAGTTACTGCTCCAAACCCTAAAAGCACCACCTTTCACCATCAAACCATCATTGCAATAGAAAACCATCAAAACCTCCACTTCACCATCATCATCCATATTTCTCTGTTTAAAACCATACACCACTATGACCACCATACCCATGAACCTTGAAGCCACTGTCTCTAGCCATTGGTTTTGCCACCATACACCCAAACCCTTACAACTGAAAAAAAAATAAAGCAATGAAAACCATTAAGAAAAAATCTACAACTATGATCCACCACCATCAATGTTGTCATAGCTTAGACATGTCTCCACCTTGGGCAATGCCATCACATGGTGAGATTCTTCAGATGCTTAATGCCGTGCCCTTTCTCACTCTTTGATCCCTTCCCTTCTCGCTCTTGACCTCCTTTCATCTCCTTCCTTTCTTTTGTGGAAAGGGTTTAAGAGTTTGATTTGAGTTAAAAAAATGAAAAATAACATTAGCCTAGCTAACACAAGTTGAAAAAGATGGCTGAAGCAATTAAAAAGATAAAAACAATAATGAATATCAATCCAGTGTCCATATGCAAATTGAGAAAGATGAAACAATAACAAAAATCAATTTAATGTCGACCTAGCATTGGCTTGTCAAACTTGTGGCCAACGATAAGTTTCTGCAGCTATTCAACATTTTCTTATGATGCTAGATATTCTTAGTATTTTTTTTATATGCTATATTCTTAGTGAGTTTGTTTATAATTCTTTAAATGAATCAGGCATCTTGTATAAGCTAAAATATAAGGATAATTCTTTTATATAAAATATTTCATCATCATTTCTTTAGTTACAAAGAAGTCCATAACTTGCATGGTGAGGGCAAGACCAACTTGAAGTGGGGAAAAATTTTCCTTTGTAGGTTTAGATTGAAATTAAGCAATTATCAAATAAAATTGATACTGGATCAATTGACCAGGTAAGACAACCCTGACAAGCACATATGCCTTTTAGACTAAGCACTTAAGGGGTTATGGAGTAGTCGCCAGGTAATTAAAGGAATACCCTAACAAGCGCATACGCTTGAAGGATTGTGGATCGGTTAGCCTGGTAAAGGCAGATAAGCCAACCTTAACAAGCACCCGATCTCCTTTAGAACCAAATAATTCGGCTTAAGAGTCGACTGAGAGAAGTTAAAGGTCGATAGAAACTTATCGTTATTTCTCATATTACGCAAATGAAACATTAGTCTCAATGAGCCCAAAAGACCTAGGCACAACCAAGTAGAGTCTAGAACATTTTGACAAGTGGCTTGGAGACATTAGTACTATCACAAAGGCATGAGCAGGCGCGAAGCGACACGCACTACACTCTAACTTGTGAGAGAGGTGTGCAAATGCTAGGTAAAAATGTGTAACTGGGGGCAAAATGCTCCACCATCTAACATATCACAAAGCATAGCTAGACATACTGTTAGGGAACATAATATAAATAGGTGTAGGGTTATCATTGAGATTTTTTGAGTCTCTGTCTGACTTTAAGACTCTTTAGTAAGTAGTATTCTCTAGCGTAAACAGATACCATTTTGTTGGGGTGACACACAAACAACAACACCAAATAAAAACAGTGGAAGAGCACCAATTTTATTTAACGGGATTTGGCACCTCTTGCCTACGTCCACAAAACATCTCCATTTTATTCATCTCACGATCAAATTCACACCATTACAAGTTTTCTAGACAAACTTGACAAAACCCTTCCTTCACATAACCCCTATTTCACTTAGGGTGGTGAACCTCTTTCCAGGCTGGGTAGTTCTTCTCATCTCAAGAACCTCTATTTATACAACTTGCATCCTAATCTTAAAAGAGGAAACAAATCCCTAAAATACAAATAATATTTTTTAAATCTGAATAGTATCCTAAAGATTTAAAATCTAAAATTTGAATTATTTCCCAACAATTCCTCCCTCAATTAAAATTTTCAAACTTCCCTTTCAACTCTCGCCTTCATGGATGCTCGTTGCAATCTTCTCCAATTACGCTTTCTACTCCGCAAACTTTGGTGTGTTCCCACCTCCACTCCGCAAGTATTGAATAATGACACTTCTTGTACTTGTACCGCCATTAGCTACTAGGATATGCCGCTTGACTTCCCCATTGCCAAGAAGACTTTCGACACAAAATTTGTACCGCTGTTAGCTATTAGGACACGTCACATGACTTCCCATTGCCAAGAAGACTTTCGACACAAAGATTCCATACGGATCCACCATTAGCTTCTTCAAGCTCCAATACTCATCTCACAAGTCACTAGGCCACACCACCATCAGCTTTAATATCACTATTGGGGCGACACACAAACAATAACATCAAATAGAAACAGCAGAAGAGCACCAGTTTTATTTAACGTGGTTCGATACCTCTTGCTTACGTCTAAGAAACATCTCCATTTTATTCATCTCACAATAAAATTCACACAATTACAAGTTTTCTAGACAAACTTGACAAAATCCTCCCTTCACATAACTTCTCTTTCACTTAGGGTGGTGACCCCTCTCCAGGCTAGGTGGTTCTTCTCATTTCAAAAATTCCTATTTATACAATTTACATCTTAATCTCAAAAGAGGAAACAAATTTTTAAAATATAAATAATATTTTTTAAATCTGAACAGTATCCTAAAGATTTAAAATCTAAAATTTGAATTGTTTCCACCACATTTGATTTAAGCATTTAGTTTCATCTACAATTTTAAAGTGGAGTTTTGGAGTAGAGGAGAATACAAATTTTCCCTACAAATAAATGTCGCCTAGCAGCAGGGCTGCCAGGGCATGGGCGGCCCAACCGCAACGTCAGATTTTCGTGTCCCTAAGGATTGGGCGATATTGTCTTTCCAAACGAGGGGGGGCTTTCTAACGATCCCAGGGTTTTGTTTTTGACAATTAAAATCGAAAGAATGCAGAACGCAGTTTAATTCAATGGGGCGGTTTCAAATTTAAGAATATATGTAATATGTTGTCACCATATACGTGTGAACTCATATAGTACTACTAGAACCATATGCACTGAATAAGGAAAAAATTTATCAGGAGTGAAGCAGCGTGTAGTTGTGCATCAGTAACTCGGTAAGCAAATGCTGCATCACCGTCAGCAACAGCCGCGCGGATCAATCAGAGTCTGAGCAGGCGTGTACGAACAGTTCAGGGTTATATACTATTTATATGAATCAGGTGATGCCATAAATATAAGGAAGAAAACATTGAAATACATATATGAGTAGATCATATTTAAATAATGAGTTTAATGCTGATTCACTGTTATTAATTTAAATCCTGTAACAGTCCTTGAATTGGAGAAAGATAAATTTTCACCAACCTAGAAAAAGAAAGGCAAAAGATTAAGAAATATAGATTGAAGTAAATAAAGTAAATAATGATAATGAAAAGTGAATCAAAAGCTTGGTTTGCTGTCTTTCAATGTTTTGATACATATATGAATGTGGGAACCTCCAATACAGAGCTTGTTATCGTGAGAATTGAACACGAGTGTGGATTGTGGAATCATCGATTGTCTGTTTCTTTAACACTTTTTTTTGTCCTTTTGTCCTCTACACTGGAAGTAGTCTTGGCAGCCAGCCACCAGCGTGGTTTGCGGGTTTGCCCATTTTTTGTTCATTGGCCCTTGTTGCTTTTAGCTTCAACAACTTTAGGATGGATTCATGCAATGCAAGTACAAAAGCATAAAGTCCCAACACTCCTCATTAGTCTTCAAATCTTCTATAATACCCCCTTAGTTTTGAAACATCATTGGCAATTTGGCATTGATATTTGTATTGTTCTTTTGGCTTGGGTTGTCCATGGACATAATGATAGATAACTATACAAATTGAATCAAATTGAATCCAAATTGATATTCTCTCCTGGTAGTACTCCATGCATAAAACAAACCAAATGATGGTACGGCGTAACAAATAGCAGTTAACGCTTATGATGGTGTTAGATCGAAGTCCTTCATTTCATTAAACACCACATATTAGGATACCTATTCTACATCACTGTTACTATCCACCCATCTTACTATTCCCTTTCATTGGAAGGAGCGCCCATCTATTGTTCCCACTAACAGACTGCATCGCATCTACTCTGTAAACAATAAGCTTACAATTTAATCATTAGCGGAGTACTTTCTCTGCTTCTTTTCCTTCTTCTTTTTTCCTGTCTCTACGATGTTTGGATTAAAGCACACTTAGTTTTTAACCAATAATGCTTCGAGCACAGTTTTTATTTTTTATTTTTATAATTATATTATTGGTGTAAAGTATTTACTAATTTTGTCGATGATTATTTTTTACTGAAAACCTATTTGGGTACTTTTAGTGAAATTTCTATTCTCAATTGTGTTTTTTTTATTTACAAAACTTGAACAATAAAAATAAAATAAATATAAAATGAAGTGTGCGAGCAGTAATTTCCTGAATAGCTGCTAAAGATTTTTGCACCGATATTTTTTCTCTTAATGCAAAAGATCACTCATGTACGTATATATAAAAGCAGTACTTAATGTTATCGTCGCTTGATATTCTCACGACAATTTCTATAACATAAAGAGAGATAGGTAAAAAAAATAAAAATATAGAATAAAACAAGTAATATGACAAAGAAAAATAGGGAGAATATTATACAAAAAAGTATTGTAAAAACGTAAAACGAAAATAGCATTGTTTGTGAAAAAAGTAGTATAATAAGTTTTGATGTACAAATAGGCGTTGTGGCGTTACCTTACTAATTTATGGACTTTAATGCATGCATATCATGTACCTGATTTACCTTTCACCAAAAAGTAACGCAAGCAAAGCTACGTTACCTACCCTTATTTACCACCATGAATTTTTCCGTTTGGGTCTATCTACTCTCTGCCAGTAATAAAGCTGTTGCAAAGTATAAACTGCCACACTTCTTGAGATTAAAGCTGTTTCAATGCTTTCTCAGGGGAACCTAAAACTTTTCCAAATTTTCATCCACTTTTAAACTGCAATTAATAAGGAGGCGTGACTAACTTACCAGCACAAGTTGGGATGAGTGATCTTGATCAAGTATTCAGCAACGGTCATTTCCAATTTCTAATAATAGAGTCACAGCCAGTGGTCCATTCCATGTTATATGCATGGGCATACCAGTGCTCAATTGAATCTGCAAGATTTGAATTTGAACCTAGAACCCCAAGTGTTGATGTAGGCCCCACTTACAATTTATTAGGATAAAAGCTAATAGTCGGAGCCATGCATGGTCCTATAATTTGCTAAGTGTGTGCAAATATGGCATTCGAAATGGGAGGGGGGAAAAAAGAGAAAGAAAGAAAGTGGCATGCCAACGCAGAGGAGCCTATGGTGGGCTAGCTACAAAGAAACAAAATAAATTGAATTAAATCTCAAATGTGTAGTTTATGTATATTTGAGGATAGAAGAAAGAAGAGTGGCCTGTCTGTCCCCTTCTGTTTTTTTAATTTATTTGCACAAGTATCTCATTATTTGAGTCATCGATAATATCAAAATTCAAAATATGTTCTCGGACTGATACACGATTTCATTTTTTAGAACTTTCAATGAAAACATATTCTTTGGTGATTGTCTTGAATTGGTGTTACTTGTCTGACGTTACAAATACTTACTCAAAATAAAATAAATTAACTAAGAATCCAAGAAGTTTCTGTATTTTAATTCTTCTTTGGCAAGCATTCTGCATATGCATTGTAACAGCCCCAACATGAATTTCTTCAAAGTCACCTGCTAAAAAGATAAATCGCATATATTGTTAATGAATCCTACTTGACATATACTATTCTAGACTCAAATATAAGTAACCAAAAAAAATAAAAAAGGTTTTGTAAACTCAGATAAAATAAATTTTAACTACTTTCATCTTATTTAATGATATCATTCTAAAAATATCCTTCAATTAATTGGAATTCTATTTTCAATGACTCTTTTTGGTACTTTAGAAAAAAAAAATTAAATATGATTAATAAAATTAAATGATATTAACTAATTTTCTTAATTAACGCAATAATTAATTAATTTTATTTATATTTGAGTCCGGATAAAGTATATACCTAATAATGCAACAACTGAGCATACACTAATCAGAATTAAATTAGAAAACAGCTTTTGGTTTCTTATCTTTAACTAAATCTAAAAATTAATTTAAATGCATGCTTGGATGAGACTTGAGCTTAATTAAATTCAGAGAATAATTACTTATTTTTAAAAATTATATCAGGAAACTGACAAAAATATACAATTATTTTTTAAAATAAATTAAACTAAACATATGTATTTAGTTCAACTTATTTTATAAAAATAATCAATTGTTTTTATTAATTTCATAAGAGAACTTTTTGATAATCACTTTTTTATATTCACCCCCCAAAAAAAATGGTCTCCCAATATGTTAGCGCCAAATCTGTATGAAACTATGAATCAGCGAAGAATTCAGATTGAATTTTATCTGAGTTTACTTGATAATAGAAAGATATACGAATATTAAACTAAAGTGCAATAACAAATGTACGCTTTATAAATGTAATCATCACTTCTTACTAAAAAAAAAGTTATTTATTGGCGATTTATTTCTGCGGTTTTAAAAAACCGCCAGAAAATATTATACTGGCAGATTTGTTAACCGCCACAAATAGCTACATTTTTTAGCGGTTTAAGTGTTTTTCAATGATTTTAAACCACTACAATGTTTTAAATATTTTTATTATTTATTTTCTGTTTTGGACACCTGGTCATGGTCATGTCACCTAAGCCAACTTAACATGCTCCGTGGCGCCAACTTAATGTGCTTCATGTCACTAACTTAACACATTCCATGTCACCAATTTTAATTATATATTAAAAATTAAAAAATAAAATAAATAACACAGATCTGGCATTTCATTTATTCAAAAATTCAAAAACTAGGGCATGACATTAAATCCTTCTCTGCGCTTTTCTTTGTTCTTGCTGAATCGCATTACGCCTGTGAGCATGACCTAGGTATCCATTCTCTGCATTTTTCTTCATTCTCACTAAATCCCATCTGTTCTTTCACAACTTTGAAACTAAAACATCAAATGCATTGTTTGTGACATAACAGGATCTCTCACAACTCTTGTGTCTCTTTTTTTGTATTTTTTGTTTTTAGTTTTCGTAGCAAGTTGCAACTCATTGGGGTTTTGGTTTTGGAATTGATTTAGAAGCCATGAATATTCCAGGTACCAAATCTTTGTTGAAGGCTTCTATATTTTGCTTATTGATTTTAGTTAGAAGTAGAATTTGTAGGATTTTGCTTTATCGTAGCTGTGACATTGTGTGATAGGGATGTTTTGCCTTGTTTATTAAAGTTAGGTCTGCAAAATTGTTCATGCTTTTCGAATCAGTGAACAAGTACTTCACAAACTGAGCTTTATTGTATTGTATCTGTCACATAACAAGATCTCTCACAACTCTTGTATCATTTTTTATTTTTTTTTAGTTTTTGGTTTCTGTAGCAGGTTGCAACTCGTTGGCGTTTCGATTTCAAAATTTGTTCAAAAGCTGTGAATATTTCAGGTACCAAATCTTTGTTGATTTTAGATAGGAGTTGAATATGTATGCAGGTGTTTGTATATGTGAGGGCTTGAATAAATGTGTTATGTGTAATGCATTGCATAAAAAATAGTTTTGTGAGATGGGAATAGAGGAGAGTGGCAAGAGATGGGAATTGAGGAGAGTAGCAACTGAGGACTTGTAACACTCCTACTTTTGTATATTAAATTATTCTGTATGTTTAAAAATTGTTTTTAAGTCATCAATGTATTTAGAACAATTAATAATAATTTTAGAAATTTTTCTAGAATTTATTGAGATAATTTTTGTAAAATGACAAAAATACCCTTGGTTGACTGTTGGAACCAATCGGAGACTTTTTGACCTCAAAATATTTTGAAAATTTTATATTAAATATCTCTCATTATAAAAACTTTATTTTGAGAAAAAAGTAGTGAAAAATATAATAATCCTATTTTAATTCTTCCACTATTTTTTATATATATTTGGCACTATAATTCTGAAAAATCGGAAAGGAATTTTGAAATTCTGACTCCCACCACTTTGCTCAAAATCTCAAGAGCTATTTAATCGTGATTTTTAATAATTTTTCCGAGCCGGAGCCTGGAGAAATTAGAAAAATGACAATTTTATTCCTATTTCTCAACATTAAGAACTGACATGAGGAAAAGATTCAATTGACATTAAAATGTCAATTTGAGCTTGGAATTATGTCATATATATTAAAATATAATTTTGGAAATTTTTGGGAATTTTCTGGAATTTCTGTGTAAAATGACCAAAATGTCCTTGCGTGTCTAATAAGTCAGCCAGTACTGGTTTGACATTCAAAAAGGGTGAAAATAGTAATTTTAGTTTAATTATGGGTAAAATATTTAATTTTAGAATTTTGATACAAATTTTGGTATTTATTGAATTAAAATGGATTTTCTATGAATTTTCTAGCTTAAAAATATAAAATAAAAACATATAATTTGAAACAAATTAATAAAAATTAAAATTTATTATTAGAAATTTATTTTTGATGAAAATTAATGTATTTATCCAGTTTTGCATTAAAATACATTATTTTGATATTAAAAGCTAATTTTTTCAAGTTTAGGCGTTTTTGTCGGTATCGGTTAATTCACCTACAGATAAAATTTGACACATGGAGGCTTGGGACAGCTGGTGGAGCACGTCCCCAACCCTAAAATAGGTGATTCACCACCTATTTGAGATATGTGTCCCTAAATTGGATTAAAAATAAATAAAAATTGGATTTATGACATAATGGTGACATAATGGATGATGTAAATATTTGGACACCTAACCCCCTCCTTCTTCTATAAATAGGCCTCAAAGTTTTCAGATTTTCACTCATCCTTTCCTCTCCCAAGCTAGAGTGCTTCTCTTTCTAAAGTTTTCTCTCTCTAAAATATTTTTTTATCTAGTTTTTATGTTAAAATTTTGCTAGTTTTCAACTAGTAGAATTTCTCCTCTTAGAAGCTTTGCACCAACAATTCCATCCTCTTCATCAACTATCTTAGAGGTAATGGGGGGAGTGGGGTTGGTTCTAAATTACTGTCACTTTGCATGTTGGTAGGAAGGGTTTTCCCCTAAACCCGTTTAGGCTTAAATTTTAGTATTGTTATTATTGTTTAAAGTTAAACTTTAATTTTTACTAAGTTGTTACTCTGCCCAAATTTAGATTATTAAATCATAATTACTAAATTGTTACTCTGCTCAAATTTTAATTATTAAATTATACTTGCTAAGCTGTTACTCTGTTCAATTTTAGAAAATTAAAATGTGCTTGCTAAGCTGTTACTCTGCTCAATTTTAGAAAATTAAAATGTATTTATTTAGTTGTTATTCTGCCAAAATTTTAGTAATTATACTATAATTGCTATGTCGTTATTCTGTTAAAATTCTGGTATTGTGCAATTTCTGCAAAATAAGGCAGAAATGTTGATTATACTGGTGCTCAAGTTAAATGAGACCAGGGAAACCTCTGCTTAAGAAGTTAGGAATTGATAGTTTAGTGAGTAATGTAAAGCAAGTGACATGACACCCTGCTAGGGAAGCCACAGTTTGGTACGCTGAGGAATGAAAGGCAGGGACCCACTTGCGGAGGTATTGGGGGTAGGCATCGAGTGGTGAAGGTCCTAATGGCCAGGGTAGCCCCCTTGAGCCGGGATATTCGCTTGACCAAACTCGATAACCCCGACAACTGCTCAGCATTCCAAGATTGGTTTGAGAGTATACTTCTATAAATGGATATCCTAAATTGTTATTTTGTTCCTCAATGATGACGAGGACTGTACCATGTGATGGTATTGAGAGAGGTATATGTACTCCAGTCACTTCCCAGGTTCTGTTGAGAACTATTACCCACTAATGGGAAGTATGGATCCATACTTAGTCAAGGGTAGTCGGATACAACTTAGAATGAATCTTAGGATCTTTTGTGTTGTCAGTTGTGTTTTGTCTTTGTTTTATGGTAGATTTCCTACCGCACATGTAAAAGTGATTTTAGAACAAAACACCTCACTCCATTATTTTCTTTTGTGTATGATTGGTCGTGATTATTGAATACGACATTAACGCTCCGTGATGCTGAGTACGAGATAGAGAACGTCTCAACGAAGGAGGACCTGAAGACCTATAGTATTTTCTTTTTGTATAAGGGATAGGGTAGATAAATACTGCTCTGCATAGGATCTCTTTTGATGTATATAGTGGGCTAGGTAGTATATGTATTTCGATGTACTTTTGTTTCTGACTGTTATGTATTACTCAAACCATGATGTACAGTTTTATGAAATATATGTATATATCTTTCATATTTTATTATCATTTCCAAATTCTGTTAAGTTTGGAATTTCTTTTAAAACTGGAAAAATTTTACACACATTTTTATTTACTTAAACTTAATAACTAAATTAATATGAATTATATTTAAAATTAAATGGGTGTTACAGGACCACTCAAAGTTTTTACTATTGATAAAGTGAACTCATCCATGACAAATGACAATGTAGAACAACAATTGTGTGCACCTAACTGTAGTTGCTTTGGCTACAATTAAGCCTACAATTATAAAGGTCTCTTCCTAGTGATCCTTGGTCAAAATAGTCTTTAATAAGCCACCTTAATTTGTTTGTCAAACCAATAAACCAAATTTTATAAAGACCAATAATGGCAATTTAGACTCCAAACATGTTAATAGATAGGCCTCTATTCATAACCTCCACTATGTCCTTATTGGTTTATTTGTTGGTCACTTATTTCTTGTATTGCTTTAACTTCTCACTTTCTTGTTAATTTCATTTCAAAGCCACAACATTAACAACCCATGTGAAATGGAGCCCTTCCTCTGTTGCCACCTAATTGATGTCCCTATAAGTACCTAAACGTTTTGTCAAATCCATTTAATCAAAATTAATATCATTCCCACACATGCTTGTTCAATAACATTTGATCCATGCCTCTTATTAATACACTCATATTTTAATTAGATTGGTAATGTTTTAGAAGATTACTAGTAGTTAGTGATGGTTAGTTAGAATTCTAACAGAATTTAATAAATATAGGCCATAAAGAGATAGGGATAGAAGACTAAGAGTACTTATGGTCATTCTTTCTCTAATTCTTGAAATGAAATTAACATATTTTTGAGTTAGTTAGCTATAAATAAATGCAGTTTTTGAAATCGACATATTTTTGAAGTTAGTATAAGATTTAGTAAAAAAGGACAGTTGGGATGTGCTATTGCTTTAATTGAGAACAGATTAATGTGACATGTCAGATTTTTCTTTTCCATTGTGTGCATGGTGTTTGTGGGTGCTGCAGGCTTTCTTGTTTTCATTTGCTTACTCAAGTGTAAGTAGCCATGCCTCCTAAAGCCCAACATTTAAAAAATAAAGCTCATCAAGGACATCCTTTGCCTATGGAGCCATCACAACCCTATGCTCCTACTATCACTCCTTTTCCATCATCAATACCTTCACCTCAAGATTTGGATCCACCATTGGATAATATTTCACAGACCTTTGTTCCTCTTGTAGCTCCTACTCAATAGCCACATGCACTTACTCATAGGTCATATGCAAAACGTGAGTCTAGTAGAGTATGGACTGTACAAGTCATAGGTAATATTATTTATATATATTTTATTTATGTAGTAGAATCTATATATGTATACCAATCAATTTTTATTGACATGGTTATAGTTCCTTTATCATCTAAATGAGATAATGACACTTTGTTGCATGTTATTTTTATACAAGCTAATTATGTCACCTTTTGATAGATGAACAAGGAAATACAAAAAAGATCTTGTTGACAAAACCAAGTGTATTTGATATGCCTCGTGGCGAACGTATGGTTGTGCCATTTGATAGGCAAATGCGGGCCTATGGAGAAGTAACGACACTTCTTTCAGGAGCTTGTGGGCATATTGCCACTGATTCAAAAAACATTCCAATTAACTTTGATAGCTAGCCAAAAGTTCCAAAATCATACAAGGATGATTGCTTTAACACTTTACAGGTACATGCATAAGCCAAATATTGTTGCCTTGTTCCTTTTAATTATGATATACTAACATGTTTTTTTTTCTTTTTAAAGAATCTATTTCATTTCCAGGCATCAGAATAAGTTGCTATGCTTTATTGTTTCCTTAATATGTCAAGAAAGTATAGGAATGGAAAGTTAAATATGTGGAGTAGTGTTTATGACACTTCATTATCAAGAGAACAATTAATTGCTAAAGTTCCTGATGGTATTCACAAAGATCAATGGTCATTATTTGTTGATTATCATTTAAGGGCAGAGTATCAGGTAGTTTTAACAAATATTTGTTACCATTAACTATTTTTTGAGCTTGTGTTTTAATTAATAAATTGTTTATTTCATAGGAGTTATGTCAAAAAAATACTGAAATTAGGAAAAAGCAAATAATTCCACATACTGGCGATTCGAAACTTTTGTCTAGGAAGCAAAACGAGATGGTAAATATTTGTGTTTTATTGTTGGGTCTTAATAAAGAATTATTTATATTGTTCATTTGGACTTATATGGGCCGTGTGTATTAGGAAGTAGAGCTTGGACAAGCTATAGGTCGAGGTGAATTATGCATTGCAACACAAAAGAAAAAAGATGGATCCTATGTCAATAAGGAGGCAAGGTTTATTGGGGTAGGTTGTAAGTTAATTGCTTATGTTCTGTGATCGTGCATTTTGGATTGAGTTCCATCCATTTTTATATTGTGAGCTAGGACTTTTCTTTAATACTAGCCTATGATTGCAAAACAGTTTTAGAACTATAACAATTTAAAATTCAATTGACTTTATAAGGCTACTTGCTGTGCACTTTTCATCGAGACTAAAATAAAGAGGGTTACTGAAATCTCTAGACATTTAGAAGAATCAAAACTTTGATGATTGATGGCATGTTAAACAAAAAATTGTTGCTCAAGACATTTAGCTATTACTTATAATATATTTGTTTGGTCTACATTTGGCCCGAGACCTATTTTGTACAGTTTGCTTTTACTGTAATTGAAAATTGAAGTAATAGATAGCTTTAGTCTTTAGCTTTTGTCAACAAACTACTAAGCACCCAAAAAAGAAAAACAGAGCAAACTAATAATAGTGGCTAAAAATTGAAAAGGAAAAGGAAAATTTTCAAACCCCAGAATGGCTGGGCAGTGCACAATTATTGATTAGGAAATCACAATTGTTTCTCAAGCATTGTTTAAGGATGAGTGGATGACTTACTACATAGTCTTTCAATTTTTTAAAAGGACATCTTTTAGAGTCTAGCATTTTGGAAAGCAAATGCCTCAAGCATTATTAATGAGGATAGTTAGAAAGGCTCCTAATCCAGCCAGTTGAATCCAGTTAAAGTGTTTCAGAAATTAAGGGATTGTGCTTAATTGAGTGCCTCACAAGCAGCTGCTGACAAATTAACCACTTTTTATTTTATGGTCAGTTGCTCTTATATTCATAAAGGTTTAAAAAACAGAAAAACTGGTCAAGTGTTGTATATAAATGTGCTTGGATAAAAAATAAACTCCCAAGAGAAAATAATAAGGAAAAAGGATAAGAATGCAACAATTGAAACACGGTGACAGACACATCATTAACTTTAAATAAATTCAAATTCAAATTCTCTATTCAGGTGAAGTCTTTAATTTATCCTCAAAATATAGCCTGGCTTAAGTAAGAAATGTCACAGTCCTTGAGTTCGAACACATTGGAACCATTTTTTCTCGTTACTTAACAGCGAAAGGATACAGAGAGAGGAGAAACTTAAAGAGGGGCTAAGATTGTGACTTTGAGCATATCAACACTAATTTTGGCCTTATTAATTGAAGAGGGGGAAAACCCACATAGTGTATGACTAATTGCAGGACCTTATTAATGATTTCTTTAAATTTCCTATTCATTGTATTTTTTTTATGAAAAGGCAAGCTGACCAAGTATTTCCTGGATATAAACTTAAATATACTATGACAGTTATATTGTGAAGGAATTTCTAAAATTTCAGTAAATGATACTCTTACTAAAGTGTTGGGAAAAGATCACCTTGGCCATGTGCATTGCTTAGGATTAGGAGGTCTTCATAGTGTTGCATTTCAATCCACCACAAGATTTAGTGGTATAGGGTATAGTTTTTCAAATTCTAATTCAACTGAAAGTTCTCGACTAAAAGAGGAGGTTACCAGTTTGAGGGATAAATTAGCAACTTTTGAAGAAAATGTTAAGACATTAAAAAATGTAATGCTTGCATACATACAAATGAAGGAAGGACATATTCCTACGGAGTTGGGTGCTATGTTTGGTAGTACTAGTAATATAGCAATAATCACTTCATATGTCTTTTGTGTGAAATTGAATTGTGTTATTAATACTTGTAGTTTAATAATTTATGTTTATTTTATTAATTATGCTAACATGAAACAATTTGTATTTTATATGATGAAGGGAGTGGACAAGATGTGCCAACACCACGACGAGGATCTTCATTAGATGGTAATCTTCATGGAGTTTGACATTATATTTTTTAGTTTAACTTTTTTGTACTTAGTAAAACACGTGTATTAAGTTTGACATATATGCTGTGTAGTTCAACTCTTGTGAACATAGTAAAACTCATGAGTACTTGAGTTTAATATACTATGTTGTTTATTTCAACTCTTGTGGTGCTTAGTTGAATTCTTATGTACAAGTTTAATATACTATGTTGCTTAATTTTATTATTGTGTATTTAGTTGAATTTTTTAACTTAACATATATTTTTAACTTAACATATTATATATTTTAATAAGAAAAACATTACTTAAAACTATGTTGCAATTCAATTGGTAATCTAATGAATAGTAAGAAAAAATACATAATATTGGTTATAAAAAGATTGTTGAAAAATAATTAATAGATAATTATTGGTAGTTTTAAACATTCATTTGATAAAATAATTAAAATGTCCAAATGTTACAAATCAATTTTGGGGGTTAAAGGCTGTAGTAAATAAGAAATATAAACAAAATAAAAATGTATTTTTTGGCGATTTTTAACTGCCAATAAATGTTAAATGTAAATTAAATAAGAATATATTTTGACAGTTTTTAACCGCCAAAAAATGTTAAGCGTAAAACAAGAAGAACACATTTTTTGGTAGTTTTTAATTGCCAATAAATGCTTTTTATTTTCTGGCGAAAATACCAGCGGTTAGATAAAAACAGCCAAAAACCATTTTTGGCACATGTGGATGTGATGATTATTTTAAACGCTAGAAATTCAATTTGTTGCAGTTTTTAACCACCAGAACATGCAATTTTAACCGCCACAATTGTCACATTTTTTTGTAGTGTCTACGCATGTAGTTGTTAAACTAAACCTTCTATACTTTATCAAGCATAACGATCAAAATATATTTTATTATAACGACTTTATGGAAAGGGAAAAAAATAATATATATATATATATATATATATATATATATATATATATATATATATATATATATATTATTTTTCTTCTTTGTACCTAATCAAGCATATGCTTAATTAGCTATATTTGAAAATTTTCAAATTTAAAATCGAAATAAGTCACGTGAAATAAAATTATTTATAAATCCTATCAAAAGAGGTATAATGTATTATAGTCATGACACATATAAACTACACATGATTCTTAAACTAAATAATTATAAAAACAAATTTATTCATATATATAATCATTTATAAAGTGAATAAGCTACTTCATTTTAAAGTTTAAAGATTCCAAACATTACTGGATAAATTAAGTCTCCATGAAACCTATTTTGAAACGAAAGCATAATATCACTTTTAGCATATGACGGTTTAAATATTTAACCCTAAAAGTCACTTATAACTTGCAATAAGTTTGGGCATTAATTACTGCTATATTTTATCTTTTCTATGATTTGATACACACAATGAATTGTTAAACAATTTATTAAATTTTTTGTATTAATAAAATTTTAAAAATATATGATAAAATCTGCAATCAATAAATATTTGAAAATCACCTTAATTACCATATGCATAAAAGTACCGTAACAACCATTCGCTTTTTTACACTAGTGCATACATGATTTTTATGTTGGTTAAAATGAATTTTTTACGTCGATTATAGACCCGTCATAAATACAAGAAATATACAATGTAAGTATTTTTTACATTGAATAATGAACCAATGTAAAATATATTTTTTACATTGGTTGAAAAAAGAACCAATGTAGAATGCTAGGTTTTCTACATAGGTGTGTAGAAATCCTACTTTTTACATTGGTTTTGCTCCTACTTTCTACATCAGTTTTGTGCATAACCGATGTAGAAAGTCTAATATTCTATGTCGGTTATGTGTCATAACCAATGTAAAAAGTGATTTTTTACGTCAATTATGTCTATAATCAATGTAGAATGTACGTTTTTTAATATGTGTCTAAATATGCTATTTAGACAGACAAATCAAGCAGTTTTTTTTTTTCAAATCACAAGATAACTACAAGTAGCCATAAATATAATACAATCATAAATATACTATAATTATCATAAAAACCTCAACATCATAACATCATTCATAAACATTCTACAATCGTATCATCATAAAAACCTCATTCTACATACGATCTATAATATAAAAACCTCATAACATAAAAAACATCCTATAATCATCACAAATATCCTATAAACATCATAAACATTCTATAAACATCCTAAATTTAAACATGCTAAAAAACTATAAATTTACACGTTCAACTTGAAAAAATAGTTTACGTGTGCGGATGTCATCCAAGCCGGCATCAAATAATGGACTTGGATCATTGAATAATTGCATGTTCAAATAAGAGGATAAAATATTAGTTCATAAACTAAAACAAAACTTAATTAAAGTAAAATCTTCAAAATTGTATTACCTCCCTCCATGAGTGTCCACAATATCCACAGAGACAATCATGTGCATATTCTTCATCACATAATATCTGCACTTATAGCTCCCAGGTTGTTTGTGACATTACAAATGAAAATCAAATTTTAGTATAATGCAAACATATTATAATAACTATTATAAATTGTAATTGAATGTCAACTTCTAAAGTACTTACACAGGGGCCCACATATATAGTCTTCTTTCTGGCTCTCACCGATACCCCCTGCAACCTTTGATATCCTTCCATGGCTCTATGATAAAAAAATAATCATGAAAATTGCACTATAAGTATAGGGTTATAAAATATATTTACAAAAGAAATGTATTAGAAAAAATGCTTACGAATGAAGTGCATCCTTGATTGCAACGGTTATATAGTAACTGATGTAGAAAATTTAAAAAAATTTACAAAATTACCACTACCTTCTTTTTTACATTGGTTATTAATAAAGTGATGTAAAATAGCGTCGTAAAAAGCTTCTTTTTTTTTTTTTCCCAATAATGTTAGTTATCAAATAGGATTTTAGAAGGGTTATGCAAATACGGGGGGTTGAGATCTTCTCAAATTTTTTTTTCTAATTTCTTTCATTACTAAGCTTTTGAAAAAATAAATGTTGTTCTCCATAAAATGTGTATCATCTTCATTTTATTTATTTTTCCAAAAACACAATAATACAAGAAATGGAGAGAAAAGTAAACGGAGAGGATCTTATGTTGTTTTTTGGGGAAGTGTAAATGGAAGATTTCTTATTTTATTTCTATTTTCATTTAAAAGTAGAATTTTTTTATTCCGTAAGCGTTCTTTCATTCTTGAAATATCTCCTGATTTTGGTGAGTTCTCACTTAAACTTTATTTTGTATAAAAAAAAAAAAAATTCTCTTCGAACTGATAATAGAAAGGAAAAAAGTTTCTAAATAACAAAATGAATAACACGTACATCATATGTCATTATGTGTATATTTCCACTAAGCCTGTAAGCGTTACTCATCAAGTTAAAAATGTTTGAATTTATTGAACATTTATTGATGCATTGTGGCTAACTAATTTCTTTATATTAAAAAGCGAAAAAAGCTTTATTTGTTTTGATAAAAAAAAATAAAAAAAATGCTAAGAACATACTTTCTAATACACTCTTTTGAATATATTCTCTCTAGTTGAAATTTATTAAAAATGACAAGATTTTATAGGTCTCACATCTTATTTAATAATTTTTTTTCTTAATTTTATAGTTTTCAATAAATTTTAACAAATTAAAAATAGTGTATTAATAAGAGTGTGTCAAAGAGTGTTCCTAGCGCTCAAATATAAAATGGGAGGGTTAAAAAACACAAACAAAAAATTGCCTGGTAAAGGTCTAATGTTTACCATAGAAGGAAGCGTTTCACATGGGCTGTTGCAAATCAGCACAGAAACGGGTTCGCATTTTTATTGTGTCGATATTTGGCGAAGCTGGCCCCACCACCGGAAAAGAAAAACAATTCTATAAATTTAATATATGTGTGATTGATTTAACTTATATATTTTAAAAAGAGTTTAATGGTTATGCGTTATTAGTATAAAAGATTTTACATTGTTAATTAATTGAAATTCATTTTTTGTATGATTTTTAAAGTATTTATTATAAAAGTCAACAAATTTATAATAAATGATGGTTTGTGATTGAATGATAGTGTAAAAACTACTTTATACTATTAATGCATAACCTGTTTTCTCTTTTAAAAATATTGTTTTTATTTTTTAATTTAAAGAAAAATTATTTTTAAAATAATTTAACGAGTAAACTTATTTGTAAAACAATTAAATAAATATTAGATTCAAAATTTTTATACTATCGGTTATTGGATGCTGTCAATTTAATTAACAAACGTTACAAACGTATCATAACAATATACAAATGAATTAATGAATGACAATGTATCTATAATCTATAATTATAATATAGAACATATCTTCTTTTGGTTTCTATTTTTCATTAGACTACTATATCTTTTAAATATTCTTTAAATTATCTACAATTTATCTTTTAACCACTTTCTAAACTATTTATTACACTCTCTCTTTTATTTATTTTATTTTATTTATTTTAACGTATTGGAGGCACAAATTAGTTTTAATTAAATTCATAAGTATGTTAATTTACTCGGTTTAAAATATGCTGTAATTTTATTCATGGAAAACTAAAATTGAATACACGTTTATTTGTATTTTAAAAAATAATTTAAAATAGTTTTTAATGGAACATCTTGTAGCCGTAACAGAACAGCCTAAAAAGGCTATCCGTCATCCTAACGATGTCGTTTTGCACCTATAGTACAGGGAGAAGGACGGAGGGAGGGAGACAAGAGGGACCCACCCGTTGATTAATAAATTAAATCTGAACCGTCCATGGATCGAATCACCAGGCTCAGTAATATTCCTCTGCGATCACCCTCTTTTTAAGCTCCCTCCACCTCTCTCTCTAAGCCTAGCCCATCTGAAAAGCGAAAGAAGCTCACAGAGAGAGAGAGAGAGAGAGAGGAACAACACGACGAAAAGAATGGGTGAGTGTAAACGCTGCGCTCTCACAATTGCCGCCATGGAAGAAGCTTCTTCAAGCGAACCTACCATTTCCAAAAAAAGGAAAACTACCGCTAATTCTGCTAATTCCTTCGAGTTGCAGTTACGCTCTTCCAATACGCAGCAGTGGTTTCCCGACACAACCGTCTCGGCGGAAGCCTCCGTCAATTCCGCCGGCACGGTGGTTTCCGGTGAATTTTGCTCGGATCGCTCCTGCTGCAGCTCCAGCTATGTTAAGGAGCTCCACACCACGCCGTTAGATCTGCAGGTTCGGTTCTGGAAATTCTGAACCATTATGAATTGTACGCTTTCGTTTTCCGAGTTGCGTGTCCAAATTTTCTTGGACGTGTTTCCTGCTCGAATTACTGTGTTTGATTAGCGTATTTAATTTCTTTATATCTATTTATTGATATTCGCCGATTAATGCAGACCAAGGGTTTCGAAACGGTAGACTCAACCAACCGCAATTTCAAATCGTTCAGGTTTTTATTCCGGTTTCGTACTCCGTGTTAGCACGATCGATCAATTTTCTAACGAAACGTTGCCACTGAATTGCTACATACATTTTATTTTTTTTACTTTTACTTTTTACTTTTTGGTTGTTCAGTTTGTCGAGTGAGTTTTCTGGAGACTCGGAAGAATCGACGTTGTTTCCGGCGAAGTCTTCGGCGGCGCGGAAAGTGAAGACGCCGCCAAAGGCCGAGATCGAAGAGTTTTTCGCAATGGCTGAAAAGTACGAGCAAAAGCGGTTCGCAGAGAAGTAAGTAGTATATAGCTAAAGGCTACAAGCTAGCAGTGATTATTTTTTGTTTTTTCTCACGACACAGGATAAGAAATGTGAACCGCCTCGCACTCTAGCGTTGCCAGAATCGAACCCTAACTAACTAACAACTTTCCCTTGTGTGCAGGTACAACTTTGATATTGTTAGAGATATGCCGTTGGAGGGTCGCTACCAGTGGGTTCGTTTACATTAAATGCCTTGAATAATAAGAGAGAGAGAGAGAGAGCGTGCGTTTTAGTTTTAGAGAGAGAAAGTTATGGAGGTTGATGGTAAGGGAAGAGGAGAGGGTGAGTTTGTAGTGTTTAGTGATGGGTATTGGACACTGGTGACTGGTGAGGAAGCTAACCTGACAAGGGGTAAAACAAAAACGAGCGTGCGACTTCTGGTGGCTCTGGAGAGACGGTGCTGGTGCTGGTGCTAGTGATGGGTTGGGTTTTGTATAGCTAACCGCTTTCTCTTTCTCTTTATGTTGGACACAACAAGCTGGCTTTTCTACAGCAGCGCAATCTCCGCACTCTATAGAAGTAGAAGTGTAGAACCTTCTTTGTGAGGTGACGAAGAAAAAGAAAGAAAGAAAAAATTAAATGGGGTTTGTGGGAAATATACGAAGAACACAAAATTTCCCACATTGAATTGGTGATCTAATATTTGGGGTTGTAATTGAGACCGTCTCTTTCAGTGTTTCCAGTAAAATAAGGGTTCAGCTAATTCTTACGGCTGGTTCTATTATTCATTATTAGAAGAATTCTTGGATAGAACATTAATTGCTTTGTGGTAATTTTCTATGGAAAGTGTCTTTTATTCGACCTTCCCCTTGCCTGCATGTTTCCTTTTCAGCTTTCCGTAGCTTCAGTTACCTTTTTTATGTTTGGCATTCTTTTTTTCTTTTAGGTCATTTGGAATATCCTCACCATCCCGAGCTATGATTCCTCTATTTGGTGTGGGGACCATGTGTGCCCGGTACCTAAGAAATGACTGCATAAATTAATTAAGTCTTCTTCATCTCATACGCGGGTTGATGATTGAAGGTATATGCTTAGCATTACTAACAAGCACAAAATTAACAACCATTTACAATGACAACGAACCTACAACCTACCCCATATAATATAGAAAAAGGAGTAATGACTCTACAAATCCATGGACCTACCCTACATGTCTAAATTTATGGATTTGCTCGGTTAATAATGGAAACCATGTTCTCCTTCGCATTGTTTTGGTAGAATCATTTATACATGGATATTAGAGAATCTGGTCCATTTTGTGTTATTGTATTTTAGGGTTGATCTTCAATTATTTTAAGTTGCTAAATATGTATGTTGATCATTTAAAGAGATCAAAAGTTCTGAGGAGCCATTGCATGCCTTTAATTGAAAGCGAACGCTTAACGGTTCACATGACAATCGTCGTCATAATGTACCAACGAAGCAAATTGGCAAGTGCTGCTACATATATTATACATATCTCCTAACTAGCTATCCGTTTGAGCATATAGGCAAAAAGGAAAATAGCTTTTAATCTTAGTTTTGTATGTTTCCTTTTTCTCTTTTGCTTCTTGCTTAACGGTTGTTCAGACGTGACATAATATTCGTTATGAATCAGAGAGAAGCAAGAATAAGAACGCTTTCGTGAGTCATGACAGAGTGAATTGTCCAAACCAAAAGAAACAGGGTCCATAGCTCCCATGTACAATGTCATCATTACACACGTGTCCAAAATGGCAGCACCACCATCTTTATCCATGTCATCATGGATCCAAATGTGCACTTTCCAGCCTTCCAGTGTCCATCTTCCTTTTTTCTATGTGATGAACCAAAGAACGATACAAGATAAATGATGAAAGTAGTAGACTTGCACGTGGTGTGGTGCATTAATATCGCGAGGTTTAATTTGCTTCGGATCTGGTGCCATTTTTAAAAATATAGTGCACATCACGCAGTAGAGATACGCAGGATTTTTAACGTGCAATGTTAAATTACGAGAAAGAAAAATAGAAAAACAATTATGATAAAATTTATTATCATTTGTCAGGTCAGGTATGTTAATTTCTTCCTCTTATATATATTATATATTAAATCATTATTATTGTAGATTATTATAAGTATTTTATATACATAAATTATTTTTAAGCCCCTATGTAGAAAAGTCTTAAACAATAAAGATGTAAAACTAAAATTAAACAAAATTGAAAATATAATATTTAATTTTAATATGTTTAATGTTATATTTTATAATATAAGTGTAAAAATAAAATATGTATAATTATGTGAATAATAAAATACTTATTTACACATATTTGAATTATAGAGTTATATATCTATCATAAGTAAAAATAATTTTGATTTATCTCACACATTCGTTATTCCAATGAAAAGAATATTGTCTCAACAAATGATCATTTACATATAATTGAAGAATTTTCAGTACAAATCTCTTTTAATAGAGAGCCAAAACGTGTGAAAATAGAGAAATAACATCAATTTTCAGTGGTATGATTAATGATTTTTTATCATGTCTATTAGAGCATTTATTTATGTTTATTGTTATTATACATACATATTGGTATTATTTTATCAGATTGTTTATGAGATGTATTTTATTTAATTTAAATTTATGATATAAAAATGTTTACACACAAACATATCTCATTATCAAACATATTCAAAGAATTTCAAAAATATTTAATACATAATATGCGTGTGTGTAAAGTTTTTAATCTTTAAAGAGTGAATTATATATGTAATTGTTTTCAAATAAAATTGTCATAAATTGTACGGGATGTCAACTAATTCAAATTTAATTTATCTTTCTTTTATGATTTTTACAATATGATATAAATAAATAGTATATATACTGACAGTATAAAGAGTTTTTACAATCCAACCATAAATTACTATATATGGTAAATTTGTTAACTTTTATAATAATCATCTTAAAAATTATTGCAATGAGATTTTTTATTGTTCATTGTATAAAATTTTTTATATAAAAATTATACTCATTATATCTATTTTATTAAATATATTGAGCAGATGTAAAACCGTTGTCTAGAAAATCAAGCAATATATTCAAGGATAAAAAAGAGAACGCGAGGCACATAGGATCGACTGGATCGTAGCAGCGCTGATGGTGGGAATGGAATGTTGCTTATTAATGAAAGGTAGACAAGCACAATTGGTGTCTGATTTTCATGTAAATAGTGTGTAACGTATTTTTTTAAAACAATTTGGCCATTTAAGAGCAATGTTAAAGGAAATAATTATTTTATTAAAAATTACAGTAATAATATTAAATATTATACATTTCATTTTTTTATTTTTATTCTTTAATCATGTCTTAAGGGCAGTAATTAACAAAACTGTTTCTTAAAATAATTAATTTGTGAAAGTTTTTAGATTTTAATAAACAAATTATTCATTCACATTATCTAAAACCACAAACATGAAGGATATTACTGAATGAACCGGCTAACATTTTAATAATAGATATATATAATTCTTTTTAGAAGTTTTCGAAAGCTGGAGTATCATTTTGATCCTTTAAAAATACATTTCACAATAAATTGGTATTTTAAATATTTGTAACACTGGATTTGATCAAATTAGTACTTTAAATAAGTGACATCAATATTATCTAAATTAATTTGACATGAAGTTGACAAAATGACTACTATGAAGTTCCTGTAAATCTTTAAAGGTCAATTCAATTTTAGAAATATTTGGAGGATAAATTTGATGCTGAATATAGAGGATTAAAATAATAATATATTACTTAGACAGTTTTTAAAAAAATACAATTTCAACATTATCCCTAAAACTTTACAAATATAAAATATTGATTTGAGCATTTATATGATATAGGTCCTATTTGAATAAACTTCTAAATAAGTAATTATAGGAGAAGAAAATAAGAAGATAGAATGAAATAAGTTTCTCTCATAAATTAAAATTAACTTATAGTAGAAGCTCTTTTTTTAACTTTTTCAAAAGTTGATTTTAATTTATGCGTAAGTTAATTTTAACTTATAGGAGAAATTTAATTTATTTTACCTTTCTATTTTATTCTCCTATTAATACTTATTAAATTTTTTTTTATCAAAACAGAGCCATAGTACAGTACTTTAACAATTTCAAAACGGTGGTGATGCACGGGATTGGATTCTCTCCAGTAACATTATTACTGGATGAAATCTCAACCTTTAGTTTATTTTAGTATCTAATAAATTTAATATATAAAACATTAAAATAATATATATCAATGGTGAAAGTTAAAAACTAGACACTCCAGTTTTTTTAAACAGTTATTTTTAAACTGGAGAGGATCTGTTCCCGGTGATACACTGTTGCTTCTTCTTTTTTTGTCCTTACTTACTATCAGTCCATGAAACTGCAACTAGTACTTACAAGGAAATACTGTGTATTATCGATATCCTGATTTGTACTTTTGGTAAAATATAACTCCCCGTTAGTTACCACTAATCTTGAGAATTTCATACATGTCTCCAATTTTAGGACAGGATAATGTAATTGAATTTTTAAATTTCATTCTAGTTTTGGGATCATGCAAATTAATTCCTTTTCAAGCAACATCCATTGTCGAATATAGTGTAAGAAACTGGCAGAAAAACTTAGTAGAGGGACTTTTTTTTTTTTTTTTTGTAAGACAAAGAAATTTATTAAATAAGGAATGTAAGAGATGCTCTTACCATTATACAAGATAATGGAAATTACTGTAGAATTATCCACATGAAATTTCCTATAAGGATATTATATCGAGACCCTCTTGGGCAAAGAACGCTAAAAATCAATTGGATTGAGATATTACACACTAAATGAAAAACAAGCACCAAGTCTTTTGATTTGATCTAACACCATCTTCTAGCTTTAATTAGTGCCGAAACCTTATCATGGTCAGTTAAAAATTCTTAAAAATAATTTCATTCCTACCCTACCAAGGAAACCAAAGGCAAGAATCAAATCAATTACTAGCAATGTTTTAATTTTTTTTCCCTTTTCCGAAGAAAATGACTTTTGCTAATAAGAGAACACACAAACTCTAAATCTTACCAGTTATAGATTGGCCTCTAGATCATATGAGAGAAATTGCAATATTGCACTGGACATCTTTTGGTATATTTACGAGTCTTTGGTATATTACACTAACTTTCTTCACCCGCTTGAAGGGTATAACTTTGTAATAGTTATTAATTTGATCGTAACCTAAGTAAGTATTCATAAAACTCAGTAGCTAATATCTTGAGGTTTTGTGTATAAGCTTAGGTCAGTAATGTTTATGTAACAGTTTTTTCGCATTTATTTGCCATAAACTCACCATTAATAAGATTCATACGTTACAAAAGTTACAAATTGAATGGTCAGATCTTGATTGGCCATTATTGTGGTGGTAATGGTTCATGAATGTATTTATTATAGAAGAATGTCTATACATAGTTATTGGTCTCTAAGTTCCTCTGTCAATTTATATATTTATTAATCACATTGTATGAAACTTACCATTTTTTTTACTAGGATATAGGTTTTTGATCTAATTGGGTTTATAGTAGAAATATTAAGAGAAAATTCTTCTCTTCTTCATTTTCTTTTTTTGGTTTTTAGTAGTTCATTTAAGTATACATTTTAAATCATATTATAAGAAGCTTGAGAATGGTTTTTTTTTTTTTTTTTAGTTTTAAGTTTTTTGCCACATAGCACCATGTATGCATAATAAATGAATGATTTCTTTCTAAGTGTATCAATTTTTCCATTGAAATGTAGATTTATTATTATTCCTTTTTTTAGATTTATTATTCTCTAATTGAGTCTTTTTATGAAATATTACAAAGAAATTCTTTTTTTTTTCCTTTTTTTTGGATTTTTATTAGTTCATTTAAGTAAACATTTTTAATCATATTGTATTAATTAATCATATTGTGAAATATTTAAAACAACCAATAGTTATATTTTATTAATTTTGTTACTTAAACGAGTAATATAACAATATGCAACATTTAAATAGTGGACAATCATAATAACAACAATGAGAAAGATAGTAGCAAAACTAAAGAAATAGGAGGAGGAGAATGAGCATGGAGCAAAGGCAACAAAATTATTTAGAAGGCTAGCAAATTATAATGAAAGGAAAGAAAAGACAAAAAGTAAAAACATCATGCAGTACGAGTGACGAAATATTTTATATTTTAATACTTCAAATAATATTCTGTAAATAATCTTGCATGTTTGTTACTTACACGTGTTATTCTTGTAATAATTTAATTTCCATGTTAACACCTATCTGACAAATTCACAAGACGTAAATAATATATTTATAAACCAAAATGTTATGTTTATTAGCATTATGTATACTGTTGTGGAGTTTTGGAAAGATATTTAATGAGACTCCTGTGGTGTTATTAGATTGCAACATTGTATTTACTCAAGTTTTGAGATTTAAATAATTCTACAATTTCAATTATAACGTGGGAAAGTAATATTAAGTGCTTAATATTTCAAAAAAGACAATTTATGAATATTGGACAGATATATTTATTTATCAATTTGTAACATGTTTCAAATTGATAAATAAATATACTTTCTCTATACTTGATTGTGCATAAAAGTGTGCAACATTCATTTGAAATAAATTTATCTTTACAATAATAAAAATATATTTATATTTAATTTAATATTTAAAGCATCACAATCTTAACTTATAAAATAAAAATAAATATATTTTTATTTATTATATTAAAATTATTTTAAAATTAAATAATTTAAAATAATTTTTTCATGACAATTGGTAAACAAGCTGAAACTAAGATGATGAATTTTTAGAAGTTGAAATGTCAGTTAAAAGTTTAGCATTCTTTGTAGTTATATCTATTAAAATATGAGTATCATGTCTATTTATAAAATTAATTATTTTATAAATCATGTCTATCTATTTGCAATAATTAATCAATATATTTTGATTTACACAATTGCCAATATTAAAATAATTACAACAAATTTATAAATATACTTATGTCATGATTTTTATTTAAAATTTCTATTAGTTGATTTCTTAATAAGTATTTTTAGGACAATAAATAGCAAAATTGTTCGAATAATAAAATATATAAAGATACTTTTTATGTCACTTAATCAAAGTAACCTCCCACTAAAATTTTACCTAATTCGTTTGATTGAACAATGTTGATGCAAAGGCATTAGATTCATTTGTTTACACTTATCACACATATCATGATTTTAAAATGAGGCAATATCCTATTTTCTTAATTTTTTTTAGAATGAAAACCTGCATTTTGATAAATGAGGTAATATCTTATTTTCTTAATTTTTTTAAAATAAAAATCTTCATTTTAATAAATGAGCTTTATAGTCAACACTTAATGTAGGATTTATGTAATACATAAGTTCTTAGCTTTTAAATGACAAGATAATTAAAGTAAGTACACTTTTTTTTTTTTTCTTTTGGTGTTTATCCCTCTATCATATCAATTGTTAATATTAGTACACACCCAAATAGTAAAAAAATTAATTTCATGTGTCCTTTTACATATTTTCTTATTTAAGACAAACTAAAATTCAAGGAGATCTTTCAATTATATAAAGTGTTAAAAAAAATTATTTTGACATGTACTTTGACAAACAAGTAAGTGATAAGATATCTATTTATTTCTTATTTTTGTTTTTTTTAATTTGTCAATAAATTGACCTAAATTTTCTAGGAGGTTGCATTCGAAAGATGAGCAATCACTAACACCAATTTGTCCAACTGACAACAATATTAAATAAAATTTTACAGTAACATTTTCATATTAGATTGTCAATTCACTAAATTTTTAAATATCTTTATTGCAGGTTAATTGTCTAAAAATATATTCTATTGGATGAAATTTCACAATAATAGTAGATAAAGCTCAACTTTTAAAAACTGTAAAAAAATTATTATCTCAAAAAATACATAAATTATATAATATGATTTCTTTAAAAAAATATTTTATTTGAGTAATTAATTGATTCAAAAATGTAATAGTTATAATAAAACACAAAGCTACCATAAAATTAGTTATAATATTTTCCTATTTTACACTAATTCTAATGTATTTTTTTTTCTCAACATTATAAAACTTGAAAATGTAATATCAAGTGACAGTTGTTATATTAACAAATATTATGTAAAACAAAAAATTGCATTCTTCAGGTTTTAATAATTAGTTCTTTGACTAACTATTACATTAGATGATGTTAAATATTTTATATTTATACATGATATTATGTAAACTATTTTGTAGTTTTTCAAACCCAAGAATATGAGATGTACAAATAATTGGGAAGAATTCTTACAAGGTAAACAAATATTCAACTTTATTATTTTTTATTTCATCAGTTTGCTTTCTTATTGCTTAACTAAAAATAATGACAAATTACACAATTTTTCGATAAATTGCTAGGAAATAAAAATTGTTCCTAAAATGCAACAATTATTTGATATTCGAATTATGGAAGATTTCATGATTACAAAGTAATAATAATTGTAAATAAATAATACATTTTCTTTGACTTTTATGTATGTTTACACTTATGTACATCGTAATATTTCTAACATATTTATATATATGTGTAGATAACAATCAAAGTTCTTTTTATTACTAGAGTAGGACTTTGTGCAATGCACAAAAAATAATTTATTAAATTATTAAACATATATTGAGAAAAAATTATTAAATTAAAAATAACACAGAAAAAATACAAATAAGGATGTATTAAACAAAAAATAAATTAATAAATTAAATTTAATATACATATCAATGTAAAATAATAGAAATTGTTACAATATATCAAACTTAATATCTTATAAAAAAATAAAAAAAGCAGACACATAAACATGACAGTAATTATCTTAATTATTTATATTTAATAATTACATTAATTATGTTATAATACAAATGTATATTTAAGATCACCATTAAAATATTTATAGAATATTTTATTCTTAAATTATATATATATATATATATATATATATATAAAGAGAGAGAGAGAGAGAGAGAGAAAGAAGAGAGAGATTTATTATATTCTGTGTGTTGCACATGTCAAATACTCTAGTGTCTATACATAGTTATTGGTCTCTAAGCTCCTCTGTCAATTTAACTTATACACCATCTATAGTGGGAGAATAAGAGCTTGGAAGAGTCAACAATAAAGAAATCGCAACTCTTTTCGTTAACAGTGGCTGAAGGTATTTTCGATTCTATTTATTCCGCATTTGGTTTACCAATCTGTATTATGTTTATTGGCAGAAACATGATAGAGTTATTGTTGTTTCTAACATTTGGTATTGGAGCATGGTTATTGCCTCTGCCTCATGCATTTTCAACCTTTCCGGTTCCATTTTTTTTATCTATTTTTTTGTTGAGTTTTGGAAGTCTCTTTGTTGTGAAATAGGATTAGAAATCATCATTTTGTTGTATTTCTAATTTTTTTTTTGTGTGATTTAAAATGGTGTTTGAAATGGAAAGAACCAATTGGATCTAAAAATGGGCTGAAAACAAGTCAGAATGGCCCGCTAAGAAAAGAAGATGATGAACATTAATCACAATTAAAAAAAAAAAAATTAAAAGGAGGGACTCAAACCAAGTTACTAATGAGTGATGGTGCAAATGCTAACCACTAGGCCAGGTTCTTTGATGTGGTAAATTTTTGGTCTGCTTAATTCTTAAATATTGATATGCGTGTGTGTGTTCAAATGCTTATTTTATGCATGAATAAATATTATATATTAGGAATGAATTTATTCTACGCATAAAATTAAATTAACTGCGTGATATTATGTTTTGATTATTTAATTATATTATGATAATTTTTGTTATGATTTGATATGCATAATTTGGATTCTTCTCACAAAATCTATTGTCTAAGTGATCATTATAAGTTTAATTAATTATGGATTAGTTACAACATCTTTAATTAATTAAAATTATATGTTAAGTTTGTTTAAGATTACATAAGAAATTAGATATAATATTGTGATTAATTATACCTAATATATATCATAAATTTATCCCACTAGAATTTTTATTATATTTGTATAATTAATTATGTTATATTATTTTTTCATAATTTACCCATAAGAATTATAAAGTAATATATAATTTGACAATTTTATCATAAAGTTAAAAATTTGGGATAGAAAATCAAATTTTCATGATGTACCCGTGAAATATGAAATTGAGTATGTAATTTATCATAAAGTATAAATAAATTTTATTGGGTTATAAATATCCCATAGGCAATTTTTATGTCACAAGATTCATTTTTCTGTTATGTTTACATTGGTAAAACATACAACTTAGATTAGTATGTTAGTTTTTTTAATATTCAATGTGACATTCACAAACTCAGAAGAGATAATTCAATCTCGTTTATTCATTTTGAATCTAATATGCGTAATGTTAATATTAACACCTGATTGATTAATTCTAAATCAACAATCACTATTGCAACAAGAACTTTTAACATTGGTTATTTTGAATATTCTACTTTGGTTCATGAACCGATGTAGATCTCACTAATATAAAAAGTGAGGGTTTCTTACATCGAACTATAAACCGATGTAAAAAGTGGTTCCAATATGAACCAATGTAGAAAAGTATAACTTTTTATATCGTTCAAACTTTAACCGATGTAGAAAGTCAATTTCTATGTGTATAAAGTGACTTTCTACATCAGTTGTGGTTATAACCGATGTAGAAAGTCATTTTTTTTTTAAATATTCTGTCTGTTTTATAAGTTTCACAACACCTATAAAATAAAAACACACCCAGGCAGGTAGTGTCGATACAATCATATGCGAGTATACTAAATTCAAAATACATCAAAACATAATTATAAGGTACCTCTTAAACATAATCCAAACAATTGTAAAGTCCCTAAATCTATTCTAAACATAAATAAACTTCATCTACAACTAATTATAAACTACCTCCAAGATACATTTGAAACATACATATAAATTTCATCTACAACTAATAAGAAAATACAATTCTAAAGTACTTAAAATATAATTATAAACTACCTAAACACACATGTGCGGATGTAATCCAAGTCAGAGTCAGAGGATGGATGTGAATTGTTGAATATCTACAAGTTCACATAAGAAGATAAAATATTAGTTAAAATAATAAAGCGAAATGATCAAAGGAGAATGATGAGTGGCAAGATATTAGGATTGGAAAACAACAATTAAAGAACCAATAGTATAAGCCTTTTCATTTCCAAATTTTTCATTACCAAAACATTTAATTTAAGTAGATGCACTAAATAGTTCAATAATTGACAACTTACCCTTTTCAACAAAATTCTTTCCTTGTTCTATTTTAAACATGGAGGTAAAATCAGGTGGTGGGTCACAAGATCCTCCACCCTCTTTTCCACCACTACAGTCGCATCTTTATGAGGCTTCGGAAGGCCAACACATGATGGTTAAATGGCACATGGTAAAATTGTTGAAACATGACACCACTGCAGGAATTTATCAGTTCGAACCTTATTCGACACATTTGTGTTACTTTGTGCTTAGCAATCTTTCTTTCAAGCTTTTCAATCCAACCTTCAAGATTATAAGATACCACACCCTCTTCCAACACAACCATCATATATTTCTTCGTCCTTACTTAGATTTGATTTTTTCCACCAACTTGATGAAGGCCAGCTCATGATAAGCTGAATGACACACAATGAAAGTAATCAAATCCAAGTAAGAAAGTCTTGTCATGATTTGATCTTTTTGATGTATAAAGCTGAATTAAGAGCCTTGAAAGAGTGATTTCCCATTAGACTCTGTTATGAAAATTAATCTTATAACTATAACATGTGTAAAATTCTACATTTTTATATTAGTTGCAAGATCTACTAATAATGTCTTCCTATATTGCAGGGCATTGCGAAGACAAGTCTTGGTGGCAATATTGGTCTTAAATAAATGGCACAAATAGAATAAGAGGACATTCTATTTGACCCAAATAGAAACTAACATTCCATTTGACCCATTTGCTTCAGACAAATATCACCACAAAAACTTGCCTTCGCAAATGTCAAGTAATATAGAAAGACATTATTAGTATATTTTGCAAACAATACAAAAAAAGAGTATAAAATTAAAAAGTTATAAAATAAGAGAAATTTACAAAATAGAGTATATTGAACAAGCACTCTTTTAAGGTTCTCAATTGGTTCTTTTACATTAAAAGTATTAAATCCTGGCAAGGCTTCCTTACTTGGATTTGATTGTTATCATAGTATGCCATTCAGCTCACCATGAGCTGACCTTGATTGACTTAGTGGAAGTAAATCCAAACCAAGTAAGGAAAGAGATATATATGATGGTTGTGTTAGAAAGAAGGTATAGTATCCTATGATCTTGAAGGCTAGATTGAAAAACTTGAAAGAATGATTGCTAAGTGCAAAGTAGCAAATGTGTTGTATAAGGTTCAAAGTGATAAGTTCCCGGTTGTGTCATGTTTTAACAATTTTATAGTGTGCCATTTAGCTATCATAAGTTAGGCTTCCTCAAACTTATAAAGATGCAGTAGTAATGGTGGAAAAGAGGGTGGAGGATCCTATGACCCATCACCTAGTTTTATTTCCATGGTTAAAACAAAACATGAATAAATTTTGTTGAAAAGGGAAAGTTGTCAATTATTGAACTATTTATTGCTTCTACTAAGATTAGATGTTTTGGTGATTATCTTGAAAATGGAAAGGCTTATACTACTGGTCTTCTGACTATTGTTTTTCCAATTAACTATGAGAGAGTGAATTCGCAACTCCGCATTTTCTGTCAATTACTTAAGAGGAAAAAAATAATTTTGAGTTTGGAAAAGGAAAAAACATGAAAAGTGATTTCTTGTTTGGAATGTATCATTAACCTTATGTTGCTTGCAAGAAGCGTAAGTAGCAAGAAGCGTAGGTAGTAGGGATAAGAAAGCAAGAGAGGAAAAGGAACAATTTTGCGTTCCCAAAAAGAAAAAACAAGAAAAAAATGCTTTCTTGTTTAATTAGTATAGACGGATTCATATTGGTTGCAGGACGCGTATACAACATCCTCAAGAGTAATATAATTGAAATTAACATATATGAAAAATTCACAAGAGGCCCGACTAAGCTTTATATGACCATTCTTATTCTATAGAAATTTCGACAGTGTTTTCTCTTTTTTCTAGTACTTTCCCATATTTTACATCTATTCAATCAATACCATATATTCCACATGTAAAACTATCCTACAATCCAATCAATAACGAAAAACATCACATAAGACCCAACTAAGCTCTATGCGGTCAATCATGCAAACACATCACATTCACAATCTTTAACAATTGTCGTACAGTTCAAATAAATATCCTTCGATAAATTATTTACATACCATGATCAATAGGAACCTGTACAAAGAAAAAAATACAGATTATTCCAACCAATCACAAAACCCACAAGTTTGGGTCAAATCCAAAATTGTTTTTACATAACAGAGCAATAATCATGGGGTTGGGAGAAATGACTTACCTTAGGTGCAGCGGTGGCAAGTTTTGGTGGTGGCATCCACGACGATTGGGGTTGGCGTCCATAGTAACGGGGCACACGCGGTCATGAAAGTCCACAGCACCATTGATGGCCAGATCTTTTCGTCGTGCGGGTTGGGGTTAAGGTTGTCATTGAGGACCGAAGGGGAAGTCAACATGTTGGAGTTGATGATGTCCACAACGTCCATGCAACACTTCACAGACTCCACGACACTATTATGGACGACGATGATGGCGACACGATAGTGAGGGTGATGGTGCAAGCATGGAAGGAGTAGGGTGGAAAGCATTGCCGAAACCCTTAGTTGTTGGAACCAAAGACGTAGAAGCGTCTAAACCCTCAATGTTTTGAAGATAACAAAGCTTATTAATGTTTATATTTGTGTGTATAAACTAACCTTATCACAGCGAAAGACGAAGACTTGCCAAGAAGGACCGTCCAACTGATGCAACAATGACCGTCCAGTGGACACTTTGAAGACCGTCCAGTAAGACGCGATCAAAGACCATCCAGATGAATAGACCGAAGGCGATCGTCTAAATCTCCAGTATTCATATATTCAAACGAATGAAACCTACACAGTACCACTCCAATGAGCTAACGTTTAAAATGGTTTGAAACATCAACATCAAGTCAGTACAAAAGCACAGCAGAATGGGTAAAGCAAGTCAACTTATCAAGCCGACAAGACAGATGAAGAAAGTTTAGAAGAACAGACTGTCAGCGCAGCCCTGAAACTTCTATTATAGTGCAAGTTTTCAACTGCCACGCCTGACTTTTCTAAAAAGATAGTCTGCACGCGCCTCATCACGTGAAGAGATAAGATATTTGTAACGGATCTCTTTCTTGAAGATCGTATATATACGCGCATCAACAAAAAGCAAAACAGAGAACTGAAACAGGTGGATTTTTGTTTAAAACAACAACATATACTTTCTTCTGTGATATTCTATCAAGAGCGTCCAGTGGACGATAGTCATATTCTTTGTAATAATTCTCAAAGTGATCCTGAGTCTAAGTTTTAAAATCCTTACTACGTGAGTCAATCTTTCCTCAAAAATATTTTTGAGCGTTGTAAAAGCCTGGAGAGGCTTAGTGTAAAAAGAATACTTGGGTTAAGCAATCTGGGTAGATTGCGTTGTAAAGCTTGAAGAGGCCACGAACAATACTTGTAACCAAAGATTGGTTAGTAGAAACCTTCTGGGTGAAGGAACTAGATGTAGCTCAGGTTGAGTGAACCAGTATAAAGCTTTCTGTGTTTTCTTCTCTCTATCCCTACACTTAAAAACGCTTTGTTTAGACTGATCTACCTTTTTCGAAAAGTTTTTTAAACACACAATTCAACCCCTCCTTCTTGTGCGCTTTTTCTTATTTCAATTGGTATCAGAGCTCGGCCTCTTGGGGTTGAGCATCTAACACTGCAGAGGTAAAAACGATCCTGATCTCTTATGGAAAACGAAGGACGAGCTATTAACAGACCACCTCTTTTCAAAGGGCAGAACTATGATTACTGGAAGCAAAGAATGATAGCATTCTTTGATGCATGTCACATAGACATGTGGGACGTAGTAGAAACTGGCGACTACCTGCCCCTTGATCATGATGGAATAGAATTCCCAAGAAGTCAATGGACAGAATCTCATAAACAAAAGTATCTTTTAAACTCAAAAGCTAGAAATGCTATGATGTGTGCCTTATCTGAATCTGAATATGAAAAGGTACACAGTCTAAAAAGTGCCAAGAAAATGTGGGACACCCTGTCTCTTGCTTACAAGGGCACCTCACAAGTAAAGAGGTCAAAATTAAGCTTACTCGTAAGACAATATGAACTATTTACTATGGAGGAAAATGAAACTATTGAACTAATGTTTGGTAGATTTCAAACCATAACAAACAACCTAAGGTCCTTAGGCAAAACCTATGATAATTGTGATCATATTGACAAAATTTTGAGAAGTTTGCCTAGGCAATGGAGACCACAGGTTACAGCTTTAAGAGCTTCCAAAGATCTAACGACACTCTCAATAGAAGAATTACTTAGAACTCTTAAAGTACACGAACTAGAGCTAAAGCAAGACGAAGGACAAAAGAAGAAGTCCATCGCTTTAAGCGTCCAGCGACCATCCAGAGGATCAGCGTCCAAAGCACTAAACGTAGAAGAAACCTCTGAGGAAGAATCTGAGAAAGACGATTATGATGAGGATGAGATATCCTTCATCTCAAGGAAAATTCAGGCTATGTGGAGGAAGAAAGGAGGATCAAGAGCCCAAAACTTCACAAAGAAATTCAACAAAGCTCCAAAAGAAAAAATTCCTTCAGTATGCTATGAATGCAAGAAGCCTGGACATTTCAAAGTTGAATGTCCCAGTTTACAGAAAAACAAAAAGAGGACATTCTCCAAGAAAAAGGGTCTCATGGCTACCTGGGAAGACGTGGACCTATCTTCATCAAATGAAGAAGGAGAAGAAGAAGCCAACCTATGTCTCATGGCAGGAACAAGCTCTGATAGCTCAGACAATGAGCAAGACGAAAAGGTAAACTTCGACAACTTAATCTCCCTACAAGAAGCCTATAATGATCTGCTTGCCAACTCTTCAACTCTTTCAGTAGGATATAGAGAACTGAAAAGGAAATTTTCAAAAATAACAAAAGATTTCAATTTGCTCAACGAAGAGTATAAAAATGTTTTGAAAGAAAATGAAGTTTTGAAAACTAAACATATTTCATAGGAGACATCTTCTCATGAAGTCCTAGAACTTCAAAAAGAAGTCACTCGTCTAAAAGAAAGTTTGTCTAAATTTGTCAATGGAACTAAAAATCTAGATAAAATCCTATCATATAGAAGAAGTTCTCATGACAAATCTGGACTTGGTTTTGTTAAAGAAGAAAACCACAATCTTGGTAAAAATATAACCTTTTGTAAAATATGTGAAAAGAATGGGCATGAATCAACACATTATAGATATCGTCCAACAAAGAAGGCGTCCAATGCCTTCAGAACTAACAGAAAAGGACCCAAGTCCATTTGGGTACCTAAGTCTATGATAATACCTGTTGCAGATTTGCTTGACAACAAAAAGAAGACCCCAGTCATGGTACCTGGACAGTGGTTGCTCACGGCACATGACGGGAGAAAGGTGTATGTTCCAAAGCCTACAACCCAAGAATGGTGGGTGGGTCACCTTTGGAGGAAACCAGAAGGGAAAGATCACAGGTATAGGAACAATCGATAAGCATTCCTTTCCCTCTATTGAAAATGTTTTATATGTTGAAGGTCTCAGACACAATCTACTGAGCATAAGTCAATTATGTGACAGTGGACATAATGTCTCCTTTGACAAAGACAAATACACTGTCAAGAATCTAGATGGATCCATATTATTCTCTGCCAAGAGGCAAAGCAATCTTTATAAGATTGATATAGTTGACCTCACAAATCAAAATGTATCTTGTCTAGTATCCATCAAAGAAAATCAATGGATTTGGCACAAGAAGCTTGGACATGCAAGCTTGAGATTAATCTCAAAGCTATATAAGCATAACCTCGTAAGAGGACTTCCAAATCTTGCATACAAGTCTAATATTCTCTATGATGCTTGTCAAAAAGGGAAATAAGAAAAAAGTTCTTTTGAATCAAAAATATTATTTCCACATCTAGACCTCTTGAACTATTACATATTGATTTGTTTGGTCCAACTAGAACAGCCTCCCTAAGCGGAAAACGATATGGACTAGTCATAGTAGATGACTACTCTAGATGGACATGGGTGATGTTCTTAAAACACAAGGATAAGTCTTACAAAATCTTTTCTACTTTCTGCAAAAGGACATAAAACGAAAAGGGTGTTAGTATAGCTTCAATAAGAAGTGATCACGAAGGAGAGTTTGAAAACGAAAGTTTTCAATGGTTCTGTGAGGAGAATGGAATTCTCCACAACTTCTCTGTACCACGAACACCACAACAAAATGGTGTGGTAGAGAGAAAGAACAGGTCATTGCAAGAAATGGCTAGAACCATGCTAAACGATAACTCAACTCCTAAGCATTTATGGGCTGAAGCTGCAAACACTGCTTGTTACTTACAAAATAGAATTTACATAAGACCTCTTCTGAAAAAGACTCCCTATGAATTGTGGAAAGGACGACAACCCAACATATCATATTTTCATCCCTTTGGATGTCAATGTTTCATTCTAAACACTAAGGACAACCTTGGTAAGTTTGATTCAAAGTGTGATGATGGAATACTGTTAGGCTATTCTGAAACATCTAAGGCTTATAGAGTTTACAATTCCAGAACCTTGGCAGTTGAAGAAGCCATCCACGTTAAATTTAATGACAAAAAGCCTGATAATGAAATATCAGAGCTAGACGACTCTTTTGCAGATATGAAACTAGACAATGCTAGACCTTCAGCGTCCAGAGATCAAATGGACGATCCAAAAACAGAAGAAAGAGAACCAACTAGACGCTCTTGGCAAATGAACACCTATCATCCAGAAAATCAAATTCTTGGAAACGTTCAAGATTATGTTAGGACAAGATCGACCTTCAAGGAGCAAGCTCAAACTGCCTTGATTTCTCAACTAGAACCAAAGACAGTAGACGAAGCCCTCCTGGACGACGGCTGGATTAATGCCATGAAGGACGAGCTTAGTCAATTCGAAAAGAATGATGTCTGGATGCTAGTTCCCGCACCCAAGGACAAGTCTATCATTGGAACAAAGTGGGTATTCCGCAACAAGCTTGATGAAGCTGGAAATGTGGTAAGAAATAAAGCAAGACTTGTAGCACAAGGCTACTCTCAACAAGAAGGTATAGACTTTACTGAAACTTTTGCGCCAGTAGCTAGACTAGAAGTCATTCGCATCTTACTTTCGTTTGCTGCTCATAGTAATATGAAGCTCTATCAAATGGATGTAAAAAGTGCATTCTTAAATGGCATAATAAACGAAGAAGTCTATGTGAAGCAACCACCTGGTTTTGAGTGTGATACTTTTCCCAAACATGTTTTCAAACTTAAAAAGGCTTTGTATGGTCTTAAACAAGCCCCAAGAGCTTGGTATGAAAAGCTAAGCTCTTTTCTTTTAGAAAATGGGTTCTCTAGAGGAAAAGTAGATACCATTCTTTTTCGCAAAGACGTCAAAACACATTTCATTATTGCACAGATATATGTATATGACATTATTTTTGGAGCTACTATTGACCAGTTATGCAAGGATTTTTCTAAGATTGTGACAGCGGAATTCGAAATGAGTATGATGGGAGAACTAAAGTTCTTCTTAGGGCTGCAAGTAAAATAGATTGGAAATGGAATATTCATACATCAGACAAAGTATGTCAACGAACTTCTGAAAAAGTATAAGATGGACGATGCAAAAGAAATGAGTACACCCATGCATCCGTCATCAATACTTAGCCTAGACGACTCTTCTAAAAAGGTAGATCAATCTACATATCGAGAATACAGATTAGTTGGTTTCTGCGATGCTGACTATGTAGGAGACAGAGTAGAACGCAAGAATACTAGCGGAGGATGTCATCTCATTGGTGGAAATCTAGTCTCCTAGACGAGCAAAAGACAAGGAACAATTGCCCTATCAACAGCAGAAGCAGAATATGTCTCAGCTGCATCTTGTTGCTCACAACTCTTATGGATCAAGCATCAGTTAGAAGACTACAGTATCTATGAGAGTAAAATTCCTATTTTCTGTGACAATACTGCTGCTATAAATCTGTCAAAAAATCCTATCTTGCACTCTAGGGCAAAGCACATTGAAATAAAACATCATTTTAAAAGAGATTATGTTCAGAAGGGAGTTGTCGATATTCAGTTTATTAATACTGAAAATCAATTGGCAGATATATTTGCAAAACCCCTTCCTAAAGATAAACTCATCCATATTCGAGATCTTCTAGGTATGGAATTTATAAATGAATAGTTTTGTTCAACATGCCTTGATCGTCCAAGGATCAGTAGCGTCCAATAAATTCACAGCGTCAAATGTTTTCATAGCGTCCAATACATCATAGTCCACTTGCATATATTTTTGCATTCCATAATAACTTTAAATTGTGTGTTCATTATTATTAGTACTCAATCATGTTTTCTCTGAAAAAGATTTGAAATAAATGTTTTTTTTGTCTGAGTCACTCATGCGCCGTATAACCGACCTCGAGATACGTAAGTGCCTGAGCCAGCATTTATTACACATCACCTCTCTCTTCGAAAGTAAAAGAACCGCCAAAAAGCAAAACCCTTCAGTTTCTTCATATACACTCAAACCCAACCTATATACTCACTTCTTTTCAAAATCCACCTGAACTTATCATCTTCTCAAAGCCCTAAACCTCTCTTCAAGCTCTCAGATATGGCAACCAAAAAAGCTGGTCCCGCTGCAAAGGCCGTGGCTCGTGTGGAGAGCCTAGACAAAGCTGTCATTATCATCGAGAGCCGCTTCGATATACAAGCTCTCGACGACATAGGGGTGTCTATAAAAGACAATCTGCTCAGTTATGGCATCCTCAACTATTTCCATCTGAACGAAATCATTTACCCAGAACTCATCCGACAGTTCTAGAACTCTGTTGTATTTTCAAAGACAGATATTACTGGAACCGCCCTGGGAGTCAAGGTCACTCTAGACCTAGGCTCTGTCGCCCAAGCCATTGGATGTGAACGGGCTGGGTCCTGCATCAAAAATGGCTGGGAAGATACCTTTGGAGGGCATGACACAGTCAACGCTGCACTGATGGGTCCCGAAGGACAAAGCCTAGTCGAGTACAGCAAGCTGACGAAAGAAGGGAAGATATTCCAGCAGTTTCTGAATAAAGGAATTCTTCACAAAGCTGGATCCAAGGACAACATCACCTTCCTGCACAGGTTTGCGCTGTTCCACATGATCACCGGACAACAGTTCAACTTACCGCACCTCATCTTGAGCAACATCTTCAGAACCATGAGAGGACACGGAGAGCGCGACCAGATCACCTATGCTGCCCTTCTCAATAGAATCTTCTGGCAACAGCAGGTATTCCATGCCTTCTTTGCTTTGTCTTTGGGGGAGCAAAACAAAATAAGGATTCTGGGTGGTGGACATAGATTCACCCAACTGCCATTCGGACACAACAACGTTGCACAGATGAAGGCTGGGTTCGTGTTAAAGCCCTTAGAAACCACGTCCAGACTCTTGGACGTTAAAATAGTTGAGATGGCACCCTTACAAACAGTAGCCCCAAGCGTCCAGCATGCTGCACTTATGGACGATGAAGTATTGTTTGAAAACCCTATAGTTGCCAAATTGTCCACTAGAAGGAGGACATCCAAGGCGCAGGTGGCCAGAGCTACAAGGTCCAAAACTCAACAACCTTCAGCTTCACCTGCTCCACTTGCAGCTGCTCCTGTTGCTGCATCTGTTCCATCTACTGCACCAACCATTCTTCCCGCAAAGAGACAGTTGATCGTCACCTCTGATGACGAAGACGATGAGCCCATTGGCAAGCTTGTCAAGAAACAGAAATTTGTCACTGATGCTGCTCCTGCTCAACCACTATTCCATCCATCCACCTCACCCAAACGACCAGCAGACACGTCGTCGGGGGAAGCACAGTCTAAGAAACGTAAGCTTTCTTCTCCTACTGTTGTTGATAAACCTGAAGATGTTTTTATAGAATCCATTATTGATGAGCCATATGAACCTCTCACCCTACCACAAACCGAAACACAAGTTACACCTGAACCAGGAATGTTGTTACCTGGTGATGAAGGTTACACCTGCACCATTCCCACTCCCGGCATCTCCAAAACTTACCTCTCCATAAAGCCTCTTAAATCATCTCCTTCCTCAACCATCATCCCCTTCCCTACCCCTCTCTCAGAAACCTTGGCACAAACCAAAAAGAATTGGCCTCTATTGTTTGTTGAAGGAAATTCCCAAAACCTCCTGGACGACAATGCCATGATTCTGCGTCCAGAGCTTCTCGAACCAGACTGTGATTTTGATTATTCTCCAATTAATATGGAGAAGTATATGGAAGACTATGTCCATCAGCCGTCTGAGCAATACCTGGCACTACTTCCTGGAGCCATTGAACACCTGTCGCTCAAGCGGTTTATTAGACGGAGGTATCCGAAAGTTGTACGAGCTTGGCGCATAAATGCTCATCCTCCTGGAGTACTTCAACACAGAGTACCTTCAGTTGAAAACACGGGAAAAGCTTTACAACAACGGGGATGAACGGACGAACGAATTATCCAACTAAGGCCTGCAGATTTGAAGTTTCGACCTTTGGATCCGGAAGAAGATGGATTCTTTCCATCCACCTTTGAGCATCTTTTCTGCAATTTTCTCAAAGGTTCAGCCTTTTTAAAACATCAGCTATTCATTCCCCTATCCAAACATATCCGACCTTCCACAACCGTCTGCATCCAACCCGACTGCATATGCCCAAGATTGCCAATCATTGATGAAAATCGCAAGAAAGAGAAGATTCTAACCAAGGCACCGTCTTTGTCTCTACCGTCCAAAGCTGAAATTCAACATAACCCAACCAATTCCTGTGAATGGTTTTTAGCTCAGCGTCTTCACACAGACATGGACGAGGCGGATGCTGAACGCTTCTGGCATCAACATATGTTCCAATGCGAATAAGAAGCGTCCAGCAGTGGCGTCTCCACAGACGACAAGGCCGATATCCCAACTACAACGGACTGTGTAGTCACGCAGCATCCAGCTCGTGTCTTTCATTTTTCGGACACTTCTGCTGCTTTTGTCCGTTCACCAAATGCGCGTCCACTCCTTGGTACGGAAACTTCTATCTTATATACATTGATTGCAGCTCTTACGCATATCAACACCTTCCAACCACCCTACCCTTGGAACCCTCCTTGCCCCTATCAACTTGACGTGCCAAACCTCAAGTTCCTAGAAGCACCTCCTTCTCCCTCTAAAACTCTTCCACCTTCTCCACCAGCTTCACCCACACCTCCACCACTGCCTACTCCTGGCTCCCAAACCTCTGCCAGCCTCCCTGTTTCTACTACCACCCCCTCATCCATCCCACATGTTGACCCTGCCGTTCAACAATATGTCGCCATTCAACTTCAGCCCATCTTCACTCTTCTGCACCAAATTCTTCAGAACCAACAAGCCCTTCTCCATCCTTCTCAACCTCCTCCTCCGCCACCGCTGCCACAGTAACTGTGATGACGACTCCTTCTTTTGATAATAACAAAGGGGGAGAAAGCATTATGGAAGCATTTTTTTCATATATATATAGTTTTTTTTATTTTTTTGTGTGCATATATTCTTGTCAGATTTTATGCTCCGAATAGTTAAATAAAAAGTTGATATGATTTACTTCACATATTGCTCCATCTGTTATATAATATGCTTAATACTTGGTATATCTGACTCAGGGGGAGCATAGTAAGTCTTTCGAAAACTTCGTTTTACGCTTCTTTACTTAAAAAAATTAATAAGGTTTGTCATCATAAAAAAAGAGAGATTGTTGGAACCAAAGACGTAGAAGCGTCTAAACCCTCAATGTTTTGAAGATAACAAAGCTTATTAATGTTTATATTTGTGTGTATAAACTAACCCTATCATAGCGAAAGACGAAGACTCACCAAGAAGGACCGTCCAGCTGATGCAACAATGACCGTCCAGTGGACACTTTGAAGACCGTCCAGTAAGACGCGATCAAACACCATCCAGATGAACAGACTAAAGGCGATCGTCTAAATCTCCAGTATTCATATATTCAAACGACTAAGTTTTTCATTATGAACATCAATCATGTCTATCCGCCTTGAAACCTACACAGTACCACTCCAATGAGCTAACGTTCAAAATGGTTTGAAACATCAACATCAAGTCAGTACAAAAGCACAGCAGAATGGGTAAAGCAAGTCAACTTATCAAGCTGACAAGACAGATGAAGAAAGTTCAGAAGAACAGACTGTCAGCGCAGCCCTAAAACTTCTATTGTAGTGCAAGTTTTCAACTGCCACGCCTGACTTTTCTGAAAAGATAGTTTGCACGCGCCTCATCACGTGAAGAGACAAGATATCTGTAATGGATCTCTTTCCTGAAGATCGTATATATACACGCATCAACAAAAAGCAAAACAGAGAACTGAGACAGGTGGATTTTTGTTTAAAACAACAACATATACTTTCTTCTGTGATATTCTGTCAAGAGCGTCCAGTGGACGATAGTCATATTGTTTGTAATAATTCTCAAAGTGATCCTGAGTCTAAGTTTTAAAATCCTCACTACGTGAGTCGATCTTTCCTCAAAAATATTTTTGAGCGTTGTGAAAGCCTGGAGAGGCTTAGTGTAAAAAGAATACTTGGGTTAAGCAATCTGGGTAGATTGCGTTGTAAAGCCTGAAGAGGCCACGAACAATACTTGTAACCAAAGATTGGTTAGTAGAAACCTTCTGGGTGAAGGGACTGGACGTAGCTCAGGTTGAGTGAACCAATATAAAGCTTTCTATGTTTTCTTCTCTTTATCCCTACGCTTAAAAACGCTTTGTTTAGACTGATCTACCTTTTTCGAAAAGTTTTTTAAACACACAATTCAACCCCCCCTTCTTGTGCGCTTTTTCTTATTTCATTATTATTCCTTGTTGTAGGGGGTACAAGGGTTTTAAACACCTCGAAAGTCATTTTACATCGATTATCCACTTAATGATGTAAAAAACCTTTCGACATTGGTTAGAAGCTTAACTGATATAAAAACTTTACTAATATGTACAAAAATGCCACCATTTTTTTTACATCAATTCTAATTGAACCGATGTAAAAAGCTGATATCATATGTGTTTTTTACACTAGTGAATCCAAGTTGCAAACTCTTTGCTCAGTATGCAAAACCTAAAAAAGTCAGTGAAAAGTGAATTATCATGAAATAAGATGGGCGCACATGTGGAGGCTATGGGAACTTGAATTTAACTTCAAGTAGTGATTTGTGAGCACTGCGTTAAGGGAAATTAGACCAACATGTCTAAGAAAGTTTCTACTAGGAGTTCAAACTTAGTAGAACTAATTCATACTTATATATGTTATCTAGATATGGATGCACACAGTCAAAAATATTTTATCACCTTTATAAGTGATTAGTCATAATATGTGTATGTTTATTTGCTTTACGATAAATTCATATTTGATGAATTTATGTACATGATTTTGATAGAAAAAAATAAGAGAAAGGGCAAAATAAACATCAAAACCTTAGGAAAATAAAAAGAAATTAGTAGAATTTATTGTAAATAATGAATTTTTAAGTAGTTTTGTTGATTTTTGCATAAAAATAGCAATAAATTGTCTTCATTTTGAAATTATGTTTTCCTAATCATGTTTTGAACTTTAATCATGTAGGAACACAAGATTTTGGAGTCAAAAAATGTTGTCAAGGCGTCAAAACGTTGAAAAACACTATTCCAGATATAAATGTGTTGGAAATGCCAAATGTTGTCAGTGTTCCAATGCCCCAGATGTTGAGTCTTGTGCCCTAGATGTTGGAACCCTAGAAATTTGAAAATATAGCAAAAATCACTAGAAGCACTGGAGGCGACAACGTTGGACGCTTGGACAACATGGAAAACACTAGAAACGATGCTGACAACTATTTAAAGTGTAAAAATAAGTGAACTAGGGCACTGGGTTTTTGTTTTCGAGAGAGTTGGCCCTAATATTTATCTCTCTCCATCTCCATTGAAGAATCAAGCCTTCGAAAAGAATTCAATACAAGAAATGTGCATGTTAGAATCAAAACATTAATGTTAGCTAGCCTAACACTAGGTGGACACAACCTTTTGAAATCCATTTTGTTTTATTTTTTAAACATTTAATTAAATAGTGTTGACCAAGTCAACGCTAAATTAGATAGTACTGTCGGCCTAGCATTGACCATGGCTCACACTAAATAATATTTTAAAAAAAATTATAATTAGCATTGGACAATTGAGCAAGAAAACAAAAATGTTAGTGCCAGCCACAACACATGCTAAATAATAATTTTAAAAAAAACTTTTTATAACCTTAATTTGAGCAGAATAACGAAAAAGTTAGCATCAACCATGGCCCATACTAAATAATAATTTGTTTTAAAAAATATTTTTTATAATAAACATCGACTAGGCCGACACTTATTCTTAATTTGAGTGAAAAAATGAAAAAGTTAGCGTTGACCCAACATCGGTCATGACCCACACTAAATAATAATTTAAAAAAAAATATTTTTTATAATTAGCCTCAACTATTCTTAATTTGAGCAGGAAAACGAAAAAAGTTAACATCAACCATGGCCCACACTAAATAATAATTTTAAAAAATTATAATTAACATCGGCCAAGCCAATAAGAATCTTTAATTTGAGTGGGAAAACAAAAAAGTTAGCGTCGGCCTTGAGTCGGCCATGGCCTGTCTAAATTTTAATTTTTAAAAAAAGAAATTTTTATTATTAGTGTTGACTTGGCTTATGCTAGTTTTTAATTAAGCGTGAAAACAAAAACTTTTTCTCGTTCTCTTCTTCTTAAAAACCTTTTTTCGTCCTTACTCTTATCTCCAACTTACTCTCTTCGTCTACCTAATCTCTCATCCCATTCAATCTCTTCCTCCCTTCATTCATTCATATATCTATTCATTTTTTTTTTCATCTTCAAATTTTGATTTATTTTTATTTTTGTTGTGACTTGTTCAAATGAAGAAGGTGAGAAATAGTGCACTTGTCGTTGGAATCCAAGAGTTTGGCAAAGACATCATCAGAGCGCCAAAGGTGCATGGGGGTGAAGGATAAGGATGCGATGATTTATGTTGATGGGTGATGGATTTTAGAGGTGGTGGTTGGTTGTTTTGGTAGGTGGTGTGCTACTGGAAATCGCCTTTGGTTGCAATGATGGTAAAAAAAGAGCAAGAATGAGAGAGAAAGAAATAACGAAGTGATGGTCAGGGTGCATAAGGGTGAAGTATAAGGATGGGATTATTTATGTTGATGGGTGATGGATTTTGGAGGTGGTGGGTGGTGGTTGTTTTGGTAGGTGGTGCGCCACTAGAAATTGCCTCTGGCAGCAACGATAGCAAAGAGATAACAAGGGTGAGAGAAAAGGAAGGGAGAAGATACTAGAGAGAGCAAAATCATTGGTAGTGATGAAAGACAAAATTCAAGTGTTGATCTTTTTGAGATTCCTTCATTCTCAACGTGGATGCCTACTTTTATTGACGAAAATGAAGTGGATGATGTACGCGCCACATGTGATGATCATCACGAAGAGATATAGGAGAACATTCGTACCTGACAACGTTAGTAACTTACTTATGTTTATCTTATTGTTTATTCTTGTTTTTGTTACGTTTTTTATCTTATTGTTTATTTTTGTTTTTGTTATGTTTATTTTTGAGAATTACAAGCTTTGTGGATATTGGAACTGACACTTGTTATTTTTTTTCTTTTGTAATAAACAAGCAAATGATTGATCATTCCAATAACCAACCTTTTAAGTCTACCAAAAAAAAGATAGACGAGGTACACGGTTAAAAGAATTGACTCTCAATTGGGTTGGTGACCAGCATATATCCATTCAATTTGACACGATGAATAGGGCACCTGAGGGGGAAAATGCAACAAAAATTATTAGTTTAATGGCCCTCCTTGCTCGAAGTAAGGTTTCTATCCTATATGAGAATTAGGATCATGTAGAGGATAATGTGAATAATTAAATGTGGCAAACTATCACGATATATCACTTTTACTTTTTCAACTATTTATATTGTTTTTAATCATTTTATTATTGTACATTGACTATTCAATTTTTTTTTGTAGCTCACCTATGATGTTTCATATAATGTAATTTTGAAGAGGAAATTACTTTCACTTGCGGCTGAGCGTTGGACGACTGTTAAGACACAACTTACCACTAGATACATGTATGGAAAATTGAAAACACTTTTCCTTATGAGAAGTATGCATTTTTAGATGAGGAGACGTGGGAAAAGTTTGTTGAAAGCCGAGATGATCCAGCCTTTCAGGTTTAGTTAAAACTAGTGATTTTTTTTAATCATACACTAATATTTGATTATTTTTTATTGAATTTAATAGTGTGTTAATTATCATAGGAGAAGAGAAAAAAGGGGCAAATGATTGCATTAAAGAATGCCCACCCATACAGATTGTCCCGTGGAGGGTATAAGTTACTTGAGCAGAAAATGATGAGGGACAAGGTGAAGAAACATCAAAAGAAAGCATCGACATTTGGTTCTATTAGAGATATTGCTCCTTCATCACCATCGCATCGTTGGGATAAATGGAAAATGGCCCACATGCTACAATCGAGCCAATATACATCTAAGGAGACACGCCATGTTGTTGAAAAGATTATAAGTAATTTTTGACTTCTAATTGTAATTGTAACATATTACATATTGTCTTGCACATTTTTTGAATTATATGTTGTAGGATTCTCTAGTTGAGTAGAGCTCACAAGGAACGTTTATTCCTCATGGACGTGAAGATATATTGACTGCTACTATTGGGCGACTCGAGCATCTTGGTTGGGTTCGTGCTACTGGACGAGGTGTAGGCATTCAAGATTACAACTGACCACCTTCACGTTATGGGCCCACCGCAGGAATGGTCACCAGGAAAAAGATGGAGCACATCAAACAAGAGATTAAAAATGAGCTTAAAGAGAAGTTAAGACAGGAAATTAGAGAGAAGCTAGCATCTTTGGGTCTTTCACAGCAAAATGCAACTATCCAACCAGAATAAGCTTATACTCTTACACGTGTTAGCATAAAGGGGAGTTGTGCTGATGTTGATCCTTTTGGGGAGAAGACTGACACTGATATCCAGAGCAATGTGAGTTATATGTTGATAGGGATCCTATTCGTTTAGTAGCCTATGGAAGAGTATATAATTTGGGATCAATCATACGCCACAAGACCATTGAGGATGATATAGCAAAGGTGGTGGTTGAACATATTTGGTATGCATATGTTTGAGTCCCTGTGCCCACTGAGGAGGTTTAGACTGTGGGACGACCTCTAAATAGTTCATTTAATGGCCGAGACGACTTATAAAGGTTGCATCAATCAAGGTATATTCAAATCTCATCTTAAGTTATTTTTTTCTCTAATTATAAATTGAAATAACTTGATTGTATTTTATCACATTATTTTATATTTATTTTTTTTAGGATGTTCAACCATCTAAGAAAGATGTTTCACCAAAAAAATCGAAACCTCAAGTTGATTTGATGACACACTTATGGCAAGTGGCTATAGCTATGGGAACAGGTGTTGTGAAAATAGATTGGGAGCTACATTCCTTGGTAGGCCCAGTGATGTTGATCTATGGATCACCCAAAAGGATGTTTTGAAAATATGTATAGGCAATGACATGCTAAACATCTCAGTTCTACAATTATGGTTGTTGTGAGTATAATTTATTTGTAAAATTTTTAAATAAGTATCTCATTATTATAATTAATATTCATTTGAATATTTTAGGTATATGCATCATCTCTATTTCTCAAAGGGGTAAAAGAATGTATATGGATTTATTGACTCCTATCCTATTCAAAAAGATAGAAAATAAGGATGAAGATCCTCAAGCTTAAATTTAGAATTGGATGTATAATGGAGAAAAACGGTGTTACCTAGCACCGTACTTACATTGGTAAGCACAAGTTATTTGTCACCTGATTAATTTTAAATGATATTTGAATCCTGTAACTAATTGTTTTTCAATGCAGTTTGCACTGACAATTGCTAATTATTTGTCCTAGGGACAATATTGTGGCCTTGTTGTGTTCATGGCACAAGAAGCCCAACAAAGAAACGAAACAACTAGTAAAAAGGTAAGTTTTTATATATAATACATTTTCTTTGTGCTTTGTATTATAATTTTGAAACCTATAACATACTTTGCATGTTCATTTTTTAATCAAAGTTATGATTGGATATCAAACATTAACGGGTAGGCACATGTCAAAATGAAGAAAGCCTAGTTGATTTTTTCCCTATATAAGTAATTTATAGCTGCAAATTCAATTAAAATTTGCAATAGTTTCTACAACACATATTTAGAAACAATTGTCATTGGTAGGCTAACAAACAAATAGGTGACAATAAGTGTGGATACTATGTAATGAAACATATGCTGACCATAGTTTCAACAGATATTGTTGATTCATGGGACAAGATAATATAATTTTCAACAAGTTACAATACTTATAGTTTTTATAGTCAATTGGCTAATGAATTTATCTTATGTTATTTTAGTTATTCATTGATAGGGAACCATTCATATAAAAGGACATGTTAGACATCCACCAACATTGGGCAACATTATTCCTTCAAATTAGGTAAAACAATGGTAATTTATTTTATTTTAATTTGTTAGAAAGCTTTATGACATTTTGTTGGTTAAAATAGGTTATAATTGAATATGTTGATCTACTAGTTGTTTCTATGGTATCTGTTTGATGATTACAGGAATGGTTGTATGAGAAAACAAACAAAATATTTAAAAAACGTGACTTTTTAACTCGATTGTGCAATAACCAAGTTAAAAAGTCACCTTTTAACTTGGTTTTTGCCTTAACCGAGTTAAAAAGAGCCAAAAATCAATTTTAACTCGGTTACACCAAAATCAAGTTAAAAAATCCCATTTTTTAACTCATTTTGGCCAAAAACTGAGTTAAAATTAGAGCTATTGGGCTGGCCCACTTAGCCCGCAAAAGGGCTGGGCTGGGCTAAAAAAAAGTGGCCTAAAAGAAACCGGGTCGTTTTGGCCCGGCAGGCCAATTGGGCCCGTCCCAAGCCGAGCTAGCTCGGTTTTATATATATATATATAAAATAAAAATATTAATATACTTAAAAAAATTAAAAAAGAAAAGGTCACAGACATTTGTAAAAAAAGAAACTAATAGGGGTATTTTATTTTATAAATAAAATTCACTTAAAGATATATTTTTGATGAGATTATTGAGTAATTAAGTCAATTATATATGAATAAAAATGTTTGTTTATGCTAGAAAGTATGTAAAAATTAATTTTAAATATTTAATGTGATTTAAATAATTTAATTTATATGATTTTTGATAGAAAAAATAATAATTAAAATAGATAACAATGTTAATAGGTCCAAAAAAAATTCAGGCCAAATTGACCCGGTGGCCTCGTATAAGGTTAGGCTGGGCTCAAAAAATAGAGGCCCAAACACAAACCGAGCTGGGCCGGCCCAGCCCGCTAATGAGCAACGGCCCAGCCATTTTGACAGCTTTAGTTAAAATCGAGTTAAAAATTTTCACTTTTTATCTCGATTCCCCAATGAACCAAGTTAAAAGGTGTTTTTTAAATCGGTTTAAGTTACAATTTAAAATGATTATACTTTCTACATCGCTTGTATCTAAATCAGTTGTATAACCGATTTAAAAAGCCTTTTTTCCAGTGGTGGTTGGATATACTTCGCTTCAGTTACTTCTTCCATTTTAGTATACCTTGTGAATGATACCAAAGGTCATTTAATTTAGCTAGTGGTTTCATGTTAAAGAATTTGTAAATAGGTCATGCTTTAACCTAATCAAGATGGTATATACACTAGTACACACAGGACTTTTTATGTTGGTTAAAATGGACTTCTTATGTCGGTTGTAGACCCGTCATAAATACAGAAGATATAGAATGTGGATATTTTTTACATCAAATAATGAACCGATGTAAAAAATATTTTTTACGTAGCTTAAAAAAAGAACAGATGTAGAATGCTAGGTTTTCTAGATCGATTATAGCATATATCTGATGTAGAATTCTAGATTTTCTACTCAATTATGGTCATAACCAACATAGAAAGTATTATGTGTTTACCTCCTTCTAATATTGAAACAAACAACCAGAGTGAATTTTTTCACATCATAAGCTAATCACAAGCAGCCATAAATATTATATTATCAAATAATCGTCATCAAAACCTCAATCTCATAACATCATGCAAAAATATTCTATAATTATCATAAAAACCCAAGAAGAATGCAAAGATGTGAAGGTTGTCCCGCAGAACGAATCCACTCTTTGCTCTCTCATAGTAATAATTAAGCGTTGTTGCATAACGAAGAAATTATATTTGAGATTTAGGTTTTGGTGAAGCAAAAGTTAGGATTGGAAAAACAACAGACAAAGGACTAGACAAAGCCTTGCCATTTCCAACTTCTTTATCACTAAAACATCTAATTTCAATAGAAGCACTAAATAATTCAATAATTAACAACGTTTCCTTTTCATTCAAATCCTCTGCTTGTCTTAAGCTTGGAGATAAAACCAAATGGTGGGTTATCGGATCCTCCACCTTCTTTTCCAGCACTGTAACCGCATATTTATGAATTTGAGAAAGGCCAACTCATGATGGCTAAATGGAACATAGTGAAAATGTTAAAACATGACAACTTGAAATTTATCACTACCAAACTTCTTTTGCATATTTGGTGCTTTGTGTTAAGCAATCATTCGTTCAATGTTAGTCTTTAAGGTCATAGGATACTCCACCCTCTTTTTATCGACATGACCAGTTTTATTGCATGGACATTGCGTCATCAAATGTTCATAGCAATATTGGTGTAAAACAAATGGGACAAATAGAATAAAAGACATTCTATTTGAACCAAATAAAAGTTAACATTCTATTTGTCCCATTTATTTTGCACCAATATTGCCATGTAAACTTGAAGACATAATGCTCATGCAATAAAGATGGTAAAGTTCTTAATCTGGCCTTCAAAATCATAGAATATTACATCCTCTTTCCAACACAACTATCATATAATGTCTCTTTCCTTACTTGGATTTGATTGCTTCCACCAACTTGATCAAGGCCAGCTAATGATGAACTAAATGACACACAGTGAAAGCAATCAAATCCAAATAGGGAAGCCTTGCCATCTCTATTGCAGGGCATTGTATCATCAAATCTTTATGGCAATATTGGTGTCAAACAAATGGAACAAATAGAATAAGAACATTCTATTTGACCAAAATAGAAGCTAAAATTCTATTTGTCCCATTTGTTTGGCACCAATATTGCCATGAAGACTTGATGACATAATGCCTATGCAAAAAAGGGGGCAAGGCTTCTTTACTTAGATTTGATTGCTTTCACTGTGTGCCGTTTAGTTCATCATAAGCAAGCCTTGATCAAGTTGGTGGAAGTAGTCAAATCTAAGTAAGGAATGAGACATTATATTATAGTTGTGCTAAAAACAGGGTGGAGTATCGTATGATCTTGAAGATTGGATTAAGAACCTTGCCATCTTTATTACAAATCTTCATGGCAATAGTGGTGTGAAACAAATGAGACAAATAGAACAAGAGACATTCTATTTGACCCAAATACAGGCTAACATTCTATTTGTCCCATTTGTTTCATACCAATATTGTCATGAAGATTGATGATGCAATGCCCATGCAAAAGAAGGTAGAGTATCCTACAATCTTAAAGATCAGATTGAAAACCTTGAAAGAGTGATTACTAAATGTACAGCACCAAATGTGCCAAGGTAGTTTTTAAGTGATAAATTCCCAGTTGTCATGTTTCAACATTTTCACTATGTATCATTTAGTCACCATGAATTGCCTTCCTCAAATTCATAATACATGGCTAGTGCTGGAAAAAAGGGTGGAGGATCCAATAACCAACCACTTAGTTTTACCTCCAAGCTTAAGACAGAACAAGTAAAGGATTCGGATGAAAAGAAAAGTTGTCAATTATTAAATTATTCAGTGTTTCTACTGAAATTAAATGTTTTAGTGATAAAGAGGTTGGAAATGGCAAGGCTTTGTCTAGTCCTCTATCTATTGTTTTTTCAATCTTAACATTCTCTTCACCAAAGCCTAAATCCCAAATATAATTACTTTGTCATTCAATAATGCTTTAATTATTACTATGAGAGAGCAAAGAGTAAATTCGTTCTGCGCCAAGCTTTACAACTCTACATTCTCTGTTGATCACTTGACAGGAAAAAATGAACAATTTCATGTTCGCAAAAAAATGCTTTCTTATTTGAAATGTATCACTAACCTCATGCTGCTTGCAGGACGCATAACAAGAAGGGACGAATGTTAACCAATCATGCTAGCACATCAAAATCCTAACATTTCCTTCACATTCCCTTAATTATTACTATGAAAGACCAAGAGATGAAAAAAGGAACAATTTTGCGTTCTCAAAAAGAAAAAACAAGAAAAAATGCTTTCTTATTTGAAATGTATCAAGGGGTTCATTTTGGTTGTAGGACACGTAGTTTGCAGGGAAGGGTGTTAACCAATCATGCAAACACATCACAATTCTCAAGAGTCATATAATTAAAATTAACAATATGAGAATATCATTCAAGGCCCAACTAAGCTTTATATGGCCATTCTTATTCTTTATTACTTAACCAAAAAATTAGACAATCCAATCAAAATTTCTACAGAAAATCCGACAAGTTTCCTCTGTTTTCTAGTACTTTCTCATATTTTACATCTATTCAATCAATCACAATACTACATGTAAACCTATCTGTCAATCCAATCAATAACCAAGAACATCACACAAAACCTAACTAAGCTCTACATGGCCAATCGTGCAAATACATCACAATCACAATCTTCAACAATCATACAATTCAAATAGATATCCTTTCACTACAACATTTTATACTTTAGGCAACGCCAAACATGTCAACAATTGAAAAAATGTTGCCTAAACATAAAATAGGCAACAGTTTTGTAAATGTTGACAATAACTTTGATATTTTTTACCCTTTGTCTAAGTCATCATATGAAATCGTTGCCTATTATTTTTAGGCAACGTTCTAAAACTGTTGACAAGAATAGGCCACGCGTGTTAAACTGTTGATGCTTAAGGGCACATTTTTAAAGTGTTGCCTTTAAAATTTAATATAACCAACACTTAATAAAATGTGGCCTAAAACAATGACATAAAAAAAATTGCAAGCGCGAACATACATATAAACAAGCGGGAAATGAATTAAATAAAATTTAAAATTATTTTTTTGGTGCGAAATTAATCACTAAAACTATTTATCCCCATCGTTTAAGATTCTGATGTGTTTTGTTGCTTGCCCTAAATCACAATTTTCTCTTTCTCTCTAAACCATGGAAGCTCTATGTAACTTGCAGTTTTCTCTTTCATTTTTAACTTGGCCACATCCGAAACTCTCACTCTCTTATATTCTTTGAGGTAATTTCTCTTTCTTATTTGAAACTTTGCTATTTGTGGCTCGTACATATATGGAAGCTTTCTCTCGCTTTTTATGTATATTTGGTCATGGATTGTTGGATTTCGTCTTGTATTCCACCAACTGTACTGTTTGGAATAAATTATTTTTTGGCACTACTTAGACCTCTTTTGTTGTGACAATAGGTCTTATCATCAGTTAGAGTAAATACAGCATAAAAAATTGTAAGTAGAGCATGTGCTGGAAGCCTAAGCACGAAGTGCCGGGAAGATGGAGTATTATAGACACACGTTACCTTCTTGGAATCATAAGCATGTGTTGCCATTGTAAGCACATGCTGGGGCCATATCTTGTCCCACCCCACTGACCGAAACTTGCCCCACCCTAGAGTTTTGAAGTTAAAATTAATCCCCCATAATGTTTGTAGGAGTATGCCCTGTATTTTTTATATATAGTTATGCACGTTTAGCTTCAGTGTTCATCAATTAGTCAACTAGAACACTTATTTATGTGTGTCCTGTTCACTTTCATTCGGAGGGGTGTAATGGAGTTTCTTGGCCTCAAGACTTAAAATGAAGAAAAGCAAAAATATATTAAAAAAAGGGAGAAAGAAACATATATACAAAAAGAGAGAGAGAACCTAGACAGAGAAGAAAGCATCAACTTTAGTTGCAAAGAGGAGCACAATACCCACTTCGAAACCAATTGCTTCACTAGCTATAATATCATCCATTCTTTTCCTTTCATCTACTTTGTTTTGTTTCTTATGTTTCTTTGGTTTTGAGACCATCCCATATGGTCTTCCCCCACATATGAATATGCTTATGTCAGTCAAGACTTGGTGTCCCTTTGTAAATCAGTCAAGCAAGAATTTCCTCTTACCCTTTCGTGACCTTCTTCCTAAACTTCATGATTCTGTCACTACAGTTACTTGCTTGGTTTTTAATTTTGCCATGACTTTTACTATACAAGCTACTGAAGAACTTGCTTTGCATGTTGTTCTATTTCCAGCAGCCAATGCTTGTTCCTTATTGTCTGTTTTGCACTATCATACTCTTTTTGATAAAGGTCTCATACTACTCAAAGGTATTAAGCTATTTCTTTAATAAAGTACATGAACATGAGACATTCATATCGGCTTATCTGAAGTGAGCAATGGATGGGTACAATTGCATTCCTAACACAATAGAAAAAGGTTTATTTCTTTATAACTTTCTCAAAACAAATCTGCATAAGAGAGTTATGTAAAGAAAATGTGGCAAATGCAGCAAGGGTGAAGAAAATCCTAATTATTTGCGTTTCTCTAGGAAGATCCTTGGTGTCCTCAAATTCAACATTAATTGCAAGCAGGGAAACTAATATGGTAGGGAGGACTATAAAGCTGAATATCAATTACTCCCCTAAGCTTACAGGCCTTTCTGATCAAACTCGTATTCCTCTTTAGCTTCTTTCAGCAACGGTGGGTGGTTTATGTAGATCACAAACCTTTGTTGCTCCTCTAAGATTGCCAAACTTTAATTATAGTTGAGTGAGAATATATGTTAAGGAAAATGTCAAACTTTAATTATATTTGCTTGTGTAGTTTTTTTATCATCCTTTACAAGTGCAAGATTGTTTTCATACCTTGCATATACAAATGTGTGTAATTTTTTTATCACCTTGTGTGTCAGTGGCATATACTTGTGTGTAGAATTTTTATTTTTATTTTAATGTTAAGTACTAGAAAGGTCACTTTTCAACTTTTAAGTTCAAAGTATCATGATTTTTATTTATACTAAAAAAATTAATTGTATTAGCATATAAGTTATCGTTACCAATTTTTTTTTGTCTTCCTAGTTGATTTGATTAGAGAAATTGGGAAGCATTCCTTTTTTGTTTTTCATTTCTCTATTTATGTTATAATTTACCCATAGTAATTGTTATGTTTTTGCCTTTTTCTCAGGTTGTCAAGTGGTTTCAAGAATTATTTGCTAAGACCCAGTATAAGGAACCCGCTGAGCTTGCTGCAGAACAAGAAAATTTTTAGACTTCTGACTCTGTTACTAAATTTCAGGTATACTTTTTGTGTTAAAATTTTCTATGTTGTTCCTGGTGGTATCCCATTAGATTAAGATGTTGTCCCCTTTTGAGTTTGAGCAACAGGAATTAACATGAGGGGATCATATGTTTTTCTATATAATTGATAAGATGGATGTGACAAAATTATGACAGAGATGTATAATTAAAATAAGGCTTGATCTCTGTCAAATTGATGACAGAGATGACACTTAAGATAATGATGAGTGATTAGATCGTGATCATTTTAATTAAATACAATTCTTTCATAGTTATTTTGTTTTACCTTTGAATATAATTCTGTCAAATAGAAGGCATAGTTGTATGAGTCTATCCGTAAGTGAGTCCTGTCGTGTTTACTGTAACTCATGTTTTACCGCTGGGTGGGCTACCCCACCCGCCGGGCAGGTTTTCGGAAGAAATGCGTTCCACATTCACGCCATCGTTATGGAAGGACTGTCACACCATCGACACTAAAAAAAAATGAAGAAATTGCTGCTATCAAGAAAGAACATTTAAATGAAATGAGTGGCATGGCAAAGAAGATTAAAGGACCGAAGACAATTATAAAATTCATGCTAAAGCAACAAAATTCAGAATTAGATGAACAAGATGTAGATGACTTGATGACACGTCTTTTAGGCAAAAAAACTAGTGCAACAGCATCATGTTCGTCTACATCAACCCATGTTCTTGATTGTAATGAGGTATACATAAATTTATTGTGTTTATTAGTTTGTGCAATTTATATGGATGCATGCTGTTTGGTGGGATCAATTAAGCTACTTGCTTAAAATTACTACTTGCTGAATCTTTTAGGCAAAGAAATTACTGCTTGCTAAATGTTGTGCAATTTGTTAAGTTGTTGTCATGTGGGATTAATCAGTTTGCTTAGAAATTACTGCTTGTTGAATCTTTTAGGCAAAGCAATTACTGCTTGTTGAATCTTTTAGGCAAAGAAACTATTGCTTATTGAAAATTTTTTGGTTGCTGTCAAAACTTTTCTTTGTTTTGTCCTATTCAAAGAGGTTGTTATCTAACTAAATATCGCTTATGTAGATCTTTCCTAAAACAACCCAATTATTATAGTCTAAAAACAATTTTCAACCTTTATACATGGGTACATATATAACAGTGGTAAACTTTAATAAAATCTTAAAGGATTAACATGGGAGTACTAATTTTTATTGCTTAGATTATATTTCAAATGTCATTTTCAAGTTCTATTTAGCATATACTATTTATGGTCATATCTATCAACAATGCATGCTTAACAGTGACAAACTTTAATAAAAATCTTAGAGGATTAACATAGGAGTACTAATGTTTATTGCTTAGATTATATTTCACCCGTCATTTTCAAGTTCTATTTATCATATACTATTTATGGTCATTATCTAATGTATGCTTGAATGGAAAAGCCTCAAATGGTCACAGTTCATATGCTTTTATGTTGCTTCCACAATTTTTGTGATGGATGCATATATACAACTTGGCATAATTTGTGAGCATTGCTTGTATTTCACTTTTAATATTTCCTTCTTTTGTCAAAGCCCACACATACAATTGTTGTTCAGGTATATATATGATTAATTTTTATTCATATGTTGGATGAGAATTGTCTTCAAAATGTGTTGAAAGTATATTTTTCTTTTTTTGCAGTTTGGACATGAAGAAGATGATCCTGTAGAAGAATGATATTAAAGAGATGTAGTGAAGAAAACCATCTTGGATGTTTTGTTAATTTTGAGATTGTAGTTTCAATTTAGAAAGTTTTATACTTATACTTTAAGACTTTATAAGTCTACTATTTTGATTATGTAGGTAAAACACTAAACGCAATTATATATATTAGATATGTTATAATTTCCAAGTTCAATTTTGTTTATTTTATTTAATAATGTCTTTTAAAAAAAAAGCTATTAATGGTTTAATTGTTTTAAGTGATAATGATTATTTATATTATAAAATTTGATAAAGATCTCGTTAATAAATGATAAATTTGGATAATCGTGATCTAAACATTATCTTAAAATTTAAATAACTATTGCCTAAGCATTATCAAATATTGTTTATTCTATTTTTACATTCAAAAAAAATGTTGCCTAAAATAAGTGACAACGCATAAGTAAGTGTGGCCTAAACATATAGACGATACTTTAAAAACTATTGCCTAAATTTAACAAAATATTGCATTTACTATTTGTCCACACTTAAAAATGTGTTGTCTAAGGTATATGATACTATGGCTTAAATTTATAGGCAACGTTTATGTAACTATTACCTAAATTTTGAAGCGTTGCCTAAGGCATCTGTCCACAGTTAAAAATATGTTGCCTAAAAACCGTAGCAACACTTTTATAATTGTGGTCTAAACACATATGCAACACTTTAATAAACGTTGTCTAAACCTTAAGAACAAAACCGTTGCCTAAGAGTGGTTTAGAAAAGCATTGTTGTTTATCATATTTTGAGGCAACGGTTATTTAAATACTGTGGGCATAGTGAAAAAACTGTGGTCTAATAGAATAGGCCACGGCTACCTATACCACGTCTATAAAATCGTTGGCAAACCGTTGCCTAAATTTTAAGCCACGGTTTTTCCATTTTAGGCCACGGTTTTCTATGGTTGCCTAAGGTCATTTTTGTTGTAGTGTTTAATGAATTACTCACACACTATGATTAAACAAAAAAAAAATAACAAACAAAAAAAGAAAAAGAAAAATTAAAATTGATGGGCATTTTGGGAGTTCGGGATTACTAGGAACTAGCACACAAAGGAAACCCACAGTATGTTCAAACTAATCACAAAAGCCACGAGTTCGAGTCAAAACCAAAACAATTTTTACCAATAAGAGCAATAATTGCGGAGTTGAGAAGAAAATGACTTAACTTTGGCGGCAATAGCGGTGGCGAGTTTTGGTGGTGGCATTCATGGCGGTTAAGGTTGGGGACGATTATGTCATGCGCATGAATCAAACGAACAGGGGAGAATAACAATTAGGGTTGGGGTCAGATTAGGGTTGGGGTCACGATTTGGGGAAGAAGGAGGAGAAGAACAATTGTGTTGGCGGCAATGATGGAGGAATTATAAAGGATCGGAGGTTTGGATGGAGTCGAAAGCGTTTTGCAAAATGAAGGGGAAATAGATTGAATTCGCTTATTTTAGCTTTTTTACGTAGGTTGAATTTCTAACTGATGTAAAAAAGAATATTTTACGTCGATTATTAGAATAACCAATATAAAAAACATATTTTACATTGGTTATAATACAACAAATGTAAAATGTTTCCCAGCAATTTACAAAAATGCCACTGTTTTATTTTTTATATCGACTATCTCATAACTAACATAAAATCCTACCATAGAATACGTTTTTTGCAATAGTGATAGAGCTACCTTGGTGTTCAAATTATGGAATCAATAGATTAATGGATTTATTGTTGAATCTGGCCATAATGTTTTTTAGGGACTTATGTTCTTTTTGTTTGAGGCCAACAAGACCGATCAAGGTTTCCCTATATACCTTGCTGGTAGCTGAGCGAAGAACATCTTAGTCAACTAGGCAAAATTATGGATCAACCTCGAGGGAAAGCCACCGGACCATTGTAGCATTGATCTCTTAAGTGTTGTCGGGAATATTTAGCATAGGGTTGCATTGGATGCTCTTCAAAAGATCATCTACATGCTGAGCATAGTTATGTGCATCTCTAGGTAGTTGGTACCATTGGAGTTATTCATATTAGTGAGCATGTTAAGGTTGTTGGAACTTTCATAGTTATACATAAATGCCTAGCTTAGATAAGGTTGTTGGGGTTTTCATTTGATGGTTACGGTAGATGCTTCAACTCACACTGTGCCCAATTCTTTGATTCAATGCTAACGGGTCCTTTCCTCCAAGTACGAGAGGTACCAGACACATACCCAAAACACGTTAAGCTTAAAATAATAACAACATATTATAAATATAATACCCATGCTAACTTTTAGCTGGTCAATCAATGGGTATTTCAAACGGCATATGTGGGAGGACAACGTGGGACTTAGACCTTCTGAAATACCCTTGTATATATACAACAAAAACTGTCTCTAAATGCAATCTCAAACTGCACGTGTCATTGCCTAAAAGAAAATTATTAAACCAAGTTACCGTGCATGAAATATGTGTGAAAAGTAGAGCTTAAAACCCCAGACATAGGCATAGCTAATTAAATCTGCAGGCTGCAGCGTTGTCAAATGGACCTTGACCAAAATTCATCAAAGGGCACAAAACTATGGATTCCAGATCGAATGAAACACGAAATCAGAAGAGAATGGAGCAAACAATGTGATATAATGAGCAATGGCCTAGCAGGTAGCGGCTGGCGATGACGTTAGTGATGGGCCAATTGGTAGCCCATTTCATTTGGGTCTTAGCTGATGCCGTTACTTTCTTATGTCCATATTGTCGTCCCTCATCTTGTTTTTATTGACAATTCTACATTAGCTGCCATATTTTTGTTCTTATCTCTTTCTTTTCTTCAGTATTTTAATCCGTTTTATTCCTTTTTAATCTTTCTGCTTCTCTCTTCTTTTTAAATCTTCATGTTTCATCTTAGCTTTTTTTATTCAATTTTTTGTTTTCTTTATTCTCTCTTTTCTATCTTGTGTTTCTCTCTTCTTGAAGCATCCAATGCTTCGAAGTTGGAAGGTGTTATCAATGGGACCTCGAGGGACCATGACACACCTCTCTCTTATAGATTCTTTGGATATTCCTCTTATTTGAAGAGAAATGTTCCACCAAGCTTTTTTATTTTTTAATATTTACAAAATTAGAGAATTCAGTCTTAGATTTACCCCCCCACCCCCCCTCCCCCCCCTAAATATGTTTTTAGTATTTGTAAAAATGATTAACTTTTGATGTTAATTTTTAAATTTTTTTTGTTTATTTTAGTTTTGAGAAATTTTAAAATTTTTTAAAATTAATGTTTCTTATCATTCGTTAATAATGGTATGATATATATTTAGCCATGTGGTGTTAGTGATTATTTTAATGTGATATGTAATATGATTACATTGATATAACATGTAACATGATGTGTTTAGATATATGTCAAATCATTAATAAATAATGATAGATATTTTTTTTAAAAATTAAAATTTATGAAAATTAAAATAAAAAATGAAAAATAAAAACAAATTTAGCAATATTTATAAAATTAAAAACATATTTTACACAATGTGTTGAGTTTAAAATCTATGCGTTATCAATATAAAAATGTTTACACTATTAATTAATTAAATATCATTGTTGGTATTACTTTTAAGAAAGTTATTATAAAAGTCAACAAATTTACCATACATAGCGATTTGTGATTGAATGACAGTATTAAAACTCTTTACATTATCAGGGTATATACTATTTATTCATGTGTTTTTAACTGGTTAATAATTTTTCATTTTTCTTATTGAAGCCTGTGTAATTAATCAATGTAAAGAATTTTTTCTTTTTCTTGCAAAAGCTTTGAAAAAAAATAAGCTTTTTTGGTAAGTAAATAAATAAATAAATAATAGTAAAAAAAAGTATTTTATAATTTCTCCCAAAAATTAAACAAGAAACCTAAAAATATTAACTGAAGTGCTCTGGCATAATATCTGGTCGCTACAAGCACAAATGGGCTATTTATTTTCTTTATTCTTAACAATTTAAGTCTTTTGTAATTTTTATGACAAGACTCACCTATTAGGAGCTCTCTAGATATATAAGATCTCATTAGGACCAAAATCTGGTTGCAGCTGAAAATAATAATGTGTAGTAGATAATAGTACGTAGGATTTAAATGTAAATTATTTATATCGTGTTTAATTGGTTTCTCGTATAAAATCTTAAAATCATATTTTGAGAAAAAAAAATTATAAAAAAAATTATTTAAATTATAATTTTTAAACGAAAATTCAACGATACATTTAGTATATTATATTGCATGGATAGTTTAGGTTCATTTTATTTTTTAAGAAAATAAATAAGATAAGGTATTTAGAATTAAAAAAATATGAATAATTAGGTTAAAAATTTTAAATTAAGATTTAGAAATTAAAACACTGTCATTTAAAAAAAAAAAGCAGAATATAAAAGTAAAATATGTTCAAGTAAAAATACCTTAATTTTAATTTAATATATGATGATAGATGTTTGCCAGTTTTGTTTCTACCATATAGAAGCCGTTAACTGGTCAATTCAATTGACAACATTCATAATTTGAGCATTTGACAATCATACGTCAATTATGAACATCTGTTTAAACTGTAGCACATTAAAAATAGAGAAAAAAAAAGGCTATGTACTGACAGTGTTTTACATTGTTATCCAATCACAAACTACTATATATGGTAAGTTTATTAATTTTTACAATAATTACCTTAAAATTCATAATAACGGTGATGTGTGATTAGTTAACAGTGTAAAACTTTTTACACTGACAATACATAACCATTAAACTCTTAAAAATAATTAATTATTTTGTAATTTAATTTTAATACACAGTAAGTATAAAGTTTTTTACTATATTAATCAATTAAAAATTAAATTTAATTAAAATGCAATGATAAAGTAAAAAAATATATATACTATCATTTTCAATCATAAATTATTATGTATGGTAAAAAATTATTAATTTCTATAATAATTACTTTAAAACTCATATATAAAATAATTTTAAATTGATTCACACAGTAAATCAAAATAAACTTTTAAAAATTATTATATATATGATTTTTAAATTAATTATTATAATAGTTAATAATTTTTAATATATATCAATTCATAAATAAATGACAAAATTGTAAACAACTTTTACACCGTGAATGTATATCAATTTTTATACTATTAATAATAATATTTTTAATATATAAAAGTTTAGATTAGAGGAAGACACATTCCCTTACAATGTATATCAATTAAATTCTAACTTTTAAAGAGCTATTATACTTACAATAAATTCTTACAATATTTTTTTATAATTCATTTATTCTTTTTATTTTTCTCTATTTCATCACCTATCTTATCTTATCTCTCTCTCTCTCTTTCTCTCTCTCTCTTAAATTATAAGAGTTATTGTAAAAAATTATGTGTAAGTGACATTTCTCATTCCCAAAAGTAATTTTTAAGTTATTGTTCGAATATAAAATTATTTAAAATTAGTTTGTAATGATAAATTAAGGTAGTATTTAGTTTAACTTATTTTGTATTTTTCTTTTCTTTAACAGGATAAGTTAAGTCAAACAGAATTAAAAAATAAATAAAAACATAATTTTTTAATAAAAATTTTGAAAAAAATAAACTTTAAAAAATAGCTTTATTAACCTTTAACCTTTCCTTTTCTTACCTTCTTTATTTTAAATCTCAAGATTCAAGAATGTGTTACCTAATAAATTTGGCAAATGCTAATCCCTTTTTTGAGCTTAAATTGAGTTGAAGATTTTGTGCATATATTATGTTAATAATTTTTAAAAATATATTTAGGATTGCTAAAATTGTTTGTTTACTATTTATTTTTACCCTCTTCTATGTGTACCTGTAGATTATTGCTTTTATTCACCTTGAATCAAATTAGAAGGACACATCTTTTTGTGCCCTTTTATTTTGATAGAAGCATGTTAAAAAATAAAAATCATCAATATTATTTATTAAAGGAATTATTTAACAATTTTGTCAAGTATATTTTAACTTTTTGCCATATGAAATTTAATTTCAGGCAACACTTAACGCACTTTTTAGTTATATTATTAATGTTTCTCAAATTCTCAAGATCATTATTTATCATATCTATTATTAGTCATCATTTTTTAAAACCTTAAAATCTTTTTTTCTTTTTACTATATTGATAATTTTCTTTTTCCTTTTTTTTTTCCTCTTCTAATCTTTTTGTTCTCTCTCAAAATATATCAACTTCAAAAAATATGAAAAAAAAAAATCATCTTTGTAAAATTTGTTTACATTGCATTTTACTTCAACAACTAATCATTGATAATTACTTTTATTTATTATTTCTATAATAATAGTAAATTTGTATTTAAATGATTAAAAATATAATTCAATAAAATATTTACCTTACATTCAAATAAACATTAATCATGTAAAAAATATTAATATTTTTTAGCTTAATTTCACTTTTGGTCCCTCAAGTATTATAAATGGGTGCAATTTTGGTCCTTCAAATTCTAATTGAGCTAATTTGACCCCTCCAAGTATCATAATTGTGTGATTTTGATCTTTCCAGATTCTAATTAACCGAATTTGGTCCTGCAATATCGCAATTGCGCAATTTTAGGCCCTTCATCATGTTGTAGATGGGATTTGAACTCCCACCCCTTCACACCAAGACCACCACCATTACCACTAGACCAAAGTGTTAATTCAAGATATAAATCAAAATTATCTTATATATAACTTAAATTTGACACCAAAATTCTTGTATATTTATTAGTACTATATATAACTTAATTTATATTTATTAATATTAAATAATTAATTTTAATTTTAATACTATTATTATATATTTATTAATTTATAAGAATTAATATTTAATTTTATTATTATTATATATTTATTAATGTATTAGTATTTAATACATTTTAATTTATAATTTATCAATATTTAATTTATTAATATTTTATATTTTTAGTATTTAATAATATATATATACACACACACACACACACAAAGTTATATATAGTACAAATAAGTTATTTAGTAGCAATAAATATATATATATGCAACTTTTATCACACATTTAAGTTATAAATAATATAATTTTCATTTATATGTCAAAGCAACACTTTTTGCCTAATGGTGATTGTGGTAGTTTAAGGTGAATGGGTGGTGTTCAAATCTCATTATCAACATTTTGTAAAATTTTTTTCTAATTTTTGCATGTCATGTTAACATCTCATGTCACCCGCCATGTTAGCATGTCAACGACACATCAACATATGTGTTGGACCACCATTTCAATTGCTACGTCATTCGTCTGTATCACATCATTTGCCATGTCAACAAAATTTGTTAAATTTTTAACAGAAGACTGATAGAAGAACCAAAATCCTACGATTACAATATTTGAAAAACCAAAAATACAATTAATCCTTGTAATTTTTTATATATTAATGTTTCCCAATATTTTTATTAATATTTTTTTGAAAAGAACTTTTCAAGTTAAATAAAAAAAATGAAAAACATATACATACCTGATAAATGTTAAAAATATCATAATATTCTCCAAATAATTGATATAATTTTTTATTACAATATAATATTTATAAGTTTTACTATCTTTAATCTTATTCTTACGAGATAATGAGTGGAATAAAAATCTTATATAACATATATATGATGAGATAATTTTTAAAATTATAAATATTTGATTGAGATTAAATTATTTGATTGAATGAAAAACATTTTTTTGATAAAATAAATAAAAATATTAAAATTTTAATGTTAAAATTTATTAAACTGTTCATTTGTAAATATTTAGATTCATTTAATTATTCGTAAGATAGTATTTAGAAATATAAACAAGTCAAATTGTTTGTGAAATAAAATCATACCTGCATTTTTCAATTTAAAAATTATGCGTGCTTACATTGTAAAAATTAATCAAGTGAAATTATGAAAAAAAAATTGAATATATATATATTTAATATGATTTTAAATGTTACTAATAATTGAATACATAAAAAGGAAAAACACTTTAATATATACTTTTTTGTGTTGAGCATTTAATGCATAAGTTAAAAAGGTATTTTTAAAAAAAAAAGTATTAATAATTTAATATACATTGCTAAATATTTTTAATTACTTGAAAATAAATATTTATTATCTTTTGTTTTATTATAAAAATTATTTTCTTTTTATAAAATCTATATTTTTATTTTTTAACCTATACATGGGATGAGATAAAAAAAAAACTATTAATAAGTTTTGTCTATAACAAAAATGAAAACCACTTGTGTTCTTACTAGATTTGGTCTTCCTGCTTTCTCTCTTCCTTCGCATCTCTGCGTAGGGCCCGTTTGGTGGCCAGAATAGGATAGGATAAGTATCTTATCCTATTGTAATTCATTATCTATTATGCCAATAGGATATGATTACACTATCCTATCTCTTATCCTATTCTGTTGCTTTAGTGTATTTCTTATCCTGAGGGAAGAGTTGGGTTAGGAAGCAATAAGTTAGGATAAGCTTTCTTTCTTTCTTTTTCCCTCTCTATATATTATGTAATATGTTAAATATTATAAAAATATTATATATGATTATATATATAATAATATATTTGTACATATAATATTTTTTACTATACAATATTTGTATATAATATTTGTATATATATAATTACAAATAATTATATATACATATAAATAGACAGTTATATTATAATAAATATTATATATAATTATATATAAATAGATATAATATTACTGCAAAAAATATATATAATATATGATGATATATATTATAATATATATATATATATATATATATATATATATATATAAAATAACAAAATATATATAATATATTATAATATTATATAAATTAACAATGTTTTTAAAACCGAACCAGTCATTGAACTGGTCAAGGCACTAGTTTAAGGTTTAATGGTTCAACCATGGTTGAATCATGATTGAACTGGTATTAATAAAATAATAATAATAATTAAATAATATATAAAATAATATTAAAAAAATATAATATTATAACCTTATAATACTAAAAATTAAAAATAAAACAAAATTTTATAGGTTCTTTACATTTATAATACTAACAAAAGTGCAAATCAAATATGTCATGATCAATGTTTTTAAGACTGGACCGGTCATTAAACCAATCAAGGCACTAGGTCAAGGTTCAATAGTTTAACTGTAGTTGAATCGTGGTCGAACCAGTATTAATAAAACAATAATAATAATAATTAAATAATACATAAAATAATATTAAAAAAATATAATATCATAACTTTATAATACTAAAAATTAAAAATAAAACTTAATTTTATAGGTTATTTACATTTACAGTACCTACAAAAGTGCAAATCAAATATGTTATGATACTTAAGTATAAATTTTAACTATACACATCAATATTTATTAATAAAAACAAGTTTATATTTAAAATTAAAAAGAAAATGATAAATATTTTAGGTTGGTTTTTATTTTTTAAGAAAAAAAATCAAAATAATGTTGTATTAAACATTTTATTGACTCGCTGTGAACTGGTTTTTGGTTGGTTTTTGACCAATTTTCTGGTTCTTTGACCAATTTTTCTTTAGGCCGGTTGTATGGTTTATTTGAATCGGTCAGGTGATTGGTTCACCGGTTTTCTGATCCGACCGGCTGGCTCAGTTCGGTTTTCAAAACATACGTCATGATACTTAAGTATAAGTTTTAACTATACACATCAACATTTATTAATAAAAACAAGTTTATATTTAAAATAAAAAAATAATAAATAATTTAGGTTGATTTTCATTTTTTTTTAAGAAAACAATTAAAATAATGTCGTATTAAGCATTTTTCATTGACCCATTATGAACCAGTTTCTGGTCAGTTTTTGACTGGTTTTGACCACTTTTGCCGGTTTTCTAGTTCTTTGACCGATTTTTCTTCAGGCTGGTTCTGTGGTTTATTTGAACTGATCAAGTGACAGGTTCACCGGCTTTCTTGTCCGAACAACTAGTCCGATCTGGTTTTCAAAACACAGTAAATTAATATATATATATATATATATATATATATATATATATATATAACTATACATTATATTTATTATATATATATATATTTATAATAATTTTGCATATAAATTTAAAGTATATTATTAATTTAAATATTAAAAATTAAATAATTAATATTTAAATATTTTAAAGAAAAATATTTGAATAATAATTATAATTTCAAAAAATTTATGTATTTTTTATAATTTTAAGAAAAGTAACTACATAAATAAAAATATATCGTATACTTTAGTTAAAATTATATTTTTTTCATAAAAATTAAATTAAAAGTTATTTTCTAGAAAATTATATGTAATTTTAACAAAAATAGTATTTTTTCATTTGAACATGTTTTATATTTTATCCTATTATTATCTAGTTTGTTTTCTGGTGTGCACCAAAAATTAGATAAGATTATAGCTTATCCTGCTCTTATCCTATCTTATTCTTATCTTGTTGCCATATCATATCCCACGCTATCATTACCTGACCACCAAATGGGCCCGTAAAGTGCTTTCCTTCCTCCTCCCTCTTACGATCATGTTGGCTGTGCGGGGTATTTGCAAAGCCACTCCGACGCTCAAGTCAACGAGGGGTGATTAGGGTCACAGAGTTTTTGGTCAGATTAAGATTCAAGAATGTGTACCTAAGTAGCGTATATACATGCACAAAACTTCCGAATTATCTAATTTAACTATCATAAAGGCTAGGGTTATGACCGTGATTTGTTGGATTTGATATAACTATGTTTCTTTATTTACACGTTCTCGAGTTGTGTCTGGGAATGCCATTCTAGTTGATTTTCGAGGTGGTTGCTCATTGTTTCACCAATCTCTCCTAGCTAGATCAGGGCAGTACACAAGCCCCCCAAGCTCCAAGCTCATGCAAAGGAGCTTTAACAACGTCTGCTCGGAAGCTTCAGTCTATAGGTCCTCACGTTAGAAAGTCGAGCCAAGTGGAGCGATGGTTTCGCCAAGCTTAACGCTAGGACGTTAACACACAAATCCAAGCAACGGAGGGGTCACATCACCTTGAAAATTGCTGTGCACATTCCTATGCGCATTTAATGCATGGTGACGGTTGCAAAATAAGCCTATGATGGCCTAAAGAACCCCAACTGTCACCTCATTTGAGTCTTTCGTCATAGGTGGAGAGGTGATGATTTGATGGCTATGGGGGTAAGGCCTTTAGGCCGTCGAGCCCTCCTATGCCTATAAAAAAATGGCTTCCTTCATTTCTCTGCTACCTTCTTACTCCCCCAGTTTCTTCTTCCATTTTGCTTTCTTAGCCACTCCCTCCCATTGTGCTAGAAAGCATTTCCATTGCAAGCTCCAAACTTTTTTCCCCTGCTTCCTCCTAAACCTCCCCCAAGTATGCTCCTCTTTCTTTTCCTCTTCTTTTTCATAACGTCGACTAGAGAGAGTGGAGGGTCCCACAACTCTGAGCCCGATGGCATGCTCCCGCTAAAGGTATTGCCCATCGAAGTGTCGTTGCAAGAGGAGCTCGGGGCTTCCGATTTCTCTATACACACTTCAAACCTAAAGAATGAGGACGACTAGTTTGAAGAAAGACACAATGCGAGACTGGATTGTATAGATTCGCCTAGGGTCGAGCAACTTGCTCTTATTGCTCCAGTTGTGCAGGTGGAAGATCAATCTTCTGAGGCCACCCTTAATCAGCCTCATTGTGGCTGGCCGACACCCGAAACAGCCAAGGGTGACCTTTCCGTTAGGTACCATTCATGTGTATAGTTGGTTGCAGGCGAGGTTGACGCATACTTCTCGAAGTTTTAGTTTGCCGCTGCTATCTCCAATCTCCTATCAATTATCACCCTTACTCACTCCGTTCAGGAGGACTTGGTGATTGCTAAACCATGCGGCCCAAAGGGCATGTTTTACAAGCTGTTGCCGCTAGCCAGCCTCTATTCATATATGTCTACGAGATGTTTCGCCATCTCAAGGTCACAATGCTTTTTGACGGGTTCAAGGTTGAAGTGCTATAGGCCTTGAATTTGCCCCCGACTCAACTTCATCTGAATGGCTGGGCAGCCATAAGGGCCTTTTGGGTCCTCTACAATGTACTGTACATGTTGTTAACAACCCCAAAATTTCTTCATCACTATTCGACCACGAAGAAGGAGCACAACGGCTAGGTTTCCCTGTCCGGTATCAGTGAAATCTCTCTCTTTACCACCTACATATCCTCCTACAAGGACTTCATTAGAGGCTTCTTTTGTGTCTGTCTAGGGCCGCCCACTCTAAGCAACCTATGAGGGACATACGGCGTAAGTGTGAAGTGGATGTTCTTTTATTTTATTTTTTTAATCTTTAGGCTTGTTACTGAACTCTTAACGCTTGGTTTGTTTGTGTACTGATACTTAGGAGTGAAAAGGTTAAGAAGGAAAATGCTGCTAAAACCGGTGCCACTTTATCCGAGCAAGCTGAGGCCTACCCTCTAACTCCAACCCAACCACTCGCACACCAACTACCCCTCCAACCAATGAGATTCCTATATTGGTTGAGGACCACTTGATCAATCCTCCTCCGCCTTTTCCACCCCCAAAGCGTCTTCGCACCTCCCTCGAAATGGTTAGGGGCTTCTCTTATGCTCCCGGGCTCCACCCAACCTTCTTCTCAGCACCCGGGGGAATAGATTCATTATGGGTCGTGACTTTGATTCATAGAAGCTGTTAGGCCCCGCCTCTTTATTCGAGGCCGACTAGGAGGTCCATCAGGCAAACGACCTTTGAATGGCTTTAGAGATGATATCTGTCTTTCAAGCCCATTCATGGGGTATTTCCTAATTTTGGATAGATGAGCTGGACCAGGCTCGATCTGTCACCCAATTTTTGGAGGCCAAGAATGTTGAGGTTATCTGATTGAAAGTCAAGTTGAAGAAGGCGCAGGTTGGCCTTTCGGAGGACGTAAAGCCAACGAGATTATCCTTTCTGAGGTTGAAAAGACTCGAAAGTCGGTGGCCAACCTAGAAGCCAAACTAAAGGAGGTGCAAGCTCGCGAGGAGACCTTGATGAGCCGAGCTATCTGATCTAAGTCCTTTGCCGCTACTTTGGAGGCCAAGGTGTAACGCCTTAACACGACATTAGTTGCGACAAAAACAGGTTGAACTGAGGCCTTGAGTTTGGCAAAGCACTTTAAAGCCAACCTTGAGGAGGCCAAGGGGGCCATCATGGAGCAACAAGTGAATGGTTTTGAGAAGGCAATCCGACAATTATCCTTCCTCTCCTCGGGCGTCGTCACATCTGGTTTTGATGTCAAGAAATATGTCAAGAATGAGGTGTTGGCGCATGAAACTGAAATTTATAACCTTGAGGATAAGGTGGTTCAGGGTGGTCAAGATGTCAGGCCTCCTATTGGGCAGGCTGTAGAGGGTATCAATGTCGGCAATTCCTTCGGTACCATTTCTGAATAAATGGTTTCAATGCCCCCTTATGTTTTGTCCAATAATATTGTGACACATGGAAACCTTTCCAGCTCAGTTAAAATCATTTTTTTTTGTAATAGTATCTTGAACAGTATCTAAAAGCAAATTTTTGATTATGCCCTCATCTGAAAAACGGACATGTAGTTCTCTCTCTGAACACATTAATTTTCCCAATAAGCCCTTAAATTCACTGTCCGAAACCACCACCATCTTCAACAATCCACAACGATACAGCATACATGACTACCAATATTACTACTAACCTTTGAACTACAAAACATTTCACATACTAACATCGTGTCTAAACTCCACAGCTACATTGCAATTGCCCTCAACAGTCAAATATTAACAACCAAAAAAGGACGACACACATTGAATCCATCAAAATCAGTAGGATAATTGCAATCACAACAAATAACACGAAAAAAAAAACCACAACTAAATAACAATAATTTACTACTTTTAAAAAGATAATAAACTTAAACCCCCACAAAAAAAAAATGTATCAAACAAGTTCTCGTGCGTCACAACAGATACAAGCCCAATGGAAGTGCATCGGAGCTCCGGTGGTTCTTATTGACCAACTCTTCCTTCAGTCAACAACATAACTTGTTTTCTAATAACAGATTTCATCGACAAAAATAAGGTGGTTTTCGCCAATAACAAATCTAATATGCATCCAAGCTGCGGTTGTACTTATCGTTGAACTCTTCCACGAATAACTCAGATCCCTTGTTGAAGGAAGGTGGTTTTTTGACAGTGAATGTAGGGGCTTATTGGGAAAATTACTGTGTTCGGAGAGAAAAGTACATGTCTACTTTTTAGGTGAGGGCACAACTGGAAATTTACTTTTAGATACTGTTCAAAATATTATTACAAAAAAAAATGATTGTAACTGAGCTGGAAAGGATTTTCACATGTCACGATATTATTGGATGAAACATGAGGGGGCATTAAAACCATTCATTCAGAAATGGCACCGAAGGAATTGCCATCAATGTCGAGTGACTACCTTAGCTAGGTGGGAACCTTAATAGCTTTTCTTTTTTTCTTTTCCTCTTTTTTGTTAATGTAATAGGGGCGTTCAATATACTTCAGCCTCAGTCGCTTATATAAATGAAATATTTCCTTTCTCGCTCTTTTTACTGGCTTGATTCCGTTCCTTTATTATCTAATTGTTACCAAACATGGTACTTCGGTGCATTTGCCACCGTGCCGCTTTGAAAAGGTTTCGGTATGTTGAAATAAGTTTGGTGTACCAGCTCGAAAGGGTTTCATTGTGTCGAATTCGATCATCAATCTTGGCGTATTGACCCGGAAAGGTTTCAACGAGTTCAGTGTATCGGCTCGAAAAGGTTTCAGTATGTCAAAGTCATAGGTCATCAAGCTTGGAGGTTTGTCTCAAAAAGGTTTTGGGGTGTCAAAATCGTAAGTCATCGAGCTCGGTGCGTCGACTTAGAAGGGTTTTTGTGTGTCGAAATCGCAAGTCGTCAAGCTCGATGTGTCGACTCAAAAGGGTTTTGGTATGTCGAAACCGCAAGTCATCGAGCTTAGTCTGTTAGCTCAAAAGGGTTTCAGTATGTTAAAATTGCAAGTCGCCAACCTTGGTGTGGCTGTTTGGAATGGTTTTCGTGTATCAAAATTGTAAGTCGTCAAGCTCGATGTATTGGCTCAAAAACTCAATGCGAGTAAGGTAGGAGAAAGCATTTTTATTAATGTGACTACGGTGTGCCTCGTTCTTATCATTTGGCAACTCCCTGGTGGTCAGATAACACTGAATAGGATCCATCCAGCCTATCTTTCTGACATTCGTGCTCATGACTTCTTCCTCAACGCTTGGCTTGGCCACTGTCTCCTATGTGATTATACAGTATTGCCCCGATCACTTGGTGCTTGCCAACTTGGACAAGAGGTCTACTATTTCATTTTCCTCACAAGGGATGTGCTCAATCTTGAATTCTCGAAAGTGTTCCACTAGCTGCATGACCTGATGGTAATATTTTAGCAAGTGGGCATCTTTCTTCTAGAAAGTGGCAAATACCTATCCAGTCACCAACTGTGAATCACTTTGACATCTTGCACGCTCTGCATTGACCTCTCACAAGCTGGAGCTCAATAATTACTCAACTTGCTTATTTGACATTGAAAAGCTAAATTTCAAGGATTACTCTAGCACTACCTCTTTGGGTCCTTCCAGTATGACTCCGACCTTACTTCCCTTTTGGTTAGATAAACCATCCTTATAAAATGTCCACCACTAGGCTTCTTTTTGCTTGATCGTTGGGGTGAGTTCGACTAAGAAGTCAGTTAAGCATTGGCTTTGATGGGCCCTCTTGGCTCGCATTTGAGTCTGAACTCCAATAGGTTTATCAACCACACAATCATCCGTCTAGCCAGCTCAAGCTTTCTTAACACTTGCCAAATTGGGTGATTAGATTTTACTACCACCTAGTGGCTTTGGAAATAAGGCTAGAGCCTTTGCTCAGCCGTCACCAAGGCAAGGGCCAGCTTTTCAATTACTTGATATCGAGTCTTGGCCCCTTGTAACACACGACTGATGTAATACACCGATACTTATGCTCCCTGCACTTTCTGCACAATGACTAAGCTAATAGCATGGTTTGAGACCACCAAATATAACAACAAATTCTGTTTGCGTAGCGATCGAGTTAAAATGTTTTAGGCTTCTTGAAGAGGTTGAAGAATGGCCACGCCTTCTCGATAGCCTAAAGAAGGAATCGGGAGAGCAAAGCGAGCCTGCTAGTTAGCCTCTGCACTTCCTTGACATCTCGAGGACTTCTCATCTCTCAATAATAGCTCAGCATTTGTCTGGGTTGGCCTCGATCCTCTTGTGAGTCAACATGAACCCCAAGAACATACCCCTTTACACCTCAAACACATATTTCTCGGGGTTCAACCTCATGTTGTGCCTTTTCACCTCTTTGAACACCTCCACCAGATCTTCCGTATGTTTATCGAGATCCTTGGATTTGACTACCATATCATTGACATAGACTTCTACATTTCTTTTGATCTGGGCCTAAAATACCTTGTCCATTAGCCTTTGGTATGTGGCTCCGGCATTCTTTAGGCCGAACGGCATCACCTAGTAATAGTAATTGGCCCTCTCGGTCATAAAGGTCGTCTTGTCTTCATCCTGATGGTGCATAGGTATTTGGTTGTACCTTAAGTACACATCCAAGAAGCTTAGCATTTTGTACCCCGAGGCGCCATCCACCAACCAGTCGATGCTCGTCAAAGGATAGGCGTCCTTAGGGCAAGCCTTACTGAGGTTGATATAGTTAGTACACATCCTCCACTTTCCATTTGTTTTTTTAACTAGCACCACATTAGCTAACCATGTATGGTATTCTACTTCCCTTACGAATCTGGCTTTTATTAGCTTAGCTGTCTTTTTCTCAACCACCTATCTTTTTTCCTCTCCTAACTTTATTTTCTTCTAAGCTACTGGTCTGGCCTTAGGGCAAATGGCCAATCGGTGGCAATGGAAGTCTAAGTCAATCCCAGGCATGTCGGCAGCTGTCCATGCAAATAAATCAGAGTTGAGGAGCAAGATTTGGGTGATCTTCCCGTGCACTTCCCCGCTTAAATTGGCACCAAGCTAAGTGCATTACTCGAGTTGGCCCCCTAGTTGGAACTTGTACAAATCTTCAATTGGTTCAACCTTTTGTTCTTTTGTCTAAGGGTCAAGCTAGATGGGCTCAACTGGATTATAAGAGTGAAGGGAACATACCAACCTTCTAACTAATTTTTTCTCCCGCCTTCAAGCTCTTCGCATAGCATTCAGTGGCTGTTTTTTGGTTGGCCCGAACAATGATAATCTACCCTATTGCCAAAGGGAACTTTATGGTTAGATGGGTAGTCCTCCAGTTGGTTAACGATTGGCTGCCTTATTAATATGTTGTACGAAGTTTCAGCATTGACCAGAAGGTACCAGACTATGATAGTTCGAGAAGTTTCCTTGTCCTTAAAGGTAGTGAGCAACTTTATGTAACTCCGAGTGTCCATTCACTCCCCCACAAATCCTACTAGTTGCTCAAGATATAGCCATATCAAGTTTTCTGGAATCTCTAGCTTCTTGAATATGTCCATATAGAGGATATTCGCTGAACACCCTTGGTTAATTAGAGTCTTCCAGACAGCAAAGTTGGTAACTTCGACCATGATGACCACTAAGTCATCCTAGTTAGGATCGACATCTTTGAAATCCACGTTAGTAAATGTTATAAATGGTGTCTTTTGAGGGGCTTCCCTACCATTCTCACTGACCAAATTGCCCTCAAGTGTCTCTTTTGGGCTGAGCTAGATAATCCATCCCGTGTAAATCATCCTGCAATAGTGTTGATCACACCCTTTAAGTGATTATTGACTCCTTGTGTGATGGTCGAGTGCCATTTTTCCTCGTTGTTCTGAGGTGGTTACTCATCTTCTATGGCTCCCCCTTGTCCTTATGAATGATTCCTGGTACTTTCTCAGTTGTTATTCAGTCTCTGTACATAAAGGTGTCAAAACAGACCAATCCAATCTAACCAACCCTCAACCCACCAAAAAAAAAGGTTAGGTTGGGTTGAACCTGTTTTTTGATTGGCTTGGAAATCCTAATCTAACCCAATCTGTGGCGAACTAGTTGGCTTAGCCCGCTAGTCCATTAAAAAAATTATAAATATTTTAATTATTTTTTTCAAATTTTATGATCAAAAATAAAATTATAAAAGAGAAAAAAAGTTATAAAACTAGTAAATAAAAAAACTACTTAATACTTAAGAAATGATTAATTGATCATAAACTTTAAGCTACAATTTTTATTTGTCCTAAATTCTAATGACCAAAAAAATTAGCCTTTTTGTCTTGAGACTTCACATATGACATTTAAATAATAATAAAAAAAAGCAATAATGTGTGCTGAAAATTGAAAGCCAAATGAAAGAAAAAAAAAATCTAACCTAACAAACCAACCCAACCTAGCCTGTCATTTGGCCCATCAGGTTGGCAAATTGAACGAGTTGGGTTATGCGGGGTTGGAGGGTTGAACTGTATAACCCAACCTATTTTATCGAGTTATGCAGGTTGGCCTGCCAGGTTGGACCCATATTGCCACCCGTATTTGTACCTATCTCGGGAAATGCCCTGCCTGGATCAACTCTTTGATTTTGTCACGAAATGACCCACATTCCTTTGTTGGGTGTCCATAGTTCCCGTGATACCTGTAATGCTTGTTTTTATTCGCCCTTTTTGGTGACTTGCTCCTTGGGGGTAGAGGTAAGAGTTCCGCACCGCATGCTTCCTCCATTATCCGAGCTTTGCTAGTATTCAAGGGAGTTTAGTGGCTATATTTAGGGCCCGAGGCCTCGCAGTCACCTTTATGCCACTTCTCTCGACCACTCTTCGGCTTGTTTCACTCCCCTATTTTATTCTACATTCCCGCTCTAACCCGGTCTCGAAACTTTGCCATTTCTTCCATCTGTATGTACCCAGCAGCTCAGTCTCGAAGCTCATCCATGTCGACTAGCAGCTTTTTGCACAAGCTGTTAGAAAAGGGGTTCGGCTTCAGCGCCATGATCATGGAATGCAGGGCAACCTTCGGGTTCAGGTCTCAAATTCTCGCAAACACTTTTGCAAACTGCTCTATGAAAGCTCTTAATGATTCATCATCCTTTTGCCTTAGGCTTACCAGGGCGACTGAAGTGAGGTGGTGTGGTCGATTGGTTGCATATTGCACTCCGAACCATGCAACAAGAATGGCAAAGGAATCAATGGAATTCAACGAGAGTCGAGTGTTCCAATTTAGGGCCGCTCCCTTTAGGGAGGTCGAAAACAGTTGATAGAGGATTGCATCATCATTAGTCAAGAGGCTTACCTGCGTAATATAGGTGTCAATGTGCTCCTTGGGGTTAGTAGTCCCATTGTATCGATCAATGTTCAGGCTTTTCTAGCTAGGCGGGATAGATGTCTCCATGATGTCATCCATGAAAGGATGCTTGTGGATAGTCCTAGCCGTGGTTAATGGTCGAGATTTGGGCAGAGTCCTTAGGCGAGACTCTGTGGTCGTTCATGTTTGCATCTCGCTATGTCAACTAGTCTCGACTTACAAGCACTTAGTGTTGTACTTGGATTCTTTGGGAGCATCATCCTATTCTTTGGTTGTCGCATTCTCTTTCTGCAATTTATCCAACTCTTCTTCATTTTTCTTTCGCAAGATCTCCATCTCTTGGTGGAGTGCCTAAATTAATGGGTGATCTTCTAGGAGTGGCTAGTGACGTGACCATGATCGCCATTCCTATCCTCCGCTGCTATGCTCCTTGTTCTCACCATTATAGAAAAATATGGTTATCAAGGGAAAAGTTTTACTCGACCCCACGGTGGGTGCCAAAATGTTCCTACTAGATTTGGTCTTCCTGCTTTTTCTTTTCCTGTACGTCTCCATTTAAGGTGCTCTTCTTCCTCCTCCCTCTTGCGATTGTGTCGGCGGTAGGAGGTACCTGCAAAGACACTCTGATGCTTAGGTTAGCGAGGGGGTGATTAGGGTTGTAGAGTTTTTGGTCAAATTAAGATTCGAAAGTGCGTACCTGAGTAGCGTATATACTTGCACAAAACTCCCAAATTACCTGATTTAATTGTCATAAAGGTCAAGGTTATGACCTTGATTTGTGGGATTTATTATAACTTTGTTTCCTTATTTATACGTTTCCGTGCTGTGTCTGAGAATGCCATTCTAGTCGGTTTTTGAGGTGGTTGCTCGTCGTTCCACCAATCTCGCTGAGCTAAATCTGGACAGGACAACTTGAATTTTATTCATAAATGTAGTTTAAAGACTATGTTATAAATTTTCATGTTAAACATGATATGAAATATTTTTTCTAAAGTAATTAATAATTATATGTTTTTATTATTTATGTTAAAATTATTAATACTCTTCCACCTTATCTTAATAACTTATTTAATTATAGATAAATTATTTCCTCACAAGCATGTTTTTATCTTATGCTTCATTAAATTTTTATGTAAATATATTTTCTATTAAATTTAAAAATATATAATTTAACATAATTTTATATTTTTAGTTATTATTAATTTAATTTTGTAATGTAAAGCACGATTCCTTCAACCTTTTCTGTTTCTTTTTATTGCAACAAAATACATTGTGGCCATCCCACAATCTTTTGTTCTTCTCCATGAAATAAATTGCGGTCCCACCTCAATCCTTTTTTCATCTTCGTGAAATATATGCATAGACCAAAGTTGTTAGTGACTAAAACCAAACATTAATTAGCATAAAATAGTCCCTTTATTTCTTTTTACAAGCCACATTTTAGGTTGTGTTTTTTCAAATTTTCCTATTATACAAGTACAAAAAATTATCACAGCATGGTCACGTTTTGTGTGACACGCCAGAAAAGTAAAACGCGAGAAATCAAAACTCGACGTTAAAACTTAAAATGCTGACGCGGAAAGCAAATCTCTATCATCATGTGGGTCTCTCATAGATTTGGCACTACTTACTGAATAATAATACAACGAAGGTTGAACCATTCATGACCGTGAATTCGTGCTTCAAATTTTACCCAAAACAAAGACCTACCACGATATCCGGCATCATCCATCATCACCCACCCATTAACTAAGCAAATAACACTCAACAAACAAACACCACCCTTCGCTGTTGCCACATAGAAAGCTGCGAACTTTCGAATTTCCCAGCCGAAATTCACTCGTTTCGCTTACTGGGTCGTGTCCGAGCTATGCGTGGAGCTGAGGGTGGTGGCGGTCTTGCCGTCAGAGGCGGTAACATCTACTGGGGAAGAAAAGAGGAAACTGGTTTCAGAGGAATCGTTGTGATCTTCGCCTGGGTTTCTGTTCCGCAGACGCTGTTACGAGAATTCGTGGATCTGTGTTCTTCTTTGGGGTGGAATTCCCTTGTTTGTTTTGCCCATTATCTCTCAGCGTAAGTTTTTTTCTTTTTGGAACTTCCCTTTCTTTTGGACTTTCGACGTCGTCGTTTCATTTATTTCTATTTCATATAGTTGTTTGTGTTGTTTGAGAATTGCTTTGACCGGTTATCAGATGAAATTAGTGGATCAAGAATTTAATAAAATTGGCGTGATAGGTGTTAGATGAGGATGAATAGTTGTAAAAATTAGAGATCTTGGTATCACTTTATTGTGGATGATTATGAGGTTTGTGTTTCAAAATGTTGTGCTTCTGGGACAGAATAGTTGTCTTTTTTCTTGGGGTTTATTTGGTTTTTGTTTTCTTTGTTTTTCATTTTTCTATGAAGAAGCAGTCAGGCATGCACAAACAAGAGAGAGGACAGCTTTTGTGAGTTGCATGTCACGTTTGCCTAACCATGTGGAATTAAAATAGAAGCAGAAGTTTGGTTTGGAAGATGCTTTACTCGTGAAAGTAGCAGAATGCTATTTAATGTCACGTTTAATTGTGTGTTGGCACTTTTCCGTAGAATTAGGTTTGCACCATCCATTTGTTATTTGTCTCCAAATGGTGAAGAAGTGAGAGAGATGATATTTATGAAGTTCATATATAGTTGGTGGAAACTGTATAATGGCTTGCTTTGTCAACTTGAATTAGAGGGGACCATGTGCTAAGAATAGAATAAAAAAGTTATTCCCAACACTGGTGGGGGGCAATGTATGTCTTGGTTACTCAGACCTGTGAAATTAAGAATATGGGTAGGTTGGAGAGGTTTAATTATGGTTTACTTACTTAATTCGCACCATAATTTAATGTTGAATCTTGTGAGACAGCTATGGATTTACATGCAACTCTTTAGGGAGGTTTGTGCTCCCTTTTGATGTATAGGGTAATATTGGAGACTTGTTTGGAATATATATATTTCTCTACATCTTACATGTGTTGGGAAGCTTTTAATTCTGGTTGATGTGTTCTGTGACAAAGTTCAAATAGATTTTCGAGCATTGAAAAAGGAAGTTCTACTTTCTGTTAAATTAATGAGATGTCAATATCCAATGACAATATATTAAGTGCACTTGTATGTGGCATGATGTTGTATCCTAAATCATTTTCTGCCAAAAACTTAAGAGATATGCTCAAGTTGTAAGTTGTAACCAACTAAATATCTGTTGAGGTATACTATTTTGTATTTGCATTTTGATGGTCACAGATCACCACCTTATTAATTTGTACTCATCTGGATTTATTGGTTGGTGCATAGTACTGATGGAATTTCTATATCATATATTTCCTCTTATATCATGCAGTTTCCACGATGAAAGCGCCATGCCGTTGGCATTTTGTGTTCTTGATGAACTTATCGAGGTTAGTTTTAGAAATTTGATAGCATGCTAAGATTTATATTGATACTCTTAAATGTAAATTCACAAAATCTCTTAATAATGCTATGCTACAAATCTCTGAGTATCTATTCTTAGCTTTGTGTCATAGGTTCTAAGCGAAAAAAATTCCTTTGGATTATGCAGGAGCTGAGAACTAGGTCATGTCCTGTTGTATTTGCTGCTTTTTCTGCTGGTTCAAAAGCCTGTCTGTACAAGGTATTTCAGGTAATATTAGGCATCCAATCTTATGTTTGATATGGAGAATATTAGAACTTGAAGTTTTTTTAGTAGAAATGCTCATTGTAATAGCTTTCTGTATAAATGCAGCTTATTGATGGAAGATGTGAAACTCCGCTCAACTTGGTAATGCATATTTTCCTTTTATAGTTTTAAAAGAAATTTAGAATTCCATCTTTATTTGATCCTTTCTCTCCGTTGATTGGTGATGTCTTGTGCTTTGTGATCATCATGAAATTTATTGATTATTGATTTATTTTTTGTAGCCTAACTATCAATTACTTAGGAACTGTGTTTCTGGACACATTTATGATTCTGGTCCACTAGATGTTACAAGTGATTTTGGCTTCCGCTTTGCACTGCACCCTTCCATTGCAAAAGTGCCTGGACCATCGAAACTTGTTTCTTGGGTAGCAAAATCTGTTACTTCTGGTTTGGATGCTTTATACCTAACTAGATTTGAATCCCAAGCTACTGAGCATTGGCAGGCTTTATATTCTTCTGTTGTAAGTTCTACCTTGACCACCTGGAATCTTTAGTATTTTTTAGTTTTATTATTTTAAACTCTGATCTAATTTTTGTCTTTAGAATTTGGGAGCTTCATTTCTCATTTTATGTTCTGAGAATGATGACCTTGTGCGATACCAAAGTATCTATGAATTTGCCCAACGACTACGCAATCTCAATGGTGATGTCAACCTTGTAAATTTCAGAAGCTCCTCTCACCTTGGTTCGTCTGAGACTAATTTTCAACTACACTGACAAACTTGAACCAGTTTAATATGATTATTGTTATTATTATTATTTGTTCCAGGCCATTACAAACACCATCCAATTCAATATAGAGCTGCTGTGACCCATTTATTAGAGAAGGCGGCTACAATATATTCACAGAAAGTGATGCTTGAACGAGAAAGAACTGGTATGGATGGTACACAGGATGAGATATCTGAGTTAATCTGTGACCTGCAGAATGTGGCAATTAATTCAAACAAGAGCCTTAGAAGAGTTGCAGTTGGGCCAACTGACCACTTCTTTTTGCCTAGTTCAGCAGGACATTACAGTGATAGAGAATCTGGGACTCCTCAAGATGAACAGAAAGAAAAACAACCTGTTTGTGTGCCTAGCTTCCCAAGCATCAGTGCTCATAGTGTCCTTGGCCAATTTCTTTTCGATGTTTGTGTTCCTAAGAATGTTGAGGGTTGGGATGTGAAATTTTCTGGGAATCTAAATGGGAGGTCATGTGCTTCAAATCCTAGGCATTCACCTTTCAGAGGTACTAAACGCATTGGTCGGTCCAAATTATAAAACTGTTCCCATATCTGACTTGAGGAGATACTTTATGATAAACTTGTGTGAAACATCAGCAATTTTCCTAGACATTACAGAAGATATGATAGATTTTGATGCCGTAATTGGTCGTTGTTGTTTCTGGCTATGGAAGTGTAATGGTTGCAATGGTTCAACAATTAATTCCTTGGCACTTATGAGAAAATGATGGGGTGATATGGATAAAGTTTACTTGAGTTCCATCTATTCTGATTGCCCTCAGAAATAATCACTTCCGGAAAGGAAAGCTTCTGATAGTCCAATTGGTTGATGCTTGGCTATGGTAACTACTCATTACGTGATTGCATTTGCATGAAATGGGATAAACTGTACTGACGTATTTATAGTTAGAGCAAGAAAATAACTGTACATATATATTTTTGAGGGAATAAAACTTCCCATGTCTTGTAAATTAGACACGTCTAGCAATGTACAAAAGAGGAAAAAGAGGGATATCATCCCTCTTCCGTTGTTTTACTTGATTCAGCATTTTTTGCATTTTCTTAATAATGTTGTATGGCAGGAGTTAAGTATTTCGATGGAGAAATGATGGTTGCTCCAACGTCCGAAAACAACTTTCACAAAAGTGAGGTTGATATTATTTAGCCGAATAAACTACTAACATATTTATAACTAATCGAAATCATGAATTTATTGTGTGTATATGACCACCAATGTCTTCTACTACTTCAAGTTGAATTCAGTAGAATCATTGTGAGCAGTAAAATCTTTCTTTTAATTTTTAACATAGTTACATTCTCAATATTTGAATTCAAAATCTCTGAATAAATTAGAATAGTGCTCTACGAGTTTAATTACACGGACACTAGTCTTTCGTATGTGTGTGAAATTTCATAAAACTGTGTGTAGATAATCAAAATAATATCACATGATTCAATAGTTGTGTGTGTAGAACTGTAGATCATCAAAATAACATCACACGATTCAATACACGTAAAGGAGTTGTCTAACTTATTTTAAGTAAAAATGTGGTTAAATAATTCTATCAAAGATGGTTAGTGTAATTCTCTATGTTGTATTAACTATCTTTAAGTCCATAGAAAATTGTACTAATCATCTTTAATAGAGTTATTTAATCCTATTTTACTTGAGGTAAGTTGGACAACCCCATGTGTAAATTATCTAAACTTTGATGTGTAAGCTTATCAAAATAATATTACAAAATTCAATAATTAAATTAATAAAATTTATTTTTTGTAACAAATTTTGACACCTGTGTTTGTTAGTCAAATATGTTTGAGGATAGTTATTTTGTTTTACCATATTACTTGTTTAGGTTTTATTGATAAAATATTAAATATTTTAATTTTAAGAAAATATGAAGTTTGGTTTTTCATTTGATTTAGTGAATAAAGTAATATCAATAATAATATTGAAAAAATGGTTCTTATCTTCTTAATTTTTATAATGATAGAATAATTAATTAATCTAATTATCTTAGCAATTGAGTAATTATAATGTGTTTAACTGATTAAATTAATTTGACGTTCAATTATTCTCATTACGTTGTGTATAAATTGTTAATGCAGTCATATCTGATATCCCTCTACCTGTTCAAAACTTTTCAGAGATCCAACCTATTGATTTTTATTGTTCGATGAGAAACATTGCAACAACATTCTGGATTGCTTTAATAATAATTTCAATTAGAATAGTCTACTGGGGCTGCTATTCCCACTTAATTTTTTGCTATTTTCACCCCAAGTTTTGTTTGTCATTTTTATTTTTTTTTTTGAAAATATTCCTGACAGAAACACAATTTTGGTACACAATATGCACAACAGAAATGTGTTTCCGTTGTGTTAAGAGGTGCGGCCTCCATACACAACAAGAAACATGTTTCCGCTGTGTATTTTGAACATTCATATAGCAAAACTGAACGTTCAAAAAGGTAAGAAATGAGAGAAGTGAAGAGGGAAGAGGAGGGTGAAGGGTTTTAAATTTTCAAGAACAAAATTGTCGTTTTATTCATTTTTTAAAAGCTTGGGTGAAAATAGAAGAAAAAAAAAGTGGGAATAGCAATTCCCTAGACTACTCAATAGTTAAGCGTTTGTTTCACACCATCTTTTTCTATTTCTAAAAATATGAAGGTGGGAATATTTATTTCCATGTTTGTTAGAAAGTTATGAAAAGAAATTCTTGAATATCTTTCATTTCCAAAAAAACTACATTCTCATGTTTTAGGTAGTTTTCATTCCCATAATGAGGGGGTAGGAAAGTGATATGCCATAAGAATAAGAGAAGTTATTTTTGTATCATACTTGTAACCTCTATTTTTTATTTTTTTTATTTAAATTATTTTAAATTTTAAACAATATTCCTAGAAATACTAAAATATAACCAAACACATTTTTAAATATACCTAAGAATAACATTCTTGATTATAATATTTCTAAGAATGTAATTCTTAAGAATGCAAAATGATACTTTAAACAAACTCCCCCCTGAATTCATTATAAGGATAGCACAGATGGCCCATGAACAAATAAAACATGATTTGTCTTAAATTGTGTTAACTTACACGCAACTTAGGCTCAAATAGGGTTTTTATTTTTTTCTTTTCTAAATAGTGTTTTGTTCTTTTGTTTTTATTTTTGGGTTCTACAGCCATTTCCATCAAAGTAAAACAAGTCACTCAGACGCAGATCGAGAGAGGGACAACATTCGTAAACCAAGGGAAAGGTCTTCTGTCTCGGTTCCAAAGGTTTCCCCACTACACTATAGACTATAGTTCTCTCTTTCAATTTCAGGTCTCCTCTCTCTAATTTCCATTTTTTTTTCTTTTTGGTAGCATTCACATGTAAGTATTATTTAATAACCCCTTGCACTTGCAGGCCAAAGAGTTATAGGATACCAAAGAAACCAGTGCCTTTCGTGCACAGCCGCGGTATTTCAACCGAACTTATTCTCAGACGCATGTTGGAACCACTGTGCAATTTATACTTATAATAATGAATTAATGATCATATATATAACTCTCTGTGTGAATGCGTAAGAGGAATGTAACGTTGCTTATACGTGATGTCCTGATATCTTGAATGACCAATTTAAAGATTTACTTAAATATTTATATTATTTAATATGTATCGTGTAAAAGTTTGCCTCCGTACCCAGCTAATACAAGATTGAAAGGAATAATTGGAAGATCTGGGGTTATGACTTTTGAATAGCTTTTTGATTTCATGTATTTATAAATAAATTCTCTATAATAAGAAAGGGATAATTATGAGTTAGAATGTGGGAATATACAGATATTATGTTCGATATTTTTTTAAAATCAAATCATTCAATTAGTAAAGGTATTAGTTTACGATTCATTAGTCAAATTGTGGTAAAAAATATAATAGTATATATTGTTTAATTTATATAATAACAATAATAATAATAATACGATTCAACTAAAAAAATAAATAATATATTATTTTATTATTATCATCGTTTTTTATTTGGCCCTTACTGTCAACTAGTCTCAAACGCAAGCATAAAAAGTCTCATACACCAAAGGGGCGTGCTATTCCCAAACTAATTTCCGCTCTTTTCACTCCAAGATTTGTTTGTTAATTTTTTTTCTAAAAATACCCCCTGATGGAAGCGTATTGCCGCTGTGCACAATACAAAGTGAAAACGTGTTTTAGTTGTGTATATTTCTTCAAAAAAAATAATTGAAATATTAATTAATTATGATAAGTTACCATTTTTCATAGTAATCAAAATAATTATGATGGAAAATTTCCTTTTTAATAGTAATCAGAATTGATTATGATACAATTTTAAAAAATATACGATACAAGTTATCATTTTTAATAAGAATCGAATTAATTATGATGTAAATTACTCTTTTTAATAGTAATTGAAGAAATTATGATGTAATTTATGATACTATTAAAAACGGTAATTTGCATCATAATTAATTCGTTACTATTAAAAAGGATGATTTACATTATAATTAATTCAATTATTATTAAAAATGAGAACTTGTATCTTATATTTTTTAAAATTGTATCATAATTAATTTGATTACTATTAAAAAGAAAAATTTGCATCATAATTATTTTGATTACTATTAAAAACAATAAATTATATCGTAATTAATTTAATTTCAATTAAAAAGGGTAATGTATATCATAATTGATTCAATTGATATTAAAAAGGGTAAATTATAACATAATCAATATTTTAATTAATTTTTTCGAAAAAATTAGCACAAGAGAAATGCATGTTCGTTGTTGTGCGCAATGAAAACATATTTCTATTGATAAAATAAGGGTGGGAAGAAGGAAGAGAAAGAGTAAAAGAGAGTGAAGGCAAAATGGATATTTTACATTTTGTTGTAAAAGTTAGAGGCGTAAAAAGAAAGAAAAAAAAAGGTGAGAATAGCAAAACCCTACACCAAAACAGGCCCTTACAAGAAAAAGGGGCCCAAACCCAACAAAATATAATGCCCAATTAGAAGGCTTTTGCTATTTACACTTCTCAATTTACTAAATACATCCCCTTTCTCTTTTTTATATTTTTTATTACCAAAAATATCCTTTATATAAAAATAACAAAAACCTACTTTTGTATCCATCTTCATTATTCTTTAAACTTTATTTTTCTATCCTCCATCTTTATTATAAACCCTAATTTTGCACCCTTATCTTCATTATTTTTTAAACTCTAATTTTGCACCTAATTTTTATTATTCTTTAAACTTTTTACATCTATTTTCTCCCCTCTCTTTTCTTTTCTATAAAAAATAATAGAATTTTATCATAATTTCATTTCTCACATTGAATACGATGTTTTCCATCTGACTTTCCATCAATGTGATGTTGTGCATATTTTCTCAATCCTATATATAATACCTTGTGTTGGAATATATTGTATGTTGCGTTTTTGTCAATAAGTTACTGTAACAATTACTTTATCCGAAGGTATGTCACTACATTGCGTCTTCGTCAATACTAGACATAGCTTCTTTTAATGCTACCAAAAATTACTTTATTCCTAAAATTACTTTTCGGAATAGGTGTATGTTTTTTGGAAAGTAATTTCTAATACTTTTTATTTTTTTTATTACATTGCAACTTTATTTTTCTTCCTTTCTTCTTTGTAAGCATTAAAGTCTAATTTAGCATGTGTGCATGGCTCATAACATTAAAAGAAAGGAATTCCAAATTACAAAACAACTACAAATTAATCAAACGAGTGTCAAATATTTAAAAACTTTGAAATCTCTTATAACATTTCGGTGCCTTAATTTACTATATGCTTCACCATCCATTTTTTTCATATTTTTTTCTTAATATACAACTCCTATGTATGCTCCTAGAAAGTATAAAGTTCTGGAGAATGTACTTTTATGAACCTTTTTTTTTTTGGTATCCTTTTTATTTTTTTATTTTGTTACAACTTTATTCTTTTAATTTTATTTTTATTTGTATGAGGAATGCAAAGGAATAACATTTCTGGAAGAGATGTGCGGAGGAATAGAGGGTGGAGAGGAATAAGGCATTTCCAAAAGCAAGAACTAAAGGGGTTCGACAAAACAAAAGATTATTTGAAAAAAGGAATAAAAAGGAGGGGTATTTAGGTAAATTTACATACAAAGGGGAAAGGAATGTACTTAATAATTTGGGAGGTGTAAATAGTAAAAGTCCAACCAAAAGACAAAGCAAAACGGACAAGCACCAAGAAGCTCTTATTATTGGGAATAAGGCATTTTCAGAAGCAAGAACTAAAGGGGTTCGGCAAAACAAAAGATTATTTGAAAAAAAATGAATAAAAGGGAAAGGTATTTAGGTAAATTTACATACAAAAAGGGGGAAGGGATGTACTTAATAATTTGGGAGGTGTAAATAGCAAAAATCTAACCAGTGGACAAAGCTAAACAGATAGACACTAAGAAACTCTTCTTATTGGGTTGAAAGTTTAATGTAAATAAAAAGCTCAAAGCCTATTAGCAGCTTCTATAGATTGTCCTTCATATTCCACCAAAGAGCTCTATGTACAGGCCCATAATTGTAGTGAAAATTAACAACTCCTTAGTTTAAGAAATTATTTTCAATTTTTATTTTTAATTGTAATACCTTATTTTATTATTTTTTACAATTTTAAAAATAAAAATAAAGAAAAAAAAGATATGATTTTATAATTAAAAGTAAAAATAAAAATAGAAAGTATTTTGTCAAAATCAAACAGTCTTTAAGTTATCATTGCTTGATTTATTTCTCCCTTTCATGCATTGCCACCTACTTGCATCAAGAAGCGTAAATGTCTTCCTCCCCAAGCTAAAAAATGGAATAAGAGTTAGAAAGTGGGATCATGGTAAATTGTTCGGGGCCTATCATGGCATGGTAGGATATCATGTGGTAGAAAATTGTTGGAGTGGTGAATGTGAGTGAAGAAGTTCTGCAATAGATAAGAATGAACATGTTGAATTAGATATAAGTTGAGAAAGATCCACAAACTTAATGCCTTAAGATTTTGGGTGAAAATGTGGTGTCTAGTTCTCTTAGTAGTCATGGTCATTATTTGTTAACCATTTCGAGTGCTTTCCCAAACTTCCTAATAAGTAGTATCAGAGTCGATAGTGCAACTTAATGATTGGCTCAAACGAAATTGAGGCATACCATAATTAGTCATAAATTCATGTATGGAGATCCCTTGTATTGAAAGCTTTCTTGATGATATGAAGGTTAGGTAACACATCATGTAGAAGAGTTAGAGACTCACACTTGAATGGGAGATTGTTGGCAATTGTGAGTGAAAAAGTCCCACATTGGATAGGAATGGATATATTGAGTAACATATAAATAAGAATGACCTATAAACCTAATGTTTTAAGGTTTTGGGTGGAGATGTAATATATATTTCTCTTGGTAGTCCTGATCATTAGTCCATTAACCCTTTTGGGTGTTCTCCTAAACTACCAACAGAAACTTTGGAGAATGGGAAGTGAATTTGTTGTTTGGATTTTTGGTTGAACTGTCCTAAACTGCTACTAGAATGAGAAGTGATTTTTTTTTTTCATTTTCGAAACTAGAATGAGAAATGATAGCAATACATTCTCTAAAATTCTCTTTCCAACATATTCTTTTATTAGGTGAAATTCATGTGGATCTCACCAAATATAGGACTCTCATTCCTTATTATAGATCTCAAACTAATAAAATCTACATGAATTTTAACCAATAAACAAGTATATTAAAAAAAATCTATTACTAGAAATCCTCAACCATAATTATACTCTACGTAATATGTGAAGACGATGTATGATATAGAAAGTTAATATAAAATTAACACAAAAGTATAAATCTTTAAATAAAGGAGAGAATTAATATTTCAAAATTAACATTATTTAATAAAAATAATGATTTATTTAATTATATAGTATTCTTATTTAAAAAAAAAAAGAAAATATAAAAGTTTAAAAAGTCAAATTGCAATTGGAATACCTAAATTATTCATATAGTATACACGTCCAACCTGGTTACAATGACAATTTTAAACTGTTTCTACTTCTTTTTAATGAGCTTCCATAGATACTTTTTAGGTTATAATAAAATTTTAATCAGTGCAGTTGATATTATTTTTTATATTAGTTCTCATGTAAAAAATATATTTTGGATTTTATATAAAAAATATTTATGAATTAGTTTTATTATTTGTTAAAATTATAATGATGTTAAATATTTGTTAATTTAGCTGATGTTTATGAGCCAGCCATGTAGGATAAATATCAACTAATTCAATAAATATTTAATATCGTTATAATTTTGATAAACAATAGGGATTGATTGGTAAATATTTTTTATGTACAAATCAAAACATGAAATTTTTCATGTAATAATTAAAATTAAAAAACATCTAAATATAAGGAAAAAAATTATTTAACCTATTTTTTTATATGATGAAGAGTTGTGAAGGCATAGAAGTAAATTTGATTATTAAGCTGAAGCCCACAAATTCAAATTGAAAAGGAAGAACAATTTCTTTTATTTCCTCCCATGTTTTTTTTATCATTGCTTGGTAATGGATTTAATAGGAATTAGGAAGAAACAGAGTCAGAAGGGAAGGAAAAAATTGGCCCTGCCAATAATTTTTCATAGGATAGATTATTTTTACCAATGCTTTGTTATTGAATTTGAATATTTGAATTAGACCTTGAACTAGAGCAAAAATATAAATGCCCCCATGCAGGATCGAACTACAGACCTTCAGTTTACAAGACTGACGCTCTACCACTGAGCTATAGGGGCTAGCTTGACACTTGGGATTTTCAATAATAATCACATTTGGCCTTCAATTTCTTTTTATCCGTTATTTAAGATAATAATACACAAAGTAGGGGGGAAAAAAATCAATCTCCTCATTTTTATGAAATTATTTATAATTTCCTAATATATACTTTATCTCTCTTATTTATCACTTTAATATTTTATACACTATTACTTCTTTTTTGATAAGGATATAATTCAAAAAATAGTAATCAATGCAATATTAAAATTTTAAAATGATACATAAATAAAAACCAAAACTTTGTTCAAAAATAACAAACAAAAAGAAGCGAAGGTAATACATAAAAAGATTTCAATTTGCTTTTCACAAATTTATTACTTGTTAAAATTATATGCTGTCATATGAAGTTGTTGATTTCTTATCCAAAGCCATTGCCTGTGTTTTGAAAGTTAACACTCCAAATATTTTGCGCAAATCTCGTTTTAACCCTTCATGTACTCAACAAATAAACTAAAGATTACAAACCATCCTTACCTCAGTCCTCAAGTATGTTGAAACCTTAAGTTTGGATTTCATATTAACAACCAAATGAGTTAAAAACTATATTAAAATTAAAATTACAAATTAAACTCAAATATTAAATTTCTTTCTCAAAACCTCCTTTCCCATCACATTATGTATCAATGCCGTTGTCTCCCTACATAAGGCTGGCCATTAATTGAAACCAACTCGAGAAATTCAACTCATTAGTTAGTTTGATGAACTTGTTTCTTAAACTGTTGATCTTGAGTTCATATTTGAGCTGTGTAATTGACCATGTTTTGCTCATACATTAAGTCAAATAGTAAAAAGAACTCATGAGCTAACTCATACCATTAACACTAAACAAGAATCGGTCACCATCTACTGTCGAGGACCCAACAAACGTAACTAAATCCGTACTAGCAAACAGCTAGGATCATCAAATGCATTACCATCATCTATCTTAGCGCGTGCTTTGTCTGCATCTATTAGTGCACGATAATTTGGAATGAGATGAACTAATTTGGCAAGCTCACGGATGTACACTTCTTCGTTTCTATTCACCTTCTTTTTTGGCTTCCTAATGTCTAGGCAAACTACCAACACTGTATGGCAAGTAGTTTTTGTCATTGGTCCGTGCTCCCTTTCAAGATGTACTATTTGTAACCTTGTGCTATGAATGGTGAAGGTTACAGTGAACTCGTTATTATTTTTGTTCTTACTCTTTAAGGCATGGTGTTTCAAGTCGTGGTTTGAAGGGACCCTTGGGAAGACAATAGTGATGATGTGATAAGGTCGTATGTAGGAAGCTCTTGGAAAAGTAATGCAGTGTTGTGTGTGGAGATAAAGTTAGATCAAATATTTGATTTATGATAATTTGGCTAATTACCAGTTGGACATATTTTTTCCATGATTTTAAGCTTGTTTGATTAAGGTAGTTTATGGTATTACTGATTGATAAATATCAACGAATTTGTTAGCATATACTTTGGAATGATTGTATTTTAGGAATTAACTTATAGTTAAGTACATATGTTGACTTAAGTCAATGATAAAAACACATAGCAAGATACCTTTTTACAAGATAGACAGTGTTTTGTTTGCAGTTTCAATTTTAAGTGGCTTATACATAGTTTTTAACTTGTTTGCCTGAAATAGTGGCCAGTTTTCACCAAGAGTCAAAATAGACAATTGTTTACGGGTTCATGACTTCATGTATATGAAACGTGTTCTAATGTTCTATACAGTAAACGTAAACTTGCTATACCTTGTTCCAATTTTCTTACTTTAACAAAATAAATAACCCAAAAAATGAAAAATATTGAGAATGTTTCAGCTCTGGTATTGAGCTGATGCAACTAATTTCAGAAACATTCGACAACAATACTTGCACATGAGTTGCAAGTTTAATTATTCTTTTTAATTTGAAACCACTTGAATATAATCTATGCGAGGTCATTTGACACGTGTTGACTCACAATTTGGCCACTTGATGAAGGAAGGTTGGGTCCACGGAGACGACAACCTAGAGAAATTATACCATTAGATTGTTACAGAATAGTCAAAAATTAAAAACAGCACTGTATTTGTTAAGTAACTACCTTCCCAACACTTTTTCCTGAATGGAGATACTCAACAGCGTCTGCAACAGAATGCAGGCCTATAAATCTCTTTGGATCAACAGCAACCTGTATGAAGAAACCAGAAAAGTAAAAGAACATAAACTTTAAAAGCATGGCAACTGCTAAGTATAGCAACTAGCAAACATCAAAGAAATATACCGTTAATAAAGATAATTTTATTGATCCGTAGATATGAATGGAATGCGTATAAATTACCTTTAGCTTTCCCGTAGAGTAAAGATTAAATAGCCTGTCAAGATGTTCTTGCCACATGTGACCATATTGCACCAGGAAAAAACCAGCCTGAAAATTTGGAATTATGTACGAACATAAGAAAAGCAAATCATAGAACAGTGAAATGGATTAGAGAAAAAAAAAGAATAATGAAATGGAACTTGTACGGGAGATTGTAATTCTTGGAATGAAAAGTGTTTTAACTTACGAACAATGAAACAAATAAGTGGTTGATGAGTTGACTCTACCACTTGTCCAAAATTAAACATATTTTGGTAAGAAATTCGTAAATTATAGGTCATATCAGAAATTTTTCGCACTTTGTCTATGGTGTTTTAACTGTATAGATTAATACAGAAATCATATACTACTAATTGGCCAGACAGTAGAAAGATAATTTAAACTACTCAATAGGTAACAAAAGAATAATCATATTTATACCTAATTACTTAAAAAAAACAAGTATTTGTCCTTCCAACATCTCATCACTGCATGGACATGACAGGATTGAGGTTTAAAAGTTCCACTTTCCTACCCATAAAACGTTTCACTCCTGAATGAGAGATATTTTTAGCTCCTTAAGTCACAAACTAAATGACAATGAAATAAGAAATCAGAAAAAAAACAAAAAAAGTAATGGCAGCCTACTAGTGCATAACTTCATCATATTGCTACATACCACAGTTTGGCTCTTTGCTAAGAGCTTCTCACATAGTCCAGGGTATTTTGATGGCGTCCAACCCTTCTCTCCTTGATACTGGAATGAATGAAAACAACAAATATGAAATCAATATTGTTCATTAACAATACATTTCTTAAGAGGTCAGAAACAGCTTACTGCAATTTATAATCCAGCACACTACTCTTGAGGGACTAACACTGGGTAATAGCTTTGTTGAAAGAGAGAAAAATGAGAGACTGTTAAGTGAATTCGTGTGTTTGAATTACACCACGGAGCTAGGTTTATATAGGCTTATTACAATAAATGCACATAATTAAAGGAGATTTTGTTCCTCCAAATCAAATGAGTTTCCTATAAACTAGATATGAGTTGCCTATAAACTGCTATATAATAAATACAGAATATATAATTTTGATTTTCAACACTCCCCCTCAAGCTAAAACTTACTAAGCTTTTAGTTCGTTACATGAAAACAATACATTCTCTCTCAAATAAAATATATAAATAAAAACATAAAAACTGATATCCACGAAAACAGTGGTTGGACAGAATAATAGTTGCCGGAAGAAAAAAAAACGGTTCTTGATTAAATCGAACTCCAGGGTCGGCAACTACTTCACGAACAGAGATGAGGCTAGTGCATTTGGGACAAAGGGCCAATGCTAGTGCATCTGGGAAAAAGACAGGGCCAATGCATCTAGGACAAAGACAAGGAAGAGAGGGCTAGTGCATTTGGGAAAAAGACGAGGGCCAGTGCATCTCGCAAAACATATCCCAAGAGAACCACCATGTTGAAGTGGTGAATGGAGGCATTATGAATGAACAAAAAAAAATAGAAATCTACCCAAATATTTAAACTTGAAAGAGAAGAAGTCTTCATAAGTAGCAAGAGTTGCCCAGGGTTGATCATCGGGCTAAATGAAGACGAGCACAAGGTGTAACCAGAAAAGAAGGCGGTGGCTGACAGAAAAGTAGACGAAAGAGTCACTGTCACTCGCTGAAAAGTCAAGCGGCAAGCGGTGAGCCGCCAGTGGGCAGCGGGCCTCTCAGGCTCTGATACCATGTTAAAAGAGAGAAAAATGACAGAATGTTAAGTGAATTCATGTGTTTGAATTACACCACAGAGCTAGGTTTATATAGGCTTATTATAATAAATGCACATAATTAAAGAAGATTTTGTTCCTCTAAATCAGATGAGTTTCCTATAAACTAGATATAAGTTGCCTATAAACCGCTATATAATAAATACAGAATATATGATTCTGATTTCAACAAGTTTCATACCCTCTTCTAACAGACTTCACAGATAAATGGGAAAGGGAGTCTGACGATAAAAAAGAATTCTATATTATGGTAATATAGCTAGCTAAAATACAAATTTCATTTCAGACATTTGAGATGGGTTACAGAATTCCATGTTCCTTATATATTGTGGATTTGATAGTGAATACCACAAAAAGTTCAAATCTAATTTTCACTACACTTAAATGAGGATAAAATCCAAGGTATTACATGAATTTAGAATCATTAAATGAGTCCTTCAAAAAAAGGGTAGTTGCGTAGTATGTTATAAGATGCAGTGAAACTTTCACAAGTGCTTTGGATGACAAAAAATGTGGCACGAGAAGAAAAAAGAAAAACCTGAGAAATCATGCCAATAACAATGAGCCGTCCATGGACTGCCAAAGCATTCAAGCACAAGTTTAACATGTCACCGCCAACAGACTCATAGATGATGTCAATACCTTTTGGGAACTGTTTCCTTAGAACCTACAAAATTAAATAAAAAAATTTAACACATTGATAAGAAGCGGTTTACATAATTTATTCCAATAAAGACAAGAACCAGAACAGAATGAACAAAGTAAAGATGCCCATTTGAACTTAAATTGGAGCCCTGATTTGAACATTGATCATTCATTAGACATTTAAGTCATGGTGTTTATGTAAAGGATCTTCGTCTCCACCACTGTCCTGTCCTTTCAACTATGAATTATTGTTCTTTGGTAATTAGAACCAGTTAGGCTATGTCCAGTGAGTTTCATAGCTTTTGTCAGCAAATGCAATAAGATGATATCGAAAGGTTTGACTGTTTGATAGAGCACATTTGTTTAAAGAAAGTTGACAGGTACTCCACAATGCAAATTGCTCAACATAGGTGTTGTGTCATTTCTTCCTGCACAGTTTTAAGATGAATTTCTACTTTCCTTTCATTCAGCAAAAAAGGTAATTTTTTTTTTTTGGAGTTCAAGGATTTTCTTTTTATATTTTAGGCTCACTGGGTTGTTACTCGTGTATAGCGGTTCCATACACGGGTTTCACTCCATTGATGCCTTTTTTATACAAAATTGTACTTGTATGATAAAAAAGGACTGCAAAAGAAGGAACAGAAATTGAGGTCTATCAATACTCAATAGTATCAGGGACATTCTGGAAACTAAGTCTGAAAATTCATTCAACAAACTAGAAATAATATAAGCATTACCCATAAAAGAAAAAATTAGAATCATTTGCAAGAAACTAAACAGCAACTTGTCGGATATTTCAATTAGCTAAATACATAAAGGACCTAAAAACACGTGAGTGGCATAATGTTATTGCGTTGATTTCAATGAATGTGCATTTTTAGGGTCTAACCTTATACATGTATGCATATCTTAATATGCCAAAATTGTTGTAGATCATCACACATAGTAAAAAGGAGAATTAGTACTAAGGAGCCAACAGTCAACGAAGGAATTATTTACATCAAAGGACTCATCAACCATCTGAATGGTTAATTAGGTTATAAAGATTTTAACTTATCCCCTTTAATAAAAATCACAACAATAAAAGCAGTTATGGTTAACAGAACCCCAAAAAGAATCAGAGGATTTAAAAAACATACAGATTTTATATCTTCACTATGATAGTCTATGACTCTGTCAACTCCCAACTCTTTCAGAAGCTTGGCCTTTGCCCCACCTCCGCAAGTTGCAACCACTGTATTTCCTGCTAATTTTGCTAGCTGCACAATAATGCAAATTACTAGGTTAGACAAAGAAACTTTTATGCAGAGAAATTATGTAAATTTTAGACTAGGAAATCTAGATTGAAGCACCCACCAAGTTATCTATTAATTGATTTGAGCAAGCTTTGTAAAACTTTTTTTTTTGTGTTTATTTCTTTTTCATCTGTTTCTTTTACACAAAGTAATACTTTGCTACTACAGTCAACCTGTGAAGTCAAATGTTTTTAAGTCAAGAGACGGTCTATCTTGACTACTTTCTTTTGCCTTTCTTAGTTTCATAGACATAAGACCTCATCTCCAAGCATTTAAGAAGAAATGGCAAAAGAACAAGCAATTTTTGTCTTAAAATAGTGGTCAGTTATCTTTGGTCTTAAGGGATCAAGGGAACATATATAAGATTTGTTTGTGTGATCTCAAGAACAAGTAATGCTTGGAAAAAAAGAGAATAAAATAGTATTGATAATAAATGTCTACCAATATAGAAAGTGTGTGAACAAAATAGATAGAATAGAAGATACAAAATCAGCTTAAGTTTTTGCAAAATATTAGTTACTTTGCCCAGGTTCAGCCTACAACTACAGAATATCAAGAAACATCCAATTTGTTAAAACAACTAATTCCTAGAAACATATACACAAACGCATATGGTTGAGAAAAGTCGCATGGGATTTATGAAGTACCTGAACAGCAAATTGCCCAGTTCCTCCTGCCGCAGCAGTAACAAGGACCACTTTTCCAGATTCCATCTGTCCTGCCTTTTCAGTGTACAAATAGAAACTCTAATCAGAACAAATCAATCCAGTGGAAGATTAACTGAAACTAAATATAAGATTAACAGAAGGTAGTATATAATAAAAAAGCTTGAATGACATTGATGTGTGAGATGAGTAGAGTTTCAAATAATAACAAAAAAGGACACGTCTGAAGCAAGGAGGCAATCTTATATTAGTCAACCTTTTCTAGAGCAATTGAGGCTGTTAATCCTGATGTAAGCATGGCAACAACTTCAGGATCTGGTCTAGGCACCGGAAGGGCATGTTTTGAAGGAATCTAACCCAAGTAACAAGACAGCGTCAATAACATGCATCATAATAAGTATCACCTCCATATCATCATCACATCAACTTAATAACCAAACTCACGGTTTTATAAATAAGTGGTACATGGAAACTCCAATATTATGCCATTAATATGAAAGAAAAATAGTAACAGTATGTTAAGTGCTGCCCACCATTATGAATTCAGTGTAGCCTCCAAAAGTCATGAATGCACAAGGCATACCAATTTTCAAGTCAGTGACAGAATCCCCAACCGCTGCAATTATTCCTACAGCCTAAAATATAACATTAAAAAAATGTACACATGTAAGTAGAGGTCTACTGCATCAATCATATCAACATATCTACACATGAGGATATATCTATACCTCAAATCCTGCATCAAATGGAAGACGAGAAGCAGTATCATTGTTGTTGCCACCAAAATAGCGGCCTGAGCTAAAATTTACCTATCATTATTCACTCTTGTTAGAATTATAGATTATAGATGAAAATGCATGTTCTAGATAATGAGAGGATCTAGCACTTGAAAGACTGGGCTGGGAGAAGCTTTGTATTGTTCAAAAAGAATTAATATTACTCAATATAGATCCTTTGTATTTTTCCAAGTCATTGAAGTCAAACAAGTATAGATTAAAATGAGAGGACCTGATATCATGAGACTCCACATGTTTTATCCAGAATCACACCCATCTGAAATGATAAATTAATCGTGTTCATTGCAGAGAGAGACACATACCACCTTTGATGTCCCCATTTCTCCTGTCATGCTTAAGTTATAAATCAAAACTATCAAAGCCTAAGAGAAGTTCACAATCGTTGGGTCCCTTGGACCAAACAATTCTCTGTGTCTGTCTCAGAGTTCATCTATTTGGTTCATTTCTTGAGAACTCTGCCATCTTTTTGTCATAAAAACAACTTTTGAACAGACATGCTCTTGTAGGAAGTTATACATGAGAAAATAGAAGTGTACACAAAATCTGGCTCATCAGATTTTTACCATTTATTAACATTTTAGCATATATTCTATAAAAACAATATCATGGCCCCCAAAAGGTACGTGTGTTCTCATTTTGGTACCCCAAAGTTTAATTTTATCAACTGAATCCTTCGTGTTTTAGGGTTTCTCTAGATCTTTCCATGAGCATTCAGTTCAGCATTCATAAAGTTTATATACACCATGAGTGTGCACAATAGGACCAAACTGGGATGAATAAAAAGTTACTGCCTCAACTAGGAAAACTAGACTTTGAAGAATCAAATCGAGTAAATTAAGGCTAAGGTATGGTAAGCCTAGGATCTTAGGTGGAATGAGAGAAAAAAAACTTAATATCTTTATGGATCTTAACTTTGCAACTCATGCAACACCTACTTATATAGAAATCTAAGTTCAAGAGTTTTAAGTTTAACATACATGAACAATAAATACATAGTGCCTTATTTTAAGGAAGTAACTCCAAATTAGTGGTAGTGCCTTATTCTAGATATAAAGAAAAATCACGAGCATATTAGATAGTATTTATTTTATAATAAGCCATGCAGTTTTCTTGAGCTAATACAGGCTGTATCTTTTTGCCACAATTGAGGCTATTTGTCAGGAAGTTAGGGCTTGAACATGTCTCTGAGAGAGAGAGAATTAAGAAAACAAAACAATATGCATACAAAAGTCCTCTCAGAAAGATATAGCAACTTACATCACTAGCATTCACACCAGCATAAATGATCTTAACAAGAACATGTTTTGGTTTGACAGGTAATCTCAACGGTGTTCTCACTATGCTTGTTGCTTTCCGAAAGTTGTGAGTCAAGGTGTGAACAACTCTGCAAATGAATAGTCCATAGATCAATCAATTTGAAGATGTAAATGCACCCCTTTAACATTATGGAAATAGAAAATAAACATCTTCCAAAGGCATGCACATATACACACATTTTCTCAAAACTCTCAGGAAGTTTAACTGATGGAGCTTTGAAATCAGATCCTCTCTTGAAAAGAGAGGAACGTAACAAGTACTTTGCTTCTTCAGATGGAGTGGGCCAGTACTCCATACCCCGACGATTTGTAATCCATAGGCAATGACCGGCTTTACTTTCATCCATAATGAGCTCAAAAGCACCTTGAGAGGTTAAAATACTTCCATATCAAAATTTACGTTTACATTAGAAACATTGACCAATCACTATTATTGACTCAATTGACATTCTCATAACACGTATGAAATGTCAACCAAATGTTATTAACAGCACAATTTTCAATCAATAAAGAAACTAGGATTTTAGATAGATACAAAATATATAGCATTAAACCCTGTTAATATTTTTACAAGACTCTTGATCCTAATCAAACAAAGAAATAGATCATGAAAAATATAACAAAATATGGAAACCACTCTTAAGAAATCATCCACAATACTCTAAAACCCCAAAATATTTCAAGATAAAACAATGATGATATGCAATATTTTTTTAGATATTGTAACATTTTCCCTCAAGCTAAATCTTAGTAAGCTTTAAGCAATGACAGGTGATATAGACTACATTTGGGACTAGGACAGGGCCAAACTACATCTTGGAACTAGTCATCATCAGCAATGATCATTGACAGGAAGAGAAAACACAACTGATATGATCATCAATGAATTGCCAAATAGGTCCTGAAGTTGCACCGCCACATAAGTTTCAATGCACTACCATGCTCCATTCACCAATTTAGCTCTTCCATGAATGCGAAAGCCCACAAAGTCTTCTCTCCAATGCTCACCTTACTGTGGCCAATCCGATGACACAGCCTCTGTCATCTTGGCTCGCACCCTTCCAAACAAGTATTTAGCTGCTTTGGGTATAATCATCTCTTGACCTATTTGACATGCTTTGTTGCTATGTTTTTGAGTCTTTGGCCCATTTTATTGTGTTGTTTGTGCTTCTAACATCTTTAGGTTCTTGATAAATTTTCATCTTTTCTCTCTTCCCATTTTGATATTATTATTGCTTTTCCAATGCCAGCATGGCATTGAAAGGGAGAGTGAAAATGATGAAATTACGTCCTTTGTTGCTGAAAATCATATATCAATCGTGACTTTTCTTCTTGACAATTGTTGAAAATCAGAATAAAATATTCTGAATTTATTGTAGTTTATAGGCATGTAATCATTGATTTAGAGGAAACTAAATATTCTCTATTTATGTATCATTAATGTAATAAGCCTATATAAACTCGTTTCCATTGTGTATTCAAACACATGGTTTTAGTCAAATATGTCTCTGTTTTCTCCTTCTCAACATGGTATCTAGAGCCTAACAGAGACATCTCAAGGACCATGCCTGCCCAGTGGACCCACTGTCCCCAGAGACAAAAAAAATTTTGGCGAATCGTGTATATCTTCGGTTCGCCCTCTGTTCCAGCAACGCCTTACAATTTTTTCGACGCCTTCTTCGGTCACCGCTGCAGGCCGCCGCCCCTGTTCCGGCGACTTTTCCAACAACCGACCACTTAGTCCAGATCGCCGTCCGCCGATCTACACAGATCCGTTGACAGCGCCGGCATCCGCGCTCACACGCCCTTCTTCTTTGCGCCAAACAGCGCTTCTCGTCAGCACGTGGCAGCTCCTTTCCAGCCTTGACTTTGGCGCCAGCGTGGCGTCGCCTAGCCGACCTCACCCTCCGAGTTTCATCTCCATCCGATCAGTTTTGGACCGCCCCCTGTTCTCTACCCGCAAGTTTGGTACTGTTCATCTGTTGGCTATTTTGACGATTTTTACCAATCACCCTGGCGTCTTCTGGCTCCTTCATTCCACCTAAGGCAGCAACTACTCAGCTTGCTGATCAACCCCAGTCTACCCTAGCGACTTATGAGGATTTTGTCAAGTGGTTTGAGACTCGCCAGACCCCTGGCACCACTGCTTCTGTTGCACAAACCGGTAATTCTATTACTTGCATCTCCACATCTCCTTCCCTGGGTCCTTGGGTGCTTGACTCTAGTGCGTCTGACCATATTTCTGGTAATCACTCCCTTTTCTCTTCTTTGTCTACATCTGGTTATTTACCCACGATTACATCTACCATTGGTTCTCAAAGAAAGTCCAGTGGTATTGGCATCGCACATCCCCTACCCTCCCTAACTGTCGAGCCTGTGCTATATGTCCCTGATTGTTCTTTTAACCTACTTTCTGTTCATCGTCTTACCCAATCCCATGACTTTGTCATTACCTTTACTAAAAATTCTGTTACCTTGCAGGACCGGACATCGGGACATGATTGGTGTCGGATGTGAGTCTCATGGCCTCTATTATCTCTCTATGCCTCAGCAAGCATGCTCAACCACTATCTCTCCGGCGACCATCCATGCTCAGCTGGGACATCCTGGTTTGCCAAAGCTTCAAAAGATGGTACCCAGTCTCTCTAAAGTTTCTAGTCTGCACTATGAGTCTTGTCAATTAGGAAAACACACTCATGCTACATTCCATGATAGAGTCAATAAACGGGCTATGTCCCCATTTGCCTTAGTCCATTCTGATGTTTGGGGCCCCTCTCATATTGTTACCCCCTCTAGTTTTAGGTATTTTGTAACCTTTATTGATGATTTTTCCCGTTGTACCTGTTTATGTCTAATGAAAACCAGATCCGAACTCTTTTCCCTTTTTGAGAAGTTTTATCATGAGATCAAAACCCAATTTGGTATTCCTATATGCTCTATTTGTAGTGATAATGCTCGTGAATATTTGTCTCATCAGTTTCAGCACTTTATGGCATCCAAGGGCATTCTCCATCAAACATCCTGTGCCCACATTCCTCAACAAAATGAAGTGGCTGAACACAAAAATAGACATCTTATTGAAACTACTCGAACTCTTCTCCTTCATGATCATGTTCCCCCACGCTTCTAGGGTGATGCTGTACTCACAACCTGCTATCTCATCAATCGCATGCCATCCTCTGTCCTGAATGACCAGGTTCCTCATTTGATCCTTTTTTCTCACTCACCCCTTCATGAGCTTCCTCCTCAGATCTTCGGCTCTACCTGTTTTGTCCACAACCTAACTCCAGGCCTCGACAAACTCTCCGCCAAGGCCATCAAATGTGTCTTCTTGGGTTACCATTGCTCGCAAAAAGGATATCGCTACTACTCTCCTACCCTTCAAAGGTATTTTCTTTCCACCGATGTCTCCTTTTTTGAGTCTATCCCTTATTTTGAGTCTGCTTCCTCCCCTCCCGATATGTGTCTGTCTGCTCCTCCTGATACCCCTACTCGTGTCCCCCTTCCATCTGTCTCTTTGGATGCCCCTGTGGTGAATCACGATGTTCCAACGGAGCCTCTGGCCGTGCGACCTCTTCAGACATATCACCGTCGCCAACGACCTATTGTCATTCCTCCGCCTGCACCTGCACCAGCTTCCACAGATATAATAGAGGCCCTGTCAGACCTTTTCCCGGCGCCATCTTCTCTACCGGATCCGGGCTTGCCCCCTGCCACTAATTGGCCCATTGCTCTACGAAAAGGTATTCGTTCTACTCGCAACCCGTCTCCTCATTATGTTAACCTTAGTTATCACCGTCTTTCTCCTTTGCATTATACCTGCCTCTCTTCTTTGTCTTCTGTGTCTCTTCCTCACTCTTCAGGTGAAGCCTTATCTCACCCTGACTGGTGGCAAGCAATGATTGACGAGATGTGTGCTCTTCAGAGCAGTGGTACCTGGGATTTGGTTCCTCTTCCCACTGGCAAGTCCGCTGTTGGGTGTCGTTAGCTATACACTCTTAAGGTTGGCCCTAACGGAACCATTGATCGTTTCAAGGCTCATTTGGTGGCTAAAGGATACACACAGGTGTATGGGCAGGACTACATTGATACTTTCTCTCCGGTAGCCAAAATGGCGTCTGTCCGCCTCTTATTCTCTATGGCTGCCATTCGCCATTGGCCCCTCTTCCAACTTGATATCAAAAATGCCTTCCTGCATGGCGATCTTGATGAAGATGTCTACATGGAGCAACCTCCTGGGTTTGTTACTCAGGGGGAGTCCTCTACTATGGTGTGCCGGCTTCGTAGATCCCTATATGGACTTAAGCAGTCCCCCCGAGCGTGGTTTGGCCGCTTTCGTACCGTTGTACAGCAGTTCAGTTTGACTCGCAGTGAAGCCAACCACTCTGTCTATTATCGCCATTCACCTCAGGGATGCATATATCTTATTGTTTATGTGGACGACATCGTCATTACGAGCAGTGATCAGTGTGGCATTCTCCATTTGAAATAGTACCTCTCCCAACAATTCCAGACTAAAGACCTTGGTAAGCTTCAGTATTTCCTAGGTATCGAAGTCGCTCAATCCAAGGATGGTTTGGTGATCTCTCAGAGGAAATACGCTCTTGATATCCTAGAAGAAATTGGCCTATTAACTGCCAAGCCAATAGACACTCCTATGGATCCTAAGGCCAGACTGCTACCAAATCAGGGGGAGCCCTTATCAGATCCTGGGAGATACAGGAGACTGGTTGGAAAGCTGAACTATCTCACAGTCACTTGTCCAGATATTCCCTTTGCTGTCAGCATGGTAAGCCAGTTCTTAAACTCTCCTTGTCAGGATCTTTGGGATGCAGTAATTCGGATACTCAAATACATTAAGAGTGCTCCTAGTAAAGGCCTCATTTATGAAGATAGGGGACACACTCAAATAGTTGGGTACTCAAATGCCGATTGGGCTGGTTCACCCAGTGATAGGCGATCCACCTCTAGGTATTGTGTGTTGGTTGGAGGAAACTTGATATCTTGGAAAAGTAAGAAACAAAATGTTGTAACAAGATCTAGTGCTGAAGCAGAATACAGGGCCATGGCTTTAGTAACTTGTGAACTCAAATGGTTGAAGCAACTTCTCAGGGAACTCAAGTTTGAAGAGTCCACGAAAATGACGCTCATTTGTGACAATCAAGCGGCTTTGCATATTGCATCCAATCTTGTCTTCCACGAACGAACCAAACATATTGAAGTTGATTGCCATTTTATCAGGGAGAAAATCGAGTCAGGGGACATTACCACGAGCTTCATCAACTCTAGTGACCAGTTAGCAGATATCTTCACCAAGTCTTTAAGGGGACCAAGAGTTGACTATATATGTACCAAGCTGGGTGCATATGATTTATATGCTCTAGCTTGAGGGGGAGTGTTGAAAATCAGAATAAAATATTCTAAATTTATTGTAGTTTATAGGCATGTAATCATTGATTTAGAGGAAACTAAATATTCTCTATTTATGTATCATTAATGTAATAAGCCTATATAAACTCGTTTCTGTTGTGTATTCAAACACACGGTTTCAGTCAAATATGCCTCTGTTTTCTCCTTCTCAACAACAATGATCATTTTGACGATATTGGTAACTTACATTGGGTACAACTTATACTAGCCTTATCTTTGTCCTAGAGTTTCACACTAGAATGAGGCTAGAATACATTTGGGACTAGAGATAAGGCCAAGTGTCAATCACAGCCAATATAAGTCACCATTGGAATGATCATCTTGAAGAAAGCCACCACTTGCATGATCATTAGTGGACTACCATACTAATTGTCAGTAAAAAATGATGTAACGTTATCATTCTTACTCACCCCCTAATGCCCCAGCATTGGAAAAAAAGCCAATCAGTAACCAAAACAATGACAAACCATATATATCTACCACAAACAACATAAAGAAATAGCTTAAACATGTCAAACTTGTTGAAGAGAGAGAACACATCACACGTGATCATTGATCACAAAAAAATTGTAGACTAAGCAGTAGCAAATGCTGGGCAAATTTCGGTGACTAGTTGGACAAGGTGAGGCCAAATCTAGAAAGAAAAGGAGAGAATGACCTATTTGAAAAGCTTTGTTGCAATAATTTTTTAGCCTTTGGCCTTTTGTGTGTGTGTTTTGTTCTTCTAACATCTTTATGTTATTGATAAATCTTCATCTTTTCTCTCTTCACTTTTTGGTATTATTATTGCTTTTCCAATGCCATCATGGCATTGAAGGGAAGAGCAAAAATGATGAAGTTACATTCTTTGTTGTTGACAATCATACCAGTGGTGATTTTCTTTTCCCATCGATGATCATTTTGATGGTATTGGTGATTTATGTTGGCTATGACTTATACTAGCTTTATCTTTGTCTAGAGCATCGTGCTAGAACAAGGCTAGACTACATTTGGGACTGGAGATGGGGTCCAGTGTGAGTCACAATTAACATAAGTCACCATAGGAATGATTGTCTTGAAGAAAACTCACCATTTGTATGACTATCAATGGACTACCAGACTAATTGTAAGTGATGTAACTTTATCATTCTTACTCTCCTAATTGTATGACTCCTAATCTTACTCTCCCCATTAGTGCCCTAGCATTGGAGAAAAAAAAAAAAGTAACCCCAAAGCAACAACAAACCAAAGATATCTACCACAAAATCACAAAGACACATCAAACTTGATGAAGAGAGAGAACACATCACATGTGATCACTAATCACAAAAAGAAAAAAAAAATGTAGCCCAAAGGATGGCTGAACAAATTTTGGTGATTGGTTGGACAGAGTGTGGCCAAATCTAGAAAGAGAAGGAGACAATAAGTCAAATGGAGGCAACAGCAGCCAGAAACATTGTCAGATGTGCCTTCAATTGTCAATAGAAGCTGAAAAATGCTAGGAGCTTGAGATAGCTTGTGGTGGCACATGGAGACTTTGACGGTGGTGAAATTTCAGGCACTGGCCAATCTGGACACGCAGAAGTTGATAACATGGAATAGGGACAGCTCAAGTCACAAAAGATGGCATTGCTTTGATACCATGTTTTGAAGTTAGGATTTTAGGTAGAGAGAGAAGAAAAGAGAAATTAGAGAATTTGAATAATATTGTCTTATGTAGATTGATATGATACAAAATACAAAGCACTAACCCTTAATTATATTAGTGCTGGGCTCATAATCAAATAAGAAAACAAATTAAGAAATATAATGCAATACAGAATTTACTCTTAAAAGACCATCCAAGATACTATAAAATACTCTAAGATACAATACTGATATTGTGAGATACCTTCTAGATATTTTTAATATAAATGCACTTAAGCATGTTAAATTATTTTAGGAGATGTGCATGCAATGAAATAAGGGGGTGGGATTAAATCAAGGAAAACTAATCAACCAGCCATCCAAAACTTTTACAATATTTACCGTGTAAACCTTTACAAATTTGTGATTTAGTAAGCTACAAAGTACAGGCACCCCACCCCCCCCAAAAAAAAAAACTTCTTTTGGCCAAGCCACATGAGAGAACAATGAAATTTATAGACTTACCTTTCACCACCATTTCCATAGGTACAAAGCCCCCACTCAAATTGACGAAATTGGAATCTATCTTTAATCCCATCTCAGTTTCAACAAACTGCACCAAACTTTTGGCATTATAGCACATTGTAACAAAGCATTTCAAGAAAAAGTAACACATTAATGATTTAACAAAAAATCATACACAGAAGTACTAGTCAATTCCATTGCATAAGGAAATTTTTTTCAAAATAGTTCTAGTCAATTTCAACAGAGTTTTTAATATTTTCACAGATTGAAGATTAATAATATAACCAAGAATATTCATTCTTCAATTACCATCTTACCTCAGGGCAAAGCACATTGACTCGAATTCCTTGACGTTTGTATAGACGAAGTGCTCTAGAAAACATAACAACACCACCTGCAGAAGTAAATTAACATTTTAGGAAGCAATATAGTAACTTAATTTATTTAAATTCTAGAGATGGAGATATGAAACCCATCATTTAACTCTCACTGAAAAGCTAAAATTATTTGTTTTATCTTTATTTATCCTTGGAAACAACTTTTCAGTTAAAAGCTTTCTTCTCAATATTTTGATTATTATTAAAAGTTTTTAAATATATTTTAATCCACAACAAAGAGATAGCAATATCAGTGAGTCTTTTTCTTTTTTTTTTTTTGGGATACAGAAGAAGTTTTATTACAGGGGAAAAAAAAAAAGAGGAGGTGCAACTCAGAGGATCAATAAGATAATCACAAGATTTCATGATTTTTGTGTTTAGCATTATTATGTCACAAAAACAGGGTTCTGTATGCCAGCTCTGTGAATAGCAGTTTTAAATTTTAGCGCAAGGTAACACTGAGGCTGTTGGTTGATCCACACTTCAAGCCCAATGGTCATCCACATGTATGCTCATGTTAACAGCTTCACTTACGTTGAATTGGATAGGTCTTTAAGCTCTTTTGTGTGGCAAATTTTTTTTTTTAAATTCAACAGAAAGTTTTCAAGGAGTGTACCCTAATCAAAGATGACAAATGACAAACCTTTAGAGCCACTGTAGATCGGGTCAGCCACCATTGGATAAAGACCAGAAGCAGAACCCAAGTTGATAATCACACCAGGCCTTTTGGCAGCTCCCATGGTTTTAATCTATTAAAATGGAGATAATGAATGTCAACAATAATCAACAGCTTTAACAACCTCTTTTTTTTTATATAAACAGCAAGTGGTGAACTTATGTATGTGATCTATAATGAGAGTATGTGGGAGCAAATTATAATATTTTTGTCATTCATAATGTGAACCAACTTTCTTTTGGCAGCATTAAGTAAATATTTAGTTAAAGGAGATATTAAATAAATCAGGTCACATTTTGAGCTTACCGCAAGGCGAGTGGAATCAATAACAGCAGTCAAATTCACATTAACAGTGTGTCTCCATGTGCAGGTGCCATCTGTTTGATCCTCGCGGAATGGCATAGGACTACCAATCCCTGCACTGTTAATACAAATGTCTAGTCCTCCATATGTTAAAAAGTGCTTTTCAAATGCAGCAGCTAGATCCCCTGTCGATGACTCTGAATTAATACATCTGGGTACACTAAAGACAAACAAAACAGCAAGTGCATTTGATAATTTATGACATTTAAATGTATATATTATGCTACTTCATGATAGTTGGAACTTGGAACACAAATTCATTTTACATATTATGAAACTTTATGATATGCTTTCTACCATGTGAATCTCTATAACTATGTATTTTCATGTAAAGTGGTGTTACTTATTTCCCCACCCCAAATGGAAACACTATATTTGCATTTTAGCAGAACAAAGGTTTGATAAGGATCTTAAATAGAGCCCATAAAGAGGCAATTCCAACTTCCAGCATAGGGAAGCCTCCTGTATGTCTTGCTAATAGACAATAACCCACTTACTTGCATTAGTCACATCACATTTCACAAACATAGCAGAGGGAAATCCTAACTTTGAATGAAACTTGGTGTTAATTTTCTCAACGAGGCTTGCCACTTGTCTTCCCCTTTCTTCAGAGAAATCCACAATTGTGATAAAAACACCCTTCTCTGCAAGAGCTAGGGCAAGACCTTTGCCTGTATAAAAACCAGAAACATAGAATCACATCATTACACGCAATAATAGTATAAGTGAATCACGTGATATAAACTAAATTTCATCAAACACACATTTTGGTCGCAGATGTATCAAAATCACGTGACATGTTATTGTTCTTTAACTTGTCTGTTACCAAAGCTTTATATAGTTGGAGCTTAGAACTAATTCTTACATTTGTAGACAGAAGAATAGGATTGAGTAGTTAAATACTTCAATTACTAATAGTTGTTTGAACACGCGCTCTGTAGTTTGCTATGTCTTTCCTTCCCAATTAAACTACGGATTCTTTTTGAAACGGCACATGAACAAAGTGCTTGCGCAACAAAATCTCAAAGAGTGAAGAATCGGATCTTTAATTCGAAAGAGCGTGTAATACACATAGCATTGCTTTTGTTAATTAAATTCAGGAGGAATAAATCATCAATTTAGTTCCTATAATATCATCATCTCTCACATAAATAGTACTTGAACTAATAAAATTACATCAGTAATTCCAACAGTATTGAATATTCATTAATTTAATTTGAAGAATTTTTCAATACTTGAACTATATAGCATAATTTTTAATACTTTGAGAACTATTTATATAATTTCATTAGTTTAAAGACTACGGGATAATATTTTGATGATTTGCTCAATTCAGGTGTGGCTAAAATCTCCATAGCATAGCTTGTTTAATCGATTCCTCAAGCCAACTGAAGCTTATTTTGAATATTTAAATGCGGATAAATAATTGCGAAGTCAAAGGGAAGAGTATGATATTGATAGATATGATTATGAATGGCGTTAAGGAAAACAGAGGTTACCGATTCCAGAGGCACCACCAGTAACGAGTGCTGACAGACCAGGTTTGATCTCCATTATCGTTCTTCTTCCGCAGCTGGCGTTGGTTATGACCCAAAATGATACGATTGGTGGGACAAAACTATATGACTTAGTACGACTTCACAATGCCTGATATCGGGATCCCCGCCTTGGGGGAAGATACATACAGACTAAATTACGCTCTTTTTTTTTTGAGTTTTTTTATACTGCACATAATCTTTTAATTTTTATAATGTTTATAATAATTTCCATTATAAGAATATATGATATAATATTTTTTAAACAATTAAGAAATTTAATGTAATATATAAAAAATATTAGTATAATATTTTTTAAATGATTAAGAAAATCAGTGTAGAAATTAAAAAAGGAAGAAATGTTATGTGTAATCTAAAGAAATTTTAAGGATTATTAGTGTAATTTACTTTATAATATACTGACAAAGTTAACGAATGCTCTTTGCAATGATTACGGAATAAGAAATATTTTTTATAAAAAATATTATTATTAATATATATTGCCCTTATTTTTAATATAATTCATTATAATTTTAATAGAGCATTTTATTTATTAATTTCTTTAATCAATATATTTAAAATATTTATTAACAAAATCACACACACATCACTAAGCACGTGAATTAAATAGCGTGAAGTTATTCTAATTTAACCAATGATCTCTAGTAGATAATGCATATAATCTCTACCTAAAAAAAAAAAAAAGCCACGCACACATATATAACTAATTTTTTTTAATTAACCATATATTTTATTTATTTTAATTCTTTCTTTTTTTCTATTTGAAGTAAAACATTAAATATTATAATACTTTTTATTTTTTTATATATAAATATCTTTTCATTAGAAAATAATCAATTAATTCAAAATATATATAATAATGAAAATAAATCGTTTTTTAGTTAGTCATATATTGTATTTATTTTAATTCTCTCTTTTTTCTATTTAAAGTAACTAACATATTAAACATTATGACTCTTTGTAATTTTTTTTCAAATATAGCTATATTTTAATTGTAATAAAAATTAATTAATTAATTAATTCTGCATGTATTTCTTTTTCTATAGATTTTTGATCGCCACTTTTAATATATTTATTTCACAAAAAAAATAATCAATTAATTCAACAATTTATAAAGAGACAGAGAGAAAGAGAGAAAGTTGTTTTGGTATGAAAGTGAAAGAAATAAATTTTAGCCATATAATTATATATGAGTTATCAATATTAAAAATTATTTAAAATTACTTGATTACTTAAAAAGGTATATATTTTTATACTTTAATATTAATTATCCATAAGTATGTGTGTCAAATTTAGTAAAATGACACATTCAATAACTTTGTAACCAAAATAAATGTAATCAATCTCATAGTTAAATTCAAAGATTTCTTAAAATAAATTAAGTTCACAAAATTTTGGACAGTTAAAAATTAATTGACAATTCATTACTCAATTTTATTTTATTTTTTTGGTTCTCCAAGGTATCCTCTTCCAAAAATAATCATGTTCAAGGTACTATTAGGCACTAAATATGTGAACACTTCTCCCAGCGAAAATTTGAACCTCGGTTCACCACAACATGTCATATACTACTTAAAACATAATTCACCAACATAAAAATACTACTTAAAATATAAGTAAAAACGTTACTACTTGAATATATACACGAATAAATCGTCCAAAGTCTTATATAGATGATTATCACTAGGGGTGTTCGCAGATTGGATTGGATCGGTTTTGAGGCAAAAAACTATCCGATCCAATTCTTTCGGTTTTGTTCTTTGCCTATCCAATCAATTTGTGTTTAAAATCCAATCTGATCCAATCCGATCCGATTTATTTCGGTTTGGATTGGATCGGTTATCGGTTTGTTCAAGACACTACTCATGATTTAAGCGTTGATTTTGCATAATCAATTCTTTTTTATTTGCCTTGCAAAAAAAAAAAAAAAGCTAAAGAGCCATATGCATTGAGATTCAAAAACAATGATACACCAATTCATAATTCATACTTCATAAAAAGAAATACATAATAGGCAACATGATTCAAATACATAACAAGTAACATTGTCAACAAAATACAAAAACAAAGTTAGCAATTACAAACTAGCAAAGTCAGTAATTATGAACCAGTAAAGTCAACAAAACACACTCCAAATTCTTGCATTTCTTGGCATCTTCCAAACTATGAAGTTCTTAACTTCATTCTTCCCAATGTCAATAAAATGCCTACCCAATATCCCTGCCATACAAAAACAACAACAAAAAAGAGAAAGGTCCACTTAGTAAAATAATATATAAAAATGATTTATTTCCATTAAATACATATGTGTAACAGGAACAGTAGTAAATAGCTACAGCAGTAAACAAAACAGTAGTAAACAAGACTAACAGTAAACTAGGCCAGCAGGAAATAATTAAACAAAATTTGTATAACAATTGGCAAAAAATTCAGTGTGCAAAAAATAAAAAATAAAGGCAATAATTATATAAAATATACCAACAGGCAGGACTAAATTTAATCAGATTCAGCACCAGAATCATCTTCAACAGTTTGTGTATTTGGATTTAGTTCTAAAAAAGTTGAAATAAAAACTTGTCAATAGAGACTAAAAACAAAATTAATATAGATAAAGTATTAATTAAAGTAAATTACCAAGTTCCATCTTTTCAAACTCTTCCATAAGTTCCTCAACATCAGTCATTAATGGAGTAGACCGGAACCAATTTTGTGCACAAATTAAGGCTTCAACTGTCTTTAGAGTAAGGGAACTCCTGTAAGTATTAAGAACTCTACCCCCAGTGCTAAATGCTGATTCTGATGCAACTGTAGACACTGACATAGCCAATACATCCTTGGCTATTTGTCCAAAGAGTAGGATATTTGCTAGAGTTGACCTTCCACCAAGTCAAGATATCAAAATTTTGAGTTGCCTTCTCCAATGTCTCCGTGAGATATAAATCCACCTCATTCTTGTTGATACTCTCACTCATATTCATGTCTTTCTCAAACTCCATTGCAAACGAAGAATTATCAACCATTGAAAATCAAAAGTTCCAGTCTCATGAGGAGTTTGTGTAGGTTGAGACTCAACATTCCCAACAAAACTTCTATAGCTATTGTACATTTTGTTCAAAGTCACCTTTACTTTATCAATTAAAAAATCAGCATCCACCTTATCATAAAGCTTAGCAAAACTCCATTGCACAAATTTTAGCTTATATCGGGGATCAAGTACCACAGCTATAAAAATCATCATGTTCATGTGTCTAATATTCCCCCAATATTTATCATGCTTAACTTTCATTTTTTTCAGCCATGCTCACAAGCACCGGATCTACACTTTTTGTCAAAGACTTCAAAGTATTTACTATCATGCAATATTCATGAAAATACTGAGAAGAAGTGACAAACAAAGAACCTGACACTTTCTTGGTAACTTCATAAAAATTTTTCAGAAACTTTACAAACACCCGTGCATTATCCCAATCCTCAATTTTTGGAATACCACCCACCAACAATGCAAATTCTGTGTCTCGCTCTCCCAACCTTTTAAATGCCCTTTGAAACTTTAGAGCACTTTCAAGCATAAGGTAAGTGGAGTTCCATCTAGTTGGAACATCTAATTATACAATGCAATTGTCTTGTATCCTACAATCCTTTATGAACGTTTTGAACCTATCCATACGACTAGGAGAAGAACGCACAAATCTAACAGCATTCCTAATCCTACTAATTGAAGCATGCAACTCCTTTAATCCATCATTAACAATAAGATTTAAAATATGAGCACAACATCTAACATGCAAATATTCACCTTTCAATGGATGAGCATTCCAATCCTCCATTCTAACTTTCAAGTAAGAAATCGCAACATCATTTGAACTTGCATTATCAACTGTAACAGTGAAAACTCTAGAGATTCCCCAACTTAAAAGACATTTCTCAATTTTCCTACCAATAGTTTCACCTTTATGATTCTTGATCTGACAAAAATTTATTATCCTTTTATGTAATTTCCATTCACTATTAATGAAATGTGCAGTGAGACACAAATAGTTCAGATTTTGCACAGAACTCCAACAATCAGTAGTTAGACAAACACTTTGATTTTGAGCACCAAGTATAGTTTTCAACTTTTTCTTTTCATTGATGTAAAGATTCCAACAATCCCTAGCCACAATGATCCTTCCAGGAATAGTAAACTTGGGTTGCAAAATACTCATCAAATATCTAAATCCCTCCCCCTCAACAAACTTGAATGGCAACTCATCTACAATGATCATCCTAGCAAGAGCTTGTCTACATGCTTCAATATCAAATGCAACAGTAGCAAAAGTATTACCAATCCCTTTCCCATCCTCCTTTTTCATTTGTTGGAAACTAAGAATGGTTTGACTAGGATCGGTATCTTTGGGAAATTTTTTGCATTGATTAAACAAATGATTTTTCAGATTGCTTGTTCCATTTTTATGTGTATCACATGCATATGTTGTTGAACACCACTTACATCTAGCTCTAGTATTTGATGACCTTGTACCAACCACTTTAACAAAATAATCCCATACCCAAGATCTAGGTTTGGTGGGTTTCCTCTTACCTCCATCATCATCTTCAACTATAGTCTCTGCATCCTTCCTCTTTTTCTCATTCTTGGGCTCTGCTGACTTGTCTAAAATGTTTTATGTTGTAGTAGCATTAGCTGAAAACTCGATTGGTTCAAATGTTTCAATCACTCCCTCAACATTTTGCACATTTTCTGTCTGCACACACAAAATTAGCAAATTAGAATTTGATTAAATGGTGATCTCAAATTAAATTTCCATTGAATAAGGTAAAAGCTTACCTCAGACATTTTTAGAAAAGTTGTCAGACAACACAACCAAACTAGTTTTAGGATTTTCTGTTAAACATAAAACAAAATTAAAAGCTCAGCTTGATAGATATAAATTCTTGCCCTCAAACAGAACAAAAAAACAGGGAACTTACCTCACAATGAAAAACTAAAAAAAGTAAAAAATAATATAACTCTAGCAAGCTAAGTTAGCTGAGTGTGGGATGCTACCTATTAACTTGGAGAAAGGAGTCAAATGACTTGTTGCAGCTACAAACAAATCAAAGTTTGGACCCAGTGCTACCTACTAAAAGTTAAATCTTCTTAACCAAATGAAAAAGAATTATAAAATTAAAAAAACAAAAAGAAATGTTGACATAAACCCACCTCCAGCAAATGCAAAATGGAGGACGACAGGGATGAGTGAAGGTCGACGGGGAGGACGCGTGACAGGGAGGGAAGGACGTGCGACTTGAGCCCGTCCAACTCGGAGCATCGGCGACGGGGGAGGTGTGACGTCGAGGCCACACAACAACGAGGAGACACAACGCAGCGGATGAGTCAAGGTCGCGCGACGTGGAAGAGTCGAGGTCGTGCGACGCGTGACGGCCTGACGGGGAGGATGCGAGACGCGTGACGGCCTGAGGGGAAGGAGGCGGGATGCGTGACGGCTTGACGGGGAGGAGGCGCGACGCGTGACGACCTGACGGGGAGGAGGCCCGACGCGTGATGGCCTGACGGGGAAGAGGCGCGACGATCTGAAGGTCTAGGGCGGGGAGGATGCACAACGATCTGAAGGTTTAGGGTGATTGGAGACAAGCTGCAATGCAGATGCGGCAGATCTAGGGTGAAGATGGTGGAAGTCTGGAACGTGAGCCTCCAAGAACGAAAGGGCCAAATTCAAAAACAAAAATGGCGTCGTTTACTTTTAGAAGAATACCATCCGATCAGTGCAAAGCCTCCAATAGATTATGAATGGGCCTAGGCCCAATCTATATTAGTGTATTTTACATGACAAGATCGGTTCGGTTTGGATTAGATCGGTTTTCACAGAGGGAACCGAAAACCGATCCAATCCAATTAAAAAATGCGGTTTTTTTCAATTTTCGATTTTTTTAGTTTTCGGATAGATTGGTTATCGGTTTTTCGATTCGGTTATTACGGTTTCATTCGGTTTGGATCGGTTGATGAACACCCCTAATTATCACAATAATATTACATGATGCAATGATGAGATTGATAAAATTATTAAAGGTATTAATTTACTTAATTTTAGTTAAATTATATGTTTAAAATAATTTAATCAATAAAATTAATTTTTAAAATAAATCTACACACAACTACAATGAATGTAACTGTGTTTGCCGCCGGTCTTAAGTAAAATTTTCTTCGATATGTTCGCTGCATTTTTGTACTCTCTCGACAAAATGAACAAAACCACGACGTGACAATTAAATGAATTAATCGTGTTGCACGTGGGAGCGAGCGTGTTATTAGTATGAACCATGAAATACCACAACAAGGGTGTTTGCGAAAACGTTGAAAGTCCGTTCAATGTTCCTAGACATGTTCGGAAAAAAAGACAAACTATCTTTTTCGACCGTGAAACTCTCATTAATTCTACACTCATTTTTAACGTATTGTATTATAGTAGTAACTTATATTTGTGTTACACACAAACAGTGGCGGATCCAAGACCCTGGGTCAGTGGGAGCAATTTATATAAAAAAAATTAAAAATAATAATAATTATTATCATATATATAAACATAAAGACATAAATGTTAAAATCATAAAATTTTATCAGTATAGTGGGTTCAAATATATAAGTATAAAAACTTAATATATCTATTTGTAATTTTATCAAATTAAGGGAGTACATTTGCGTACTCTTATTTAATTATAGGTCTACCCTTTGTAGTAGGTTCAAATATATTAAAATAGGGAGCGCAAAATATAAAAATTTAACATTTTTATTTATAGTTTTATTAAATTAAGGAGGTGCATTTGCATACCCTCATTTAAGTGTAGGTCTGCCCCTACACACAAATATATATATATATATATATATATATATATATATATATATATATATATATATATATATATATATAATTTAAAAAATGTTTTCATGTTAAAACAATATCTAATTTAAACAAAAGTTACATTTTATAACATAAATCAAAATAAAAATTGAATATGTATTTATTATGTTAAAAATTTATTCATAAAAATATTTGTGATATATATAATTTATCTTTTGTTTTCCAAAATTTTAAAATAATAATAATAATAATGATAATAATTTATTTATATAATAATAAGTATATAAAAAATCATTGATAATTCTAAATCTTAAAATATCTTAATGGGTCTAAAAATTATATATAACAACCAAAATTAATAAGATTATTACATTAATAATTTCATCAAATATTAATAATTATTGTTCTTACAAACCTTTCAAGGGTCATTGACATAGCTACAAACCTAGCAAAGCCCTTATGGTTTGATGATCTTACCAACATTTTGAGCATGCTGCCTAGCTACGTTAGGGAAAATCCATGAGCAAAGACCGGGTAGGGGTACCTGCAAGGACTCTGATGCTTAAGTCAGTTCAAACCCAAAAGAATGAGAATAGAGAGATGAATATACCTGATGTACCCCTCAATGTGTGCTTATATAGGGATAGAGTGAAGGAGTAGTTTGTTCCTATTAACTATTAAGGTATGATTTAGGCAACTTTAATGAGGAATAGTGTGATTAGGGCATTAATTAAGGGAGTCACGCAATTAGGGTCATTAGTCATTATGGTCAAGATTCTCCCTTATGAGGAGCGACATCATTTGAAGGATTATTGGAATTAGCAAATATGACCAACAAAGGACTTGTCCAAAACATAGTTCCCAAAACTATGAGTGCTTTAGCATGAAGTGGCTTGAGAGCACAGGTAAACCAACCTCAGGCTTGTCCATAACATAGTTTCGAAAGCTATGAGTGCTAATGCATGAAGTGGCTTGAGTAAAAAGTCTATCGAGATTCTTGTGATCGATACGATATACAGCCTTACAAGCCACGAATGTTGTAAGATGAAGAGGCTTGGTGAATTCAACATGGATAATTTTCCAATCAAAAAGCTTGGCTTTGTTTTGTTATGTTTCTTCTGACTGGGCTTGGACGACTAAATCAGTTTCTTACATACCTACTTCGAGCAAAGTTTATTGGCAATTGCCTTGTTGAGGATGGTTTGGATGACCATGTTTGGTGTTTTATTCTTGACAGGTGTGGTGTATATTATGAACTTGGTTTCCTCCTTGACGAGGACTTTGGGAGACCAAGTGTGTTGCTAATAGAGTTTGTTAAGATCTAATGCCTCATTAAGGAGGGCTTTTGGAAGATTGAGTGTGTTTGCTTGTTTAGTTGTACAAAGCAGGGTTTACTTGGACTTAATGCCTCCTTGAGGAAAGTTTTTCACATTCTTTAGGTGCTGGGTTGTGCAAGGCTTGTTTGTTATTCCAAGATTTGTGCTCGATGTTCAAGTGCTTGGTTGTGGAGGGCTTTTTAGTGTATTCAAGGACTTATGCTCTGTCTTTAGATACCTAACTAAGTAAGACTTATTTATTATTCAAAGTTTTATGCTTGGTGTTTAGGTGCTTGGTTATGTAGGGCTATTTGTTATCCTAAGTCTTGTGGTCAGTCTTTAGGTGCTTGATAGTGCAGGGCTTATTTGTTATTTGAAAATTTGTGCTTGTGTTCAAGTGCCTAGTTATGTAGGGCTTGTTTGTTATCTGATGACTTGTGCTCAGTCTTCAAGTGCCTCATTTCTTAGTGATCAAGTTTTCCTACATGAAGCAAGGCTTGGTGCCTTTTAGAATAGGGCTTTCGAGTGCATGCACAAAGCATGTGCCTCTCAAAATAGGACTTTTTATTACAGGCAAAAGTATATGCTTCTTGGAAAAGGGCTTTTGATGACCGAGTTTGCCTGCGTGGGGCAAGGCTTGGTGTTTAGAGACTATAGACATTAACAGAGGTCGGTTAGGGTCTTGTAAGTAATAATCTTTCTTTTGAAACTTGAGCTTCATCGTAGAATAGTTTGTTAATCAAAGGTTAGTCAAATTGATGTTCTTCGCTTTTAAGGTTGGGCAGCCTATTCTCTTTTGTTTTGTAAGTTTGGATAAAGTTTTTGCCCTAGTTTTGAGTCATTTGCTCAAAGTGGTCAACCCTTTTGGGGAGGTTTTGCTTTGTTAGTAGCTATCTGTTGGTGCAATCTTTGTATATGTGCATAATGCATGCTACTCCTGCAATTTCTTAACTTTTAATGATTGCTTTAAAATGTCAGAGCCATGTTCGTGAACTTTTAGCAAGTTCATGCTAAATGTGGTTCCGAGCAAACTTCAAAGGATCTATGTTGATTATCTCTACCCTTTTTGGTTTGAAGCCCGAGAATAGCCTTTGCATTAAGTATAAGAGCAACTAAAATGGGCTTTAAATTCACAAGTTGGAGACATCCTTACTTGCCTATAGTAAGAGTTTTAAAAGTGAAAGATGAACAAAAATATGATATAATGTCATGCCACCTTGTTAAAAATCACCATACATTTATCATTGTAGGCATGCCATTATTTGGCCAAATTGCATCTTCCTTTAAGTTGAGCACAATTTGTATCAATAATTTCATGCTAACATCTATGTAAACTAAATCAAATTAATTTCCACAATAGAAGCTAATTTGGTAGCATAATACTTTAACCAATCTAATTAAAAATACTAGACAAATTTAAATAAATGAAAAAAGGTCTACATTTAGCCAAATCACACTTAAGCATTAACTCAAATTCTCTTTTAGTTCCAAATTTTCCAAACACATCAACATCAATATTTAAACTAACATTTGAACTGCAATGCTTGAGAAAGAATGATGCCACTAAATCCAAATCAATATTTAAAATATGCTTTATTTTTCCAATGAAGACTAATGTGTTTTCAATAACCAACAAATTTCGTTATTGTCAAAAAAATCCAAAAGATATATATATATATATATATATATATATATATGGAAGTTAAGCCATATATAAATAGGCCAGACAGCTTGTCAGGGGCCTATGGCCTAGCCTGCGTAAAGCCTAGCCTGTTTATTAAAGAGGTCAGGTTTAAGCTTTTTAAAAAGCCTTTTTAAGTAAAAAGGCCAAGCTTCAAGCTTCAAAAAAAGTCTATTAAGCTTGATAGTCTAGCCTATTTATATACATATAAATAATATAAATTACATTTTATACATAATAATAATAATATAAAATCATATAATTATTAATAATATTTTTTTAATAAAGATATTTTAATTTGAAACATCACAGACTTTCTCACTTACTCTGTTACTCTTTTTTATTTTTCTGAGTTCTAAACCCTAGCATGCCACTCTAAACTTTGCAGTAAGACACATCGATGCCGCTACCACGCAACTTCGCAAGTCTTGTTCATTCATCTTCATTGCTATCGGACGCTGAGCTAGAGCTGCTTCCTTCCCTTTTGCTTGATTCTTGGTCTATCATATAACTTTTCGGTTCCTTCCTCTTTATATTTTTTTTTTACAATCTTGTTTTTTCAATGGTTGCCAATGCTAGAATTATTGTCATGAGTTCCTTTTTTGATTACACGATTCTTTTTTATTTTATTTTGTAATTCTTAATATTAATACACTAATTTGGTTTGAATGTTGTCTATGAATACCTTTCTTGCTTTTAATTTGGTTTTAATGCTGTCGGTGAATTACTTTTGCAATTCCTTATAATGCTTCAAGATTTGGATATGACTAGCACTTTGCCTCATTGTATTGATAAGGTAGATATTCCTTCATGCTTCAATAAACGTAGCTGTTTCTTTTTTTATATATGTCCTTTTTGTTCTTTCTACCTTATATATTTCTTTTTTTAAGTGCACAATCACAGTTAAATACTTAGTTAAATTAAAATGCTTAATTTTTATTTTATAGGTTAACATAATTAAATTTGATATATCCTCATCTTGTTGATTACTATCTTAATTTAAAAATGAAACAATTGTAGTTAGTTCTTGTAATGATAGAAAAGCTTGAAAAAGAATATGTGTTTGTAAACTGCAGTGCCTATTTATAGGCCATATATCAAACAAGCTAATTAAGTAGGCTTTTAGGCCAGGTCAGGCTTTGAAACAAGCCAGGCTAGGCCTTAAAAAATGGCTTGTAATAGGTAAAAAGGCCAGGCTCAGGTTTTGTAATGAGGAACCAGGCTAGGCTCAAGCCTACTAAAGCCTGGCCTGGCCTGTTTCCACCCCTACCCATATACATCACATTATAACAATGGCATCCACTAATTCGTAAATTCCAAAATTAAAAAGACTTTCACGGACTCGCAAAATTAATTACGCTAACATTCACAACTCATAAAACATATATACAATTTATATATTGCTTCACGATCATAACAATGAATATGAAAAAAAAATGGTGTTTAAATTATAGTCGAGTTGGGTGTTGTGAGTTTTATTAGATACAAATGAATTTTCATATCAATGCAATAATTTTCCCAAAAAATATACTAGGGTTCATACAAATTGGGGAAAATCAACCATTCAAGAAAATCCTATCCAAGCATCAAACAAATGAAAAACTTGAATTCTACTAATCCAACAATGAAGATCTGTTCTAATATCACTTGCTAGAATTTAATTTCTTTAATTACTCTTTATTCTTTATTTCTTGAAACCAAATCTAGATGCATACCCCCTACATCAAAAATACACAAGGCCTAGGATTTACATCATGTTAGATTACCGAATATTCTTGATTTTCATAAATACCTGGATCTATGGTCGATTCCTAATCTAAGTGTTCTTCGACAACTGTTATGAAATCTTTGTGATAATTGATCATGAACACGAACAATGGTCTTATGATTTTTCCTCAACCAAATCAACGGAGTTCCTCAATAAGACCTTAGCTTCTCTTCAGAAAGGGAAAAGAGAAGGTAAGTTTTCTAATTTAGTGTATAGGGCTCACTTAATTTTGACTAGTTTAAATAAAAATCCCTTTATGATAAATAATATAATTGTTTTATAATATGTGCCTACATAAATAAATGGAAAAATAAATTCCAACACGACTAACCTTTTTTTGGCTAAAGCTTCACCTTTCTATTTTTTAGGTAAGAGGATGAGGATCATTATGGACCAAGGAGGTGTTGTCCTGAAATAAAGGTATGAACCCTTTGCTTCTCAATATGTGTGTGCATGATGTTTTGCGCAGTTTCACAAAAGTCATGGAGTAATGAAACAATGGCATTTTGTTTGTCAGAGTTGTGTGGTTTGCACATGATGTACATTTGAAGAGAGATTTTTTAGTTCATTTGTGAATGTATGGGGAAAAGGTTAAGAGTTGAGGTTTGATAAGTTTTGGTGAAATGGTGGAGCAGTGTGGGTAGGATGATTAAACATAATAGATAATAACCCATCTAAGAAGATGTTTTGGGTGAGAAATGAAAAATACGAGGAAGCGACGTGTACATAAAGACTAGGGTGGGCACAAACCCCGTGACCCACCCAAAACCAACATATTCGAGAAAGAAAAATAGATGGTTTGGCAATTCTGGACAATAAATTGGTCAATAAGTTATAAAATTCGATTTTGAATGGTCTATCACACTCAGGTGCAGCTTTAAAAAAATTATTTCATTGGTAACCAAACTCGATTGACAATCCTTTAGTTTTTTTGATATGTTTATATCAATTATATGTGAAATGAATAGTTGTGATATAAAAGATGCTTATTTCATGCTCTCTGACATTTGTGACTTGTCTTTTCACTCTGAGCACCCCACTTCTCATAAATAAAATTAAATATTTTGAAAAACATAAAAAAGGCAAACGAAAATTTTAACTAGGTAACAGGTGGCTTTTTCCTTGAACTTGAAAACTACGATATCCCTCCATTTTTGGTGAATAGAAGCCACCACTAGTTATTGGTTAAGATATGCGTTTTCTTCTTCAGTCAACCCAATGTTTATGTTTCTTGAAATATCCAAGTTCGTGACTCAATTTTCAATAAATGTCTAGAAGTTTCTCATATTTCATGACCCTAACTTCAAACCGCTCCATCGTCCTCAACCCAACGTTTCTTAGCTTCTGTTTTCTTCTCCGATCACCCTTTCCATTCCCCTGTTTCCACTTAGTAGCCACTGTAAAGGCTCTATTCGGCATCACCTCTACAACTCATGCTCAAGAATCATCTTCTCTGCCAACATTATCATGTTTCTTCTCTTACTTCTTTCTTTCTGCCTCCAATCTCCCTTTTCCTCCGCTTCTGCCTCCTATCAACCTATTAATATTCGATCAATTAACTTGCAACCCACATAAACTGAACCTGACTAACTGAAGGTTACATGGTCGATAAAATGTGATCGGTTTATATCGGGTGAGCCATTTTTGGCCTTAAACTGACTGAACTCGCCCAATGCCCATCCCTAATAAAGACACTGTTTTATTATTTACTAGATTTTAAACCCATGCCTTGGAAGAGTTTGTTTAAATTATATATTTTTTACCAACATGTCATTGGTCCAAGTAAAATTCAGCTTGAATTCCTTAAGTAAAGTCTTAGGTTCGAGTCTTATGGATGGAAAAAATGTGGTTGGGAAGGGAGACCCAACTAAAGGTGGCCAACCAAGTTTCCTGACGAATATTAGTCATTGATAAAGCCAATGGATACTTCGCACCTATAACATAATTATAAAAAAATTATATATTTTTTATATTAGTATTAAGTATTTTTTAAAATATATGTACATAAATAAAGTATCATTTTTTAAAATATTTAGTATTATATTAATATAATTACACTAAAATTGAGAAAGATGATTAATTATATTTTTAATTGAGCAAATCTTATCTTAAAAAATATTAAGCCTATTGAAATTTATTATGATTTATCCTTTCTCCAAGTAATAATAGTGACACAATATTTATATGCAATGTATAAATTCAAAAATAATGTAAATATAATAGATATGAATTTAAAATATGAGCTTAATAGTTATGTACTGTTAGTATAAAAAGTTTTACACTGTCAACTAATCACAAATCATCATTATTATGACTTTTAAGTTAATTATTGTAAAAATCAACAAACTTACCATACATGATAGTTTGTGATTAGATAATAGTATAAAACGACTTTACACTGTCAGTGCATAGCCTATTTTCTCTTATAATATATAATTATTTAAATTTGAGTCTTCATTTTTATTAATGTGGATATTATGTTAACATATACTTGATTTTTATGTGTTTATAATTAATAATTTTTAAATGTTGTAAAAATTAAAATTTATTTTGAATTTGTTGAAATAGTGTGATTTTTATTAAATAGATTTAGTTGTTAATTATTTTATAATTATATTTTCAATCCTTTTGAAGATATTAATTATAATTATGTGATATTGTTGAAGTTGAGTTGGTTAACCATATTGCAACATAATTTGAATGCTCTTGATTAGTGCAACGAGATTTTTCTGTCATTATCATTATTATTATTATTTGATCTTTAATTTTAATTTCATTACTTGCTACTTTGTAAAGTCATATCATTTTTTTTTCCACCTTTAGTGAGGTCTCCTCTCAATCATTTTTTTTTTATTCATAAGGTTTGAACCTGAGACCTTGCTTAAGGAATTCGAGCCCAGTACTGTTCAGACCAATGACATGTTGGTTATTAATACTTTATATCTAATAATTTAACTATTATAAGATTATTTATCTATAAGAATTATTATTTACATGTGTTACTATTTTTTTTAATATTATTACATGCTATTTTTCATATGTTACTATTTTTATTTTTCATTCTAAGTGAATTCAAAAAGACAATGTTATTAATAATAATAATAATAATAATAATTACATTATTATTGCATACTCTATAACTGTTTTATATTTATGATAAGTAATGGATATTTATTATTCTTTAAGATCTAAATTTATAAGAATTAAAAATAATTATGTCTTATAATTGACCATTATGAAAAAACTATTTATTATTATTATTGTCTTATGTAAAACACAGGAAAAACACAAGAAGGGGGGGTTGAATTGTGTTATTCAAAATTTTCGCAAAAACCTTTTTTAAGAACATTTCGTCTAAAGGGTTAATCAAAAGATTTTCAAAAGAAGTTTAAATGAAGACGAAGGAAAAACGCAAACCAGAGAAACACAAAGAGATTATACTGATTCGTCTCACCCCAAAGACTACGTCTAGTTCTTGGCAAACTACCAAGTTCCACTAACTTAAACAAGTTATAAGTATTCTTTTAACCAAGTCTCTTCAGGCTCAACCTAAGTAGTCTTTAACTTGTCTTTCCAAACAAAAACCTAAGTATTCTTTGAATCAAAGTCTCTTCAGGCTTCTACCAATTTTTTAGTGAAATGGTTGAGTGTGAGTTGTCTCACTTAACTTAACGTCTTATCAGAAGAATGTACAATGAAACATAGGGAAACATTTACAAGTAATGAATTTAGAGATTACAGAATAAGAGAAAGTTTTTCAATAGTTCCACGCACTATATGCATCTCTCTGAGACTGAGGTCTCTTCTTCTATTTATAGGATGCTCCAAAAAGTGTCCATTGTGAGTGCTTCAGAAGACATCCTTCGTCTGGCGTTGTAGAAGCAAAAAAGGGTTGTTGGAGTATTAAATGCAGCATTTAATGCCTTTCATTAACTAGTCACTCTGATAAGATAAAACAGTCTGCTTATCTAGCCTTTTTCATACTCAATCTTCTTGCAGTGGGCATATCTACTTTCTGTACTGACATCTACATACAAATTTCTTCTTTTATGCGTAAAGGTAAACTTTTATCGAGAATATGTTCGTAAACATCTTTTCTTTTGAGGTAGTTTACTCTTTCAAAAACTTCAGAGCTCAGATTAGTAAAGCATTATTTGAATGGAGTTAGTTATTGAATCTATAAAGAAAAACAGGTGAATAAGATGATAGTGAAGTTATGCAATATTATTGAGTAAACAAACGATTGTTTAATAAGACTGTTTGTTATTATCAAAATAAATGAGGATCATAAATTCATCCTTTGTTTTAACATCTTATTTATATATTATTTTTATGTTAAATTTTACAAGTGTTATAGATTATGTACTATTTAATTGATCAATTATTACTATTACCATTATTATTAAGGTTTGAATTTATAAGAATAAAGAAATAATATTATTGACCTTTATAAATTTTAAAGGACTCTATTTATGATTATTATTATCTATTATTATATTATTATAACTTTCAATAATCAAAATTGTGTGCTGTAAAAACAATTGTGTAATAATTATTATTAAAGTAATAAATTTAATTATTTACTAAAACTAAACCTCAAGAATATATAAAATTGAGTTTTCATTTATGTTATTGTAGATATTATATTAACATGTACTTTTATGTTCTTATAATTAAAAAAGTTTAACTGTATTTATCGTAAAAATAACAAATAACATGAAAAAATACATATAAAATAATATATCAATTGATAGCGATGCATACAATAATAACATATTTTTACTTTTACAATAGAAATATAATTTTTACTTAAAAATAAAATATAAAATTAATTATGTATTATACTTAATAAATACAAACATTAATTAATAATATAGAAAGAAAAAATTATTTATTTATATATTTACAAAAATACTACATTAATAACATTAAAAACTACATTAATTTTTTCTTAAGTTTATTTTACTGTTTTAATTTTATTACTTTAATATATGTTTTATAAACAAAAATAACTAAATGTACATTTCATTATTATGTGTTTTATTATTAATTAATTGATCATTATTTATTTTGTAAATATTTATGATTTCTTTATTAGTAAATATTAATTCAATTTTATGTATTATTTATTTTTTCATATTTTTTTATCATTTTAATTTATCTATAAAAATTTAAATTTTTTTAATTAATTTATACATTTTGATATTTTTTTCAACGAATAAATTTTGAAATACCATTTATGGGATTTTGTATAGATTAACATCAAATTTCAACTTCATATTTAATATAATTATTAATTCAATTTAATACAATTTTACAAAAGTCTCATATTGGAAAATTCAACTTCATATTTAATGAAAAAAATTTACAAAAAAGAGTAAAAACTTTAACAAATTAGGGTGTTGCAAAAGTCAAAATTAGTTGGTCATATTTCAATTCTCATCGATGCTGATCCTAGTGATAGAAATACTAAGTTTTTCCACACTCAAACCCTGGTGCATAAGAGGTAGAACAAGATACATGGGTTGTTTATGCCAAACGTGTTGGAAAGATGTAACTTAGAGATGCTGGGGGTGGGGATGGTGCAAGTGTAACCTTTATCACCAGGTGCAAGTGTATGTCTGGTTCAGGTGTGGCTTGTGTTTGGGCTTGTGTTTGAGTGAGTGTTTTAGATGGTTCAACAAACATTGATTCAACAAATTCATATGGTTCAACAAACATTGATTCAACAAATTCACTAGCATCAGGAGTGGAAAGCTTACTTTTCTTGGACTGTGCTTCCTGTGGTAGTGCTCCTGCTGGTTGTTTGGATGGAGTAGATGGTTGATTCAACATGGCAGTTTTCTGCTTCTTGACAAGCTCGCCAATGGGCGCATCGTCTTTGTCGTCAAAATCAACGATCAAACGTCTCTTGGCAAGAGCTGGTGTCGAGGCAAGTGGAGAAGCAGAGGCAGCGATGAGAGCAGCTACAAGAGGAGTAGGTGGAGCTAGAGGCCGTTGGGTCTTGGACCTTGAAACTCTGGTCGTTTGCGTCTTGGACAACTTCCTCTTGGTGGACGATTTGGTAGCAATAGGATTGACAAATAGTTCCTCGTCGTCCATCAGCTCAGCATGCTGGACGATTGGGTCTTCTGTCTGCTGAGGCGCCATCTCAACAACCTCTTCTTTTGCGTCCACTAGTTTGGTCGTGGTCTCCAAAGGCTTCAGCACGAAACCAGCCTTTATTTGTGCAACATTGTTATGTCCAAACGGTAGTTGTGTAAATCTGTGGCCACCACCGAGAATCCTAATTTGGTTCTGCTCTCCAACAAACAGAGCAAAGAAGGCATGATACGCTTGCTGTTGCCAGAGAATCTTGTACAGGAGAGCGGCGTATGTGATTTGGTTGCGCCTTTTGCGTCCTCTCATAGTCTTGAAGATGTTGCTCAGGATGAGGTGCGGCAGGTTGAATTGTTGGCCTGTGATCATGTGGAACAGCGCAAACTTGTGCAGGAAGGTGACGCTGTCCTTTGATCCAGCCTTGTGTAATAATCCTATTCAAGAACTGCTGGAAAATCTTCCCTTCTTTTATCAACTTACTGTACTTGACTAGGCCTTCGCCTTCTGGTCCTATCAGTGCAGCGTCAACTATGTCGTGTCCTCCAAAACTGTCTTCCCAGCCGTTCTTGATGCAGGACCCAGCCCGCTCACAGCCAATGGCTTAGGCGACAGTGCCAAGGTCTAGTGTGACCTTGGCACCCAGAACGGTCCCGACGATGTTTGTCTTGGAGAATTCAGAAGAGTTTCAGAACTATCTAATGAGTTTTGGGTAGATAATCTCGTTCATATGGAAGTAGTTGAAAATTCCATATCTAATCAAGTTATCCTTCACTTTCACACCCATGTCATCCAGGGCTTGAATGTTGAAATGGTTTTCAATAGGAACGACGACCTTGTCTAGGCTCTCCACACGAGCCACAACCTTTATAACAGCATCAACTTTCTCCATTGCCATTTTTTAGAGCTTGAAAGATTTTAGATTTTGAGATGTTTAGAGAGAGTGTGTGTGTGTGTGTGTTAGATAGATTGGGAGGAGGTGAATGTTTGGTAAGGTGTTTGAGTGTATATGAAGAAACTAAAGGGTTTTACTTTTGGTGGTTTTTTGAATATCGAAGAGAGAGATGATGTGCAATAAATGTTAGTCAGGCGCTTACATTTTTTGAGTGTGGTTATACGGCGCGTAAGTGACTCAAATAGGAATAAAACATTTATTTCAAATCATTATCAGTGAAAACATAATCAAGTACAGATGAGGATATTTATGCACACATAAATGTGAGTTGTTTATGGAATGCGAAAAGCTATGTAAGTGGATGGATAAATTATTAGACGCTATGAAACCATAGGACGCTACAAAACATTGGATGCTTATGTCCTTGGACGGTCAAGGCATATTGAATAAAACTATTCATTTATAAATTCCATACTAAGACGATCTCGAATATGGATGAGTTTATCTTCAAGAAGGGGTTTTGTAAATATATCTGCTAATTGATTTTCAGTGTTAATAAACTGAATATCGACAATTCCCTTCTGAACATAATCTTTTAAAAAATTATGTTTTATTTCAATGTGCTTTGCCCGAGAATGCAAAATATGATTTTTAGATAGATTTATAGCGGCAGTATTATCACAAAAGATAGGAATGTTACTCTTGTATTGTAGTCTTCTAACTGATGCTTGATCCATAAAATTTGTGAGCAACAAGACGCAGCTGAGATATATTCTGCTTCCGCTGTGGATAGGGCAATCGTCCCTTATCTTTTGCTCGTCCAAGAGACTAGATTTCCACCAATGAGGTGACATCCTCCACTAGTGCTTTTGCATTCTATTCTGTCTCCAGCATAATTGGCATCGCAGAATCCAACTAACCTGTATTCTTTGTTTGACTTGAAACACAAACCAAGGTTAGTGGTTCTTTTCAAGTATCTAAAGATTCTTTTTAATATTGTTAGATGAGTTTCTTTAGGATCAGACTGAAAACGAGCACATAAGCATACACTGAACATAATGTCAGGTCTGGACGTTGTGAGATATAATAAAGACCCAATCATACCTCGGTCCAAGCTAAGTACTGACGATGGATGCATATGTGTATTCATTTCCTTAGCATCGTCCATCTTGTACTTCTTGAGAAGTTTGTTGGCGTACTTTGTTTGATGTATGAATATGTTATTTGCAATATGCTTTACTTGCAATTCCAAGAAGAATTTTAGTTCTCCCGTCATACTTATCTCGAATTCTGCTGTCATAATCTTAGAAAAATCCTTGCATAATGCGTCATTAGTAGCACCAAATATAATATCGTCCACGTATATTTGCTTAATCATAAAATGTGATTTGACGTCTTTGTGAAAGAGAGTGGTGTTTACTTTTCCTCTAGTAAAACCATTTTCTAAAAAGAAGGAGCTTAACTTTTCATACCAAGCTCTTGGAGCTTGTTTGAGTCCATATAAAACCTTTTTGAGTTTAAAAACATGTTTAGGATAAGTATCACACTCAAAATCAGAAGGTTGTTTCACATAGACTTCCTCATTTATTATGTCATTTAAGAACGCACTTTTTACATCCATTTGATAGAGCTTCATATTACTATGAGCAACAAATAAAAGTAAGATGCGAATGACTTCTAATCTAGCTACTGATGCAAAAGTTTCAGTGAAGTCTATACCTTCTTGTTGAGAGTAGCCTTGAGCTACAAGTCTAGCTTTGTTTCTTACCACTTTGCCAGCTTTGTCTAGCTTGTTGCGAAACATCAATTTTATTCCAATGATAGACTTGTCCTTGGGTGCAGGAACTAGCTTCTAGACATCATTCCGTTCAAATTGATTAAGTTCGTCCTTTATGGCGCTGATCCAGCCATCATCCAGGAGAGCTTCGTTCATTGTCTTTGGTTTCAGTTGGGAGATCAAAGCAGTTTGAGCTTGCTCCTTGAAGGTCGATCATGTCCTAACATGATCTCGTACACTTCCAAGAATTAGATCACCTAGATGATATGTCTTTATTTGCCAATGTCGTCCAGTTGGTTCCTTTTCTTCTATTTTTGGATCGTCCAACTGATTTTTGGACGCTGGAGGTTTGGTATCTTCCAGCTTCATATCTGCAAATGAATCGTTTAGCTCTGATATTTCTTTATCAGGCTTAATGTCATTGAACTTAACATGGATGGCTTTTTCAATTGTTAAGGTTTTAGAGTTGTAAACTCTATAAGCCTTGGACGTTTCAGAATAGCCTAACAATATTCCATCATCACACTTAGAATCAAACTTTCCAAGATTGTCCTTAGTGTTTAAGATAAAACATTGACATCTAAAAGGATGAAGATATGATATGTTGGGCTTTCGTCCTTTCCATAATTCATAAGGAGTCTTTTTCAAAATAGGTCTAATATATATTCTATTTTATAAATAACATGCAGTGTTTACGGCTTCAACCCAGAAGTGCTTAGGAGTGAAGTTATCATTAAGCATGGTTCTAGTCATTTCTTGCAATGACCTGTTCTTTCTTTCTACCACACCATTTTGTTGTGGTGTTCGTGGTACAGAGAAGTTGTGGAGAATTCTGTTCTCCTTATAGAACCCTTGAAAGTATTCGTTTTTGAACTCCAATTCGTGATCACTTCTGATTGAAGCTATACAAACACCTTTTTCATTTTGGATTCTTTTGCAAAAGATAGAAAAGGTTTTATAAGACTCATCCTTGTGTTTTAAGAACATAACCCATGTCCATCTAGAGTAGTCGTCCACTATAACTAGTCCATATCGTTTTTTGCTAAAGGAGGCTGTTCTAGTTGGACCAAACAGATCAATATGTAGTAGCTTAAGAGGTCTAGTTGTGGAAACAATATTTTTTGAATCAAAAGAGCTTTTTACTTGTTTTTCTTTTTGGCATGCATCACAGAGAATATCAAACTTGTATGTAAGATTTGGAAGTCCTTTTACGAGCTTATACTTATTTAGCTTTGAGATTAGTCTAAAGCTTGCATGTCCAAGTTTCTTGTGCCAATTCCATTGATTCTCTTTGATGGATACTAGACATGATATGTTTTGATTTGTGAGGTCATTTAGATCAATCTTATAAATATTGCTTTGCCTCTTAGTAGAGAACAATATGGATCCATCTAGATTCTGACAATACATTTGTCTTTGTCAAAGGAGACATTGTGTCCACTGTCACATAATTGACTTATGCTTAGTAGATTGTGTCTAAGTCCTTTAACATATAAAACATTTTCAATGGAAGGAAAGGAATGCTTACTGATCGTGCCTATGCATGTGATCTTTCCCTTCTGATTCCCTCTAAAGGTGACACATCCACCATTCTTAAGTTGGAGGCTTTGGAACATATACCTTTCTCCTGTTATGTGTCGTGAGCAACCACTGTCTAGGTACCATGACTGATGTTTTCTTTCTGTTGTCAAGTAGATCTGCAACAGGGATTATCATTGACTTAGGTACCCAAATGGATTTGGGTTCTTTTTTGTTAGATCTGAAGGCATTGGACGCCTTTTTTATTGGACGATGTATACACTTTGTTGGTTCATGCCCACTCTTTCCACATATTTTACAAAAAGTCATGTTTTTACTAGATTTGTAATCTTCTTTCTTAACAAAACTAACTCCAGATTTGTCATAAGGACTTCGTCTATAAGATAGAATTTTATTTAAGTTTTTAATCCCGCTGACGAATTTGGACAAACTTTCTTTCAGATGAGTAACTTTTTTTCGAAGTTCTAAGGCTTCATGAGAAAGTGTCTCTTTTGAAGTATTTTTTGTTTTTAAAAACTCATTTTCTTTTAAAACTTCTTTGTGCTATTCTTTGAGCAAATTAAATTCTTTTGTTATTTTTGAAAATTTCTTTTTCACTAAGCCTCTCTAGGCTTTTACAACACAAACAAGTGTTTACACAAAGGTATCGACTCTAATACCAATTGAAATAGAAAAAGCGCACAAGAAAGGGGGTTGAATTGTGCGTTTAAAACTTTTTAATACAATAAAAACAATTTTGAAAATGTTTTCAAGCTAAAGGATAGAGAGAAAAATAACACAGAATTTTTATACTAATTCACTCAACCTGAGCTAAGTCCAATCCCTTCACCCAAAAGGTATCCACTAACAAACCTTAGGTTACATAAGTATTGTTTGCGGCTTCTTCAGGCTTTACAAAACAATCACCCTAGATTGCTCAACCCAAGTATTGTTTTTCACTAAGTCTCTCCAAGCTTTCACAACACAAACAAGTGTTTACACAAAGGTAGCGACTCACACAGTGAGGATTTGAAAGATTAAGCTCAAACACTCGTAATATCTTTACAAGACTTTTCTACTATCGTCCAATGGACGCTTTTAGTTAATGTACAGAACGTTTTTGATGTACTGCTAAGATTGTCACTAGTTAGCACTTGTCACTTCTGTATTTTTCACTTCTTCCTTGGTGCATATATATATAGTCTTAAGGGAAAAAGATCCGTTGAGGAAGACTTGACTTCATTATACAAGGAAGGGCGTGCAAACCATGCTTTCAGAAAGATCAGGCGTAGCAGCTTTTAGATTTGCACTAAAACGGAAAGCGCAGGACTGTGCTGGAGGTCTACTTTTCTAAACATTCTTGATTTAGCTTGGTAGCTTGATAAGTTGACTTGCTTTTTCTATTTTGCTGCGCTTTTGCACTAGAATGGATCTGATTACATTTAATGCTTCAAACAATTTGAACGTTAGATCACAAGGATGGTAATATGTTAGTTTCGAGGAATACGAACATAAGTAAATTGGATGTTTAAATAAGACTTAGCCGTTGAAGATTTGTCGTTGGAAGATTTAGTCTGGATGCATCTGATATTTGAATTTACTCTAAGAGACAAGATTTAGCTTTGGGCGATCCTTTTCAGCATGTTCATTGGATGGTCTCCTTCTGTATTCTTACTAGACGGTCTTCTTTAGAATATTTACTAGACGATCCATATAAGAGTAACTTGTTTGTTTTGACTTTATTTCTTATGTGTTGGACTTCTTAGATCTGGACACTGTAACAAGGTTAGTTCTTAAGCAGAAGCTTAAACGTTAATAAGTATGTTATCTTCAAAACTTTGAGGTTTTAGACACTTCTACGTCTTTGGTTCCAACAAAACGGGTCCTAGAGTATAGATCTAAATAAGTTAAAACATGAGGTCATCTAATATTTCCAAGAATTGTTTTTGTTAGACAACTAGTCTGTTTTTCCAAATGTGTAAGGGATCACCCTCCCTCAAATTTCAGAGGAGGCACGAGAGGCATTCCTAGCCACAGTTATTAAGGAGAAGGTCCATCAGGTGGTCATAAGCATGAAAATTTTCAAACCTTCGTGGCCGGATGGTTTCTAGCTATTCTTTTATAAGCAATACTTGTAACACTTGGCCACTTTCAGGATCGAAGGCTGTCCCCACAAACCAACACAAGACTTTTCAGCGTGCTTTGTCCTCACTCACACGCTTCCTAGGAAACTTCCCAGGAGATCACCCATCCCAGAATTGCTCCAAGTCAAGCACGCTTAACTATAGAGTTCTTAAGTGATAGGCTACCGAAAAGTAGATGCATCTTGTTAGTATAGGTAGCACTTTTTAATTTCTTTAAGCTATCCTCAAATGTACAGTCCTATACCTGCACAACCTCTGGATCCCTCTCATTTCGGTGTGTATTCGATTCATTCATATGCCTCTTCCGTTGTGAAGCCTGTTAGGAGCCACTCCTTGTTCGTGCCTTATCTCTTTTGCATTGGCGATCATTCCTTGCCCTCGTTAGTGCTTGGGATGTTACATGCCCACCAGCTTTTGCTTGGTTTGTCCTCGAACCACACCGTACTGGGAGAGAGGCCCTGCTCTGATTACACTTTGTAACGCTTGGCAGCTTTAAGGATCGACGGCTGTCCCCACAAACCAACATAAGACTTTTCAACGTGCTTTGTCCTCACTCACACGCTTCCTGGGAAACTTCCTAAGAGGTTACCCATCCCAAAATTGCTCCAAGTCAAGCACGCTTAACTATGGAGTTCTTAAGTGATTGGCTACTGAAAAGTAAATGCATCTTGTTGGTATAGGTAGCACTTATTAATTCCTTTAAGCTATCCTCAACTGTATAGTCCCATACCTGCACAGCCTCTTGATTCCTCTCATTCCGGTGTGTATTCGATTCATTCATGTGCCCCTCTCGCTAGAAGCTTGCCAAGAGTCGCTCCTTGTCTATGCCTTATCTCTTTTGTATCGGCGATCACTCCTTGCCCTTGTCAACGCCTGGGATGTTACAATACTGGGCTGTGATTGGAGATGAACTTTGGCAGATGGTGAGTAGTGTTTTTAGGGAAGGGTTTGCTGATCCTTCTTTTTTTGAAAAGCTATTAGTGTTGATTCCAAAGATAGCCCAGTCGGTTTGACTAAAGGAGTTCCATTCGATTAGTTTATGCACTGTGGCGTATAAGGTGATCATGAAGGTGTTGGTGAGTAGAATCGGGCCTTTTTTTGGAGGATATTACTAGCCCTTTTAGGGAAGCTTCATTTTGGGCAAGGGGACTCTGGATAACTCTATTCTTGCCCAGAGACTCTCCATTACATTCAGAATTGTAATGTTAGATATGGTGTTTTAGCGATCAAGATTGATATGGAGAAGGCCTATGATAGAGCGAGTTGGGGTTTTCTTAAATCCACTCTGAGGGAGTTTGGGTTTCGAAAAGAATTGTGAATCTTATTATGCAGGGGGACAGGCTCTTCACTTTCCATTTTATGGAATAATACTAAGTTGGAGAGTTTTTCTCCTTCATGAGGGCTTCGTCAGGGGGACCTATAACACTTATTCATATTAAATACAACCATAGGGATCAAATTTTTGAGATTCTCATCCGGTCCTCTCGAAATAAATAATTAGGAAAAAATAGTTTAATAGGCAAACGTAGGGGTGTTACAGGACTCGCTCTTTCCATATCTGTGTCTTATTTATAAAGCGTTTAGCTTCTCGGATTCATGATTTGATTGTGCAAAATAGCTGGGAACCAATGCAAGTGTCTTAGGGGGGCCCTTTGTCTCACTTGTTTTTCACAGATGACGTGTTGCTGTTTTGTAGGGCCACGGAAGAGTAAGTGCCGGTGATTTCGTCAAGCCTTGAGCAATTTTGTTTCGTTTCTGGCCTGAAGATATATTTAGATTTGTTAGTTAGCATAGGGTTGATGATTTTACAAAGTCTAGGATTAAGGAAAGGTTGGGGATACAAAGTGCTAACAATTTGGGATAATATTTGGGTATCATGATGGTGTCAGGTAGAGTTACAAAGAAGGATTTTGATCCATGTGGTTGAGAAGGTCCTCTCGTGCTTGGCATCTTGGAAAGGTAAGCTGCTAAACAAGGCAGAGAAGCTATGCTTGGCGAAATCAGTGATAGCATCTATTCCAAATTAGACGATGCAGTCTATGTGGCTTCCTCAAGGAGTTTACTACAAAATTAACCAGATTTGTAGGTCTGATTTGAACGAAGAAGGGTGCTACAAGGTTTTGGGCTTTGGTTAATTGGAAGATTGTTACTAGTCCAAAAAGTTGGGGAGGTCTGGGTGTCCGAGAAGCTCGCCTCGTAAACGTATCCTTGCTAGGCAAGCTGATTTGGTACTTGATTCATTCCTAAGAGAAGCCTTGGGTTCAAATCTTGCGTCACAGGTATTTGAGGAACTCTTATGTGCTGGTAGAGTGAAAGGGTTCTAAACCTTTTTATATGTGGCAAAGTATTTTGAAGGCTTTGAAGTACCTTAGGGAAGGGTTTAAGGTAAAGTTGGGTGTGGGGAATTCTTCATTATAGTATGAGGATTGGTTAGGTTGTGAAACTTTTTGTACTAAGGTTCCTTTTGTACACAATACGGATATTGATATTAAAGTTGCGAACTGTTAGCGGGATGGCAGTTGGGATTTGTCTAGGCTCTCTATACTATCATCCCTAAGGGTATTTGTTCTCACATCCTGCAAGTACGGGTTCCTAATAATTTCAAGGGGAGAGATACTTTTGTTTGGCATGGTAATGCTTCCAAAATCTACTTGGCAGCGTCTAGGTATAGATGACTTCATCAAGATGGTACTAGGATTGTAAACCTAGTATGGAGGAGGCTCTAAAAACTTTCCATTCTAGAGAAGGTGGAATTTTTTCATTGGCAAGGACTACACTCAACTTTGCCAACGAACGAGAGATGCTTTAAGTGTCAGCTTGCTATGTCTATTTCTTCCTCCCGGTGTTCTGCACCATTGGAGAATAATTTTCATGCCCTCCGGGACTGCCTGTACTCACAAGAGATCTGGTTTTGTGTGGGTGGCACCCTACCTTATTTCTTTACTATCACTATGTTCGTAGACTAGGTAAAGGCCCTTATATCTCAAAAAGATGCTATTCGATGGGCCATGGTTACTTGGTGGATTTGGCAATTTAGAAATAACATGATATTTGAGGAGGAGGTTAAATGGAACCTTTTCAGGTTTGCCATTTCATATCTACTTTGCTGCAGGAGATTAAAGTCTATCACAAACATCGAAAATTCCAAGATTCTCTTTCAACATGGAATCCACCGCCCAGCTCTTACATCAAGCTCAATGTTGACTAAAGCTGGTTAGAACACTTGCAGTCAATGGGAGTAAGTGGAGTGGTACGAGGTAAGGTGGGTAGATGGCTTGTGGGCTTTTCAAATTCACTGGATGGTGGAGATCCTCTTCAGGCGGAGCTTTTGGCCATCGAAGCAGGACTAGAGTTGTGTTGAAGGCTAGGCTATATGAAGGTCATATGCGAATGAGATTACTTGGGGGCAATGCAAGCCATTCAGGAAAGCAATGACGAGAGATCTTCATGGCATGTTCTTGGTGGGTTGGTTAGTGAAGTGCGAGCGATGATCAATAGAGGTTGGCAGTTGGAGTTTGCTATTGTTCCCAAGGACACCAATTATATGGTGGATTATCTTGCTGGCTGGGGAGTGAATAACATAGCTTTGAATACAAAATGGATGTCTCCACCTGTTTTTGTGAATGAAGTTTTGTTACGTGATACCTTAGGGTTCGTTTAGTTTCTTTGGTTTTCTTTACTATACCAAAAAATTATCATCAATGCTATTGTTAAAATATTTTTTTCCTTATTTTTTTAATTGACATATAAAATTGATTCAATATATTTTTTTTAATTTTATTCAAATTAAATTTATGATTAGTGTTAACAAAGCAAAAAATAGCATGTAAAATAATATAAAATTCATGCAAATTGAGTTGAGTTTGATTATGTAAAAAAAATTACTAATTAGACAATGTATTTGGTTGCACAAACATAAACATGTTTATTATTAACCATTAATTGAACCAACACTAAAAAAATTTGCTATAAAATTAATCTTTTTTTTTCTTATACATCTAGAACTTCAAAAAGTCATTTTTCTCCTTATCACATGATTCTTTTTCATTCGGCTGCAACCTAAAAAAAATTGTAACAAAAATAAAAGTTATATTTCATATTTATGGTCTCAAAGTGTATTAGAATTTGCTATAAATTTGTCATTTTTCTTTAATATCATGAAATTCTTAATCATGTATATTTTTCCTTCTTATAGACTTGTCTTGAACTTATGTGCAATATTTCTCCTTATAATAGCATACATATAATAGCCCTCAAACAAACAATATAAAAAATCAACATAAAAGAATATATTGAACAAAGGACTAATGAATCAATACAAAGAAAATCACTTTAAATTGTTACGAAAAAAGGGTTGGTCAATAGAATTATAAAGTTGTACAACAATATAACAAAAAATGTTTACCGGTTAAGCTTAAATAAGAGATAGCAATAAGTAAATCACTGAAATAGAAAAATAAATCAGAAACTACTAAAATCAGAATAAGAGGAACCAAAATGCTTGTTCATGTAGCATTTTGTTATAGTTTATATAGAGAATGCAATTTATCAATCTAATTGCCAAAAGTCAAAAACGGTAATATAATATTAATTTTAATTAATAGCTATAAATAGTATTAAATTTAAAATCAATTTTATTCTTTGTTTTAATATCATTAAATACTAATTCATTAACAATTCACATTAGTCCAAGTCTATTTTACATAGATATATAATTATTTAAAATTTAATTACATATTTATAAAATCATTACTTTTTATTATTATTGTTCCTAAAATATATTTTAATAACTAAATTAATATATATATATATACTTTAGGTTTGAAAAATATCTAACTTTTTATAATATTATAATACTTAATGTTATTACTATAGTATTTATATATCTATAAAATCTTTATACATAATCATTATCTATAACAACTAGACGTATGTATATAGATACTACCTTCATTCCTTTTTAAGTGTTCTTTGAGGTTTTTTTTTACACAAACCAAGAAATGTAATAAATTTTCTTGTTTTCCATAAAATAGTTTCAAAGTTTCCTATTGTAGTCTTTCTCTTTTTTACTCCACAATAAATTTATACTAGTTGTAAATGTGTAAATTAATTAAAAATTAGGTGAGAAGTAAGGTATCATTGACAATGAAGTAATCAATGTTATCTTGAACTTTGAAAATGATAGATAAATAAAAACAAAAATTTTCTAAAAAACTAACAATTAAAAAAAAACCGAGGGAGTAATTTATTTTTTCATTTTTATACTTAATTATTAATTAAAATAAATATTATGAATCATTTTAAATTTAATTACATATTTATAAAATCATTAATTTTGAAATATATCTAACTTTTTAAAATACTATATTATTTAATGTTTTAAGAAAAATATTATTATTATAGTATTTATATATTTAACTTTTCTTTTATCGTCTTTTAGTTTTAAAATACATATTATTAACATAAGATTATCAAAATTGTATGATAAATGGTATTAATGGGAGCAATTAAATTATTTCATTAAACATAATTAGGTTTGTTAAAATTGATTAGATTCTACGACTATTATAACGTTCTAGTTTCGATCAATAGTTGAGGTTTATTCAAGTCTCATTTACATATATATACACATATAGATAGCTATATTAAATTTTGATTAAGTCCGATCAACAACTATACATGAATCTAATTTGAAAAAATATATTATTAACTTGATTACAATTATTGAAATTATATAGTGAATATCATTAAGGTGAACAATTTAATTTTTCATTAAATATAAATAGGTTTGTTAAATTTGATTAGGTTCGATCAACGACTATGCATGAATCTGATTTGGAAATGTATATTATTAACTTAAATACAACTATCAAAATTATATAGTAAATATCATTAATGCAAGCAATTTAAGTCTTCATTAAATATAAATTGGTTGGTTAAATTTGATTAGGTTTAATCAACAGCTATGCGTGAATCTGATTTAAAAATATATATTATTAACTTAATTGTAATTATCAAAGTTGTATAATAAATATCATTAATGTGAGCAATTTAATTATCCATTAAATACAATTAGGTCTATTAATTCTGATTAGGCCCGATCAATAGCTATGTAAAGTTTAGTTCTTCATCCTACGACTATACAAACTTTAAGTCTCCTTTATATATATATATATATATATATATATATATATATATAATTAATCCAACCATTGAATTTGATGTTAAACAACATATCTAAAAAAGTCAAAAATTTGCATGATCATAAAGTTTGATATACATGACCATGAAGATAATATCAAATAATTCAACGGTTAGATTGATTAAATTTGTATTATACAAAAAGTTATTAAAGGTATAATTTGACTAATTTTAACACCTAGTGTCAACAAATCTGACCAAGATATATATATATATATATATATATATATATATATATATATATATATATATATATATATATATATATATATATATATATATATATATATACTGTGAGAACACTTACTTATGTGTAAACATGAGAACAACTAATAACAAAAGTTGGATCAAGATAAAAAAAATAGATGTCGGGATTAAAACCCAATTATAAACAACCCGATAATAGGGACAACGACGATAATAGTGGCCCCACTTAAAATCACAACTATCTGCATCATTGGCCCTATTGCCATTGCCAATGCTGCTGCCACCATTGTTACCATCATCATCGTCGCCAGCTGGTAATGATGGTGGTGGTAGGGGTGACGACGACAATAGTGATGATGGTTATGATTTTAAATGATTTTAGGGTTTGGGATGTAAGGTTGTTTATAATTAGGTTTTAATCTTGACGATCTATTTATTTATTTTTAATCTTGATCCAACAGTTATTATTAGTTGTTCTCATGTTTTCACATAAGCAAGTGTTCTCCTAGGAGTCGCTCCTTATATATATATATATATATAGGGTGTAAGTGGTCTAAGGTGGGTCAGTTTCAGTTTCATTTAGGACCTAACCCAATTAAACATAATCGGGTCGAGTAGGGTTTGCGTCTTTTTTTGAAGTGACCCAACCCAACCTTAATCGGGTTGGGTAATCAGGTTGACTAAATAAAATATTAATATAATTTTAGATATTTAAAAAAATTTAGAAAAAATCTATAAAATTAATTTTTTTTAGAGAAAATAATAAAAATAAAATACTTAATTAGTTTAACTCATTCAATGCATGTTCAATTTAAAATACAAGTCTAACCATATAAATCCAACATTGATAAGAAAAACACAATACATATCTCAAATGGAATAATATAGTACATGTCCCAAACTACTCTAACAATTATTTGAATTACATAATAAAAATAAACAAACTAAAACTCAAAGTGACTATCAAATAAAATGATTCTCCTTTACTAAGTGAATATGCAAATATTATAGTTTTTTAATTTTTTATTAATAAAATAATAGGTCCGGGTCGACTTGGGTTAAAAAGGCACTAACTCGTGACCCAACCCAATCTTAATTGGGTTTGTTAAAATAAACCCAACCTAACCTGCTAAAATGTAATTAAGTTGTGTTGGTTAGGTTTGTAGGTCAATTTCAACCTACTTACATCGACCCGCTTATATCCCTACCCACTATTTTACAAATGATATTTTCTATAAGATTGACAATTATATTATCAACTTAATTGAAGTATTAACAAAATATTATAGAAAATTTTATAAAAAAAAAATTGTAGAAACTCAAGTGACATTAAGAAAACAAGTGACAAAATTATATGCCCGTTTGATTTAGAATTTGATAGATTTTATTTTAATAGATTGATTTTGAATCGTTTAATATGATTGAGATGTGTGTCTATGTTAATTTGAACAAGATATAGCGATGACAATGGGTAGAATCTGGATAGGGTACTATAATACTTGTCCCCATGCCCACATTTGAAAAAAATATCCTTACCTGGGTCCATACTCACAGAAATAGAAACTTTAATTCCCGTACCTGCTGGGTACCTATATACCTATACTTGCACTCGCTACTCACACTTTTAAGTGTTGGTAAAAAATTTTGAGGCTTTAGACGAAAAATTTAATAGGGATAGGTGCGGGTATAAGTAATATAGTACCCAACCCGCCCTATACCCTCATACACACACACCACACACACACACACACATATATTAAAATATCTCATATAATATACTAAAAAAATAATTTCTAGTGAGTATTAAAATATTAAAAATCTTGATTCATTAAAAAAAAAGACATTGCAAGAAACATAAACAAAAATAAGAGTTTAATTTATATGCGTTGTTATTGTAATTTTTTTTACATATATGTAAGCTAGAAATTCACTATACTGTTGCATCATATTAATAAATGGGATAATATGATGAAATAATTAAATTTTATTAGACGTCTGTGTAAAAAAGTTTTGAACTACAATTGTATATAAATTAAATTTCAAAAATAATTTATACTCCTTTAAAAAAAAATTATATGAAAAGATTATATTCTTTTTCAAATGTACACATGCTTCTAAAATATTATTGAAATACCTGCAATTATTCTTATTGTTAAATGTAGATTTTTTAAAAGTAAGATTATTCAAATTTTATTAGTTAATAACTATGTTAAAGAATGGATTAAATGAATTTTCCTTTATATATTGAAAGTGAAATATTAAAAAAACTTAATTATAAAAATGTAATCAATACTTTCATAATTGCTACAAAAATAAGATGAGATTTGTCAAACTGTATTAAATTAAATTTTGAATTTCGCCTAAGGCTACAATTTTTTTTTTCATAGCATTACACTTAAGTAAAGTATGGGTAGCAAGTATGGGTATAGGTATATAGGTACCCAACGGGTATGAGAATGGGATTAAAGTTGCTACTCGCATGGATATGGGGCCAAGTACGAGGATTTTTTTCAAACGTAGATATGGGGATGAGTACCATAGTACCCTACCCAGATCCAAACCATTGCCATCCCTAGACGAAATTGATATACAAATTAATTTAATATAATTTGTCAATTCTCATTTTATCTTTTTATCAACTACAAAATTATTGATCAAAGTTTTAAGATTAAGTATTTTCAACATTTCACTATCAATATATAAAAAGACAAATGTATTCAATCTATCCTATAACATAGTTAATATCAAATAAAATTTAAATAATTTTAAATATCAAAAAACTACATTCAAAAACAACAATAATTGTATATTGTCAATAATAGTTTAGAAGCAATACATGCATTTGAAAAAAATTGATATTTTGATATAATTTAATAATTTTAGTGGAGTATGAATTATTTTTAGAATTTAATTTATATATAATGTAAGTGCAAACTTTTTGTACATATACGTCTAATAAAATTTGATTAATTCCTATTAGATATATGTGTAAAAATGTTTTACACTAACAATACATATAAATTAAATTCTTATTTTTATTTGTGTTTCACTACTTCTTCCAATATCTTTTTTTATTAAAATAAATTAAGATATTCAATATTATAATAATCACTAGAATTTATCTTTTCAATATGTGTGTGTGTGTGTGTGTGTGTGTGTGTGTGTGTGTATAGGTGCAGGTATAGGGCAGGGTGAGTATTAAATTTTGTGGATAAATACTCGTCCCTGGCTCCATTCCCATTAAACGAGTATTTACCCTACCCATTATGAATATTTTTTACCCATAGGGTATGAGTAGAATTGCCATCCCTAAGATATTTTTATTAGGATTTGTGTTTTTTTATTGGAAGGTTCAAGAATTAATATTCCAACTTTTAAACTAAGAGATCTTGCCTATATCTTGTCATTTATAATTGATTATACGTTGCATTATTAAAAGGACATCATTAAAAAAGTTAAGAATTCTTATTATTGAATAAGATGATTAATATGTAGACTATATTAAAAATATAATTTATAGTAAAGTATTTAATTAATGAATTATCTTAATATAATTATTTTTGATATATTTTATTTTTAACCATAACCTCACTAAAATAATTAACAATTTATATTGTCAATTTTAATGAAAAATATACATACTATATTAGAAGTATTATCTACAATGAGAAATCCATATTAAATTACAAATTAATAAAAATTGAATTCTTAACATAATTTTATATTTAAAATTATATATATATATATATATATATATATATATATATATATTTGTGTAATGTATATATATGATATATAGTTTTAAGAGTATTGTTGGAAAAAATATTAAACATTTTTATTAAATAATTGTAAATATTTAAAGAGTTTAATGGTCATGCACTATTAGTATAAAAAGTTTTACACTGTCAACCAATTAGAATTCACCGTTAGTATGACTTTTAAAGTATTTATTATAAAAATCAACAAACTTACAATAAATGGTAGTTTGTGATTGGATGACAGTGTAAAACTATTTTACACTGTCATTGCATTACCTGTTTTCTCATATTTAAATATGAAATTAAATGTTTTAGAATATTAATATATTAAATATTTTTTACATGAGAAAAAAGGATATACACCAACAATGTAAAGTTTTTAACGCAACTACATATCCAAAACTCAAACTTGAGACCACTAATTAAGCTGGAACAACCCTACACTAATTGATCCACGAGTTTAATGACATGTATTCATTAAACTCTTTAGTTGAAAGAATGCCTTTTATTTTAATTTCATTATTAGCAAAGATACTTACTAGTTATAGTGTGGCTATTTTTTTTGGTTTTGACGATATATCCTATTTTAAAATATATATATATATATATATATATATATATATATATATATATATATATTAAAACTTTTCTACATTAAATGAAAAATTTTGAACTTAAAGTTAAAATTATTAAATGAAAAAATCATTAAATATTTTAAAAAATTATTATTGATGTTTTTTTCCAACAAGTAACCTTTTTTTTTTTTTTGTTAAGAAATACTGCAAGGAACCTCTTTCAAAAGCAATTTTATTTAAAGCATTGTTGGACGTTAAATGTGAACATCTCCCCAATGCTGAAAATTAAAAAAATAATATTTTTTAATTACTTTATCCATTTTTATCTATCATTGAAGCTTATAATATATAGATGAAAAAATATTAATATTTTTTATTTCAATTATTTGTATTTTGTTAATATACTGTTTATCGTTTTTATTAATTACTTCAATATTTTATATGCCATTATTTCTTTTCTTTCTTAATAAATGTAACAAGAAATGTATAATTGAGAAAACAATAATTAATGCTATCTTAAAATTTTAAATACTTCGTAGATAAATAAAGATAATGATGGATAATAATGCTTCATACATTATTGTTAAGTACTGTGAATTAAAGGATTAATAAAATACTCCTTCCAATTTCGAATATTAGCAAAAAAAAAAATTAAATAAATCAACCTATGCTTATTAAAAAAGGTTGGTTAATAACATTTAATTTTACTAATTTCATTAAAAAAATAACTTTTATCTTAAACTGTCCTTCATTGAAATTTGATATCAAGAATAAAAAAATTTATTGGAAATATAATCTCAATTAAATGAAAGATATTTTAGGAATGGTTTCATTAAATAAAGTAAAATTAATTGATATTTGCTTATATTTGAGACCAATACACATTTTTTTTTTGCTTATATTGGAAACTGGAGGAAGTAAAAGGTAGTATATACATGGTGCCTTTAAATAAAGTGTTGAGTTCAATTTTTTTACATGAAAAAAATCCTACTATGAGAGTTTAATTTGCTATATTAAGACATTTTTAACTTAAATAAAATGGTTTTCCATAAAGATATGTAGTTTAAATAAAAAAGTAAATATAAGACTTATAGAGCATGTTAACCAATATCCTAAAGATAATAATTAAAAATAAAAAATTAATAGGTATGTATTATTAGTGTAAAATAGTTTATACTATTAATTAATTAAAAAATATTTTTAATATGATTTTTAAGATACTTATTATAAAAATCAATAAACTTATTATACATGACAACTTATAATTAAATAGAATGTTAAAAGATTTTTATATTTTGAATACGTATATTACTTATTTATAAAAATAATTTTACACTGTCATTCAATCACAGCTCATCATATATGATAAGTTTGTTGATTTTGATAATAACTATCTTAAAAATCACACTAAAATTAATTTTCGATTGGTTGACATTATAAAAACTAACAATTAAACTCTATTTATTATTTCTTTAATTAATATTTAAGACCCTCGTTAACAGAATTTTTAACCGAAAAGAAACTGATTTTGAAAGGGACAAAGGAAAATTGCATTGAGGAGGGGGAAAAATCAAGAAGAAGATGAGGCGAAAAGGGTAGGAAAAACGAAAAAGCAGGGGTAGAATCTCGTTTTAATTTAAAACCATCGTTCCTATTCATCCTACAATTTCGTGGTTGCGTGCCTATCTTATGGAGCTTTATGGTTCGTCGCCGCCACCCCCAAACATCTCAACCCTCCTTCCGATTTCGCCGTTCCTAATATCTGCTGATTTTCACCGCGAACCCTAATTCGCCCCAGTTCCCATTCCCGCAACCATGTTCCAGTGGCGGAACATTGCGAAATCGGCGGAGGCCACGTTCTCGCGCTGGGCTCTGAAAAGGGTTTGCAAGTTCTTCCTCAAGAAGAAATTGGGGCAGTTCATCCTCGGCGACATCGACCTCGGACCAGCTCGACGTTCAACTCTCCCAGGGTACAATTCAGCTCACCGATCTCGCTCTCAACGTCGACTTCATCAACACCAAGGTAACAATAACGCTCGCCTCTTTTCTCTTCCTCAATTTTGTTCCCTGTTGGGAAATTCCTAGGACGAGGCATTGCTGTTGTGAATATTAATGGATTGAATGAGATATGGTATCTGTTTCTTCTTCATAATTGTCGAAGTCAATAATACTTTGAGGTTGATGGTTCTTTGATATGAGTTGCCCAAGCGATAAATGGTTAGGTTTATAGTAATTAAAGAAAAAGGCTATGGGGATGTGAATAGATGGAATGAAGGCATCCAATAGTGTGTTACCAACACCCAAGAAGGCAGCCAAATAGTAAACTTATCATTGGATCGTGTATGTATGGTCAAGATTAGGGTGTAAAGTAATGTGGCCTTATGTAACTTCATTTTTTTCGCCAGCTAGGTGAGATTGTATGGTCAAGTTTGGTTCTACCAATCTCTCTCTCTCTTTTTTTTTAGTTGATGAATAAAAGTTTAGGTGAGTTGGGTCTTGGGTGCTCACTAGGATCAAGCAGGCCTCACGGCTTGAAGAGCACTTTTCTGCCAATCTCTTGTGATAACATAGTGCTGTCAGTTGGTATGCTTTGCATACGGGGGCATCACCTCTCATAAAGACTAAGTGTGTCAAATGGTGCTTTTCTGTAGGAATGATAATGTGAATTCTTAATGTAGGGTCTTAAGTTTTATCACAGAGTAAACTCTTAAGATTGTTTTTATAGAATTTGGAGGTGTTCTCAGTTGGAAATTGTCAAGAATATTTATTTTATTTTTTTCATTAGCTTATTGCTTTCCTCTGCTTCATGTTTAACAGTTTGGCAAGACATCATCCTTAATGGTCAAAGAGGGTTCAATTGGCTACCTGTTGATTAAAATGCCTTGGAGTGGGAAAGGTTGTGAGGTTGAAGTGAATGAGCTTGAACTAGTAGTTTCTCCGTGCACAGATAGAATGTCAACTAGTGAAGATGAAACTTGTGGCTTGGACGATAGTGGTAATCATCACCTCAAATACAGCTCAACTAGGACTGAGCATGAAATATCAGATGATGCTTTGAAGTCAACTTCAATGGATGTTCATGAAGGTGTGAAAACTATTGCAAAGATGATAAAGTGGTTGCTCACAAGCTTCCGTGTTACAGTAACAAATGTAATTGTTGCGTTTGATCCATCCTTAGATAATGAAGAAAATAAAACACATTGTCGTCATACCTTAGTTCTTCAGATTTCTGAAATACAATGTGGAACTAGTCTGTCCGAAGATGCTGATTCAAATGTTGATGTCCTTGGAATAAGCCGGTTAACAAACTTTGTAAAGTTTCATGGAGCCGTTCTTGAGCTTCTGAAAATAGATAGTGAATCAGGAGCAGGAATGTGGTGAACCTGTTTTGGGGTCAAATGTAGCAACATGTCCAGTCATGACTGGGAGCCAAGGTGGATTTAGTGGAAATATAAAATTAAGTATTCCTTGGAAGAATGGTTCTTTGGACGTTTGCAAGGTGGATGCTGATGTTTGTGTTAGTCCCATAGTGTTAAGATTTCAACCTAGCACAATTAAATGGCTATTGCAGTCGTGGGAAACTCTTAAGAATTTGAATAAGGATGGCAAAGGTTGCACAAATCATAACTCAAGAGGATCTGCCCAATTGAATTCTACTTTGTTATGTCATTCATCAACTTCAGTTTCTATTACCAATGCTACCAGTGAGATGATAACTGCTAATAGTAGTTTGCCAGCTGATTACACTTCTTTGACCCAACCTGAAACCCTTGCTGAAGATTTTCTTCCTGCGGCTCATGTTATATCAGATTGGGTGCCATTGTCTACTCCTATTAATCATAAAGATGATATTCAAGAACTTAATTTTGGGGCAAGGTAGGTCCTTCTTTTTTCCCTTTTAAATGTTATCATTGTTAGGGAAGCATGTAATAGAAATAAATTGCAGTTGGCAGTCCCTCTGGAGACCTTGACAAATGACAATTCTGAAAATCTTATTAAGTTTGACCAATTCACTTCACCTGACAATCTCATAATTAAATTTGCCCTTTTGCTTCATGTTGTTGAATAGTAAAATTTCCTATGCTACTTTCTAATTAAACATTTGTTGTCAATTGATCATCCCCTCCCAAAGAGGAAAAAAAAAAAAAAAAACTCTCCAGTTGAAAATTTTGAAAATTTTCTAGCATTCAAAGATCTGTACTGGTTATCTTACAGATGAGTCTAAAAACTTTAACATGGTAGTATAATTCGTGTTCACTGTATTATCAATTAAACTTTATGATTACTCTCAGATAATTTCACTAATTTGTGTATGTTGTGCAATTTTACTTAATGTTTGCAATGTAAACATATATCACTTCCTTTAGGATAGCTATTATGTACATGATAGCTAAATCAACTATGTATTTTTAGCAGTTTATAGGTTTTCCCTACATTTATTGACTTTGATGTTGTTGATAATTCTGTTGTTATGGGAATTCCTGCAGTGTGGACCAGTTTTTTGAATGTTTTGATGGAATGAGAAATTCTCAATCAGCTTTAGGGAGCAGTGGAATGTGGAATTGGACATATTCAGTTTATAGTGCTATTACTGCTGCATCCAGTCTTGCTTCTGGATCTTTGCATATTCCATCTGGTACTTGACTTCTCAAGATATTATTTGAAATAGTTGTTATGGAAAATTTATATCTTCATGTGTGTAAACAGGCAAATACATGGGAGACTACTGTTTTTAATGCTTGGGCTGAACAAATGAGCATGTGAAATATATACTGTTTCCTTTTGATTGTTTGTTTGTTACCAAATACTAACTTTTTTTTTTTTTTTATGATGTTAATAAACAGAACAGAAACATATGGAAACAAATCTCAGGGCAACTTTTGCTGGAATATCTGTTGTTTTGTCCTTCTGTGATGATGAACAGAATCATTTTTCTGGCCCTGAAATTGGTCACAAGGTTGGATTACAAGTTGATTATCTTGGTGCAGAGTGCAATGACATTGTTATGGCTTTGCAGGTAAATTTGCTTCTATGCTTTCTCCCCAAACCCCCTTGCATTGTCTTTACCCATGGCTTCATGCTTGCTTTGTGAGACCTATCTACCTATATCTTCTCTCTGCTACTTGTTTTTGAATAAATTCCTCCACTCTAACTTTAAATGCATTGAAATCTCAATAGGTATGCCCTCAAGGTGTGACTCTTGATGGAAAGGTGAAGCATGTAGAAGTTGCTAATTTCTTGAACATTGGAATTGATGCTAAAAATAAAAGTGCTTTGGTTCAGCACTTACAAGCTAAGGTCCTTGATGCTCTCCCTTCGTCTACCTCTTACAATGTAGATTCACATTCATTAATTGGGCCAGTTGCAACAGATTTTCCATTTGGAAATAATGATTGCTTGTTGAAAGTTACATTGTTTAGAACTTCTGGTGTCATGAATTGCAAATTTTCAAAGCAATCAAGTTCATCAGAGGGCTGTCTGACAGGGCTGACATCATTCTCACTGAACTTTCCCCCCTTTATTTTCTGGGTAATCTTTTCTGTAATAAGCGTGCTAATGAATCTGCTAAAGGAAGTTGAAAATTCACTTGAAATGCAAAATAAAGAAAAGGAAGTTCTGTCTGAAGCCTCAGATAACAAGTGTGGATCGTCTCAGAGTGATTTGAAGGAAGGTTCTAGTCCGTGTGTGACATCTTTCTCCACAACAGAATGTTTGCATGGTGATATATCAATTTCTACTGCAAGAGTAATACTGTGTTTTCCTTTCGGAAGTGATGGGGATCATGCAAATTCATTTTCCTGGGAACAGTTCATTGCTCTTGATTTTACTTCATCATCACCTTTGAACAAGGGTTGCACTCCAGATTATAGTCAAACTTCAAATGCAAGTTCGAAGAAAAGATTTCCTTTGGTAGCCGCTCAATCTCTCCAATTGAGTTTCTGTGATCTTGACATCTACTTGATCACATCAAGTAATGAGAATGGTAGAATCATGTCCTATGATGTGCAGAATGAGAAATTTTCTACTAGCTGCTTCCTTTCTATTTTTCATAGAAGGGGATGTTTCTCTGTTGTTCGTGTTGTTTGGCAGGGGGGTCAAGTGACTGGTCCTTGGATTGCTAAGAAAGCCAGATTATTTGCTAATTCAGAGCAAACAAGGGGCAAAGATGATATTGGAGGAAGAGGGTATGAGTTTGCGTCTGCATCAACAGTGAAAGATCTGGAAGATCAGAAATCTCAAACTCAACAAGAGATGATTCTAAGCTCATCGTCTCTCATGCATGTCCATATGTCTCAAGTTGTGATTAATGTGGATGATTCTCAATATAAAGGCATACATCACCTTTTACATCAGATACTGAATGCATTGACATGTGTGACTTCTAAGGAGGCCAATGTTGAGAAGGAATCTTCTGTCTCACAGTCATCAGTATTTTTGGAATGTGATTCTGTAGAAATTCTTATTAATAGGGATACGTCTGAGAGTATCAAAAGTTCAATCAAGAGTGAACTTCCTGGAATGTGGCACCAATTCAGGCTGAAGGTTCAAAAGTTTGAGTTGCTGTCTGTCACTAATACTGGTGGTGTTAAGGCTGCAAATTTCTTCCGATTAAGTCATGGTGAAGGCAAGTTGTGGGGGTTTGTCACTGGAGTTCCTGATCACGAGTTTCTTCTGATTACTTGTAGCAACTCCTCTGTGAAGCGAGGAGATGGAGAAGGTTCTAATGCATTATCTTCCAAATGTGCTGGTTCTGATGTCATATATCTGTCTGAGATTTCCCATAATATTACATCTATAACTGTCAGTTGTGGTACAGTTATTGCTGTAGGTGGTCGGTTGGATTGGTTTGATGCAATATCATCCTTTTTCAGTTTGCCTGCTTCTAACACCAAAGATGCAGTTGATACTAGTATTTCAAAGAAGGAACAGAATCTCTCTTACATGACTTCTTTTGTTCTCAGCTTGATTGATATTGCTTTGAGTTATGAGCCTTATGTGAAGAATCTTGTAGTTCAGAATGAACTCAATTCAGAGTCTGACTTTTCTTCTATCAAGGAAGATATGAGTGAACAATGTGTTTCCTGTTTGTTGGCTGCATCCAGCTTAACTCTTTCAAATTCATCTTTGGCAGATACAGTTGAAAGTGTTTTCCAAATTAGAGTGCAGGACCTGGGGCTTCTGCTTCATTTAATATCAGAACTGAATTCTCTCTCTGGCATTTATAGTGTTGAACATCTTATAAAAACTGGTTATGTTAAAGTTGCTCAGGAGGCTCTTATGGAGGCTATTTTGAAAACAAACTGTGCTAGTGGTCTTCTTTGGGAACTGGAATTATCTAAATCTCACCTTTATGTGAAAACTTGCTATGATACAACTGCTACTCTGATTCGTTTGGCTGCTCAACTTCAGCAATTATTTGCCCCTGATGTGGAGGAATCTATTGTGCATTTGCAGAATAGGTGGGATAATGTTCAACAGGCACAGCAAAGGAATGAATTTAAAAATGAAAGTAAGAATCTCAGATGTGACTCGATGCCTGCAACTTCTGAACAGTGCTCCCCTCAAACATTTTCGACGGATGGATCTAGTATAGCTGGCTTGATGGATGAAATATGTGAAGATGCATTTCAAGTAAATAACAATAGTACATGCCAATCTTGTTCTTTTGAATCAGGATTTTGCATGCCACTTGATGGAAGCTTAATTGAGGTTGGTCAGATGAATTTGGATAAGCCTGAAGTTCTTTCTCATGAATTAACTTTGACCGAGTCAGTGTCTGTGATAGGACCAGAAGGTAGTCACACTTCATTTCTGCAAGAGGGTTGCTTTCCAGAGATTATAGAAAGCTATTGTTTGTCTGACTTATGCCCTCTGTCAAAGCTATCTTTAGGTATACATTCTGATGAGCTTTCTAGACACAAACTGAGGAATGGGGAACATAGAGAGATTGAAAGAGGAAGTGGTGGATGGTATGGAGGCACCACTTTAAAAGTATTAGAAAACCACATTTTGGAGGAAAGCAAACAAGCTGGACCAATGAAGGCTGTAGATCATCATGGCTTGCTTCCATCTGATGATAGTTCATCATATGGTGAGACTTGTGGACGTGTAATTCTTAAGAAAATTAATATAAGATGGAGAATGCATGCTGGTTCTGACTGGCCTGACTCAGAGAAAGATGGACAGCATTCTTGGAGAAACACATCTTCTTGCTTGGAACTTGTGTTGTCTGGGATGAAATTTCAGTATGATCTATTTCCAGCTGGTGGACTACGTGTATCTAAGATGTCTGTGTCTGTTCAAGATTTTTATCTGTATGACCAAAGCCAAGATGCACCTTGGATACTGGTAATTTTGAAAGTTTAGTTGCTTTAAATTACACAACTTCACATCAAACATCTTGAAACTTACAAGTTCTTGGTTTTGATATTTCTATTTTTGAATTGGAAGGTACTAGGATATTATCAGTCAAAAGGTCATCCTAGGGAATCTTATTCGAAAGCATTTAAATTGGACTTGGAGGCAGTGAGACCAGATCCTCTTACTCCCCTTGAGGAGTACAGGTATAGTGTTATAATACCATTCTAACTGTTTTTGTAGTTGATGGTATAATCTATCCCTTTGTAAACCTTATCATTAGTTGTGACTGAAAATAGGCTGACTGGCTTGGGAATTGCTTCAACTTTCTCCAAGTAGTCGTAGACTTATAGCTAGGTGACTAGGTATTTTTGACTAAAATATAATATCATGGTGATGACTTGTGACTGCCTGGTTCTCATAGCTTTACATGGAAGTTACGTTGTTTATCACAAATTCACAATTTTCATGGCTATCTATTTGTGTTATTATATACTGTTGGAAAGCTGCCTTTATTGCGGTCACCCTTGGCCAGCCTTAATTGCAGTTTCTTTGGGCTGCCTTAATTGCAACGTTGAAAGGGGTGTGTTTAGGGGAGAACCAAACACATAAATACTCCACCAAGCATCCCGTACTACTCTATGTGGGACTTAGGCAACCCATAATACCCAAGTCCCTATCAAATATCAACTGTATTTACAACATATACATAGGGATATTAGATATCCTGGTGTTTCTTCACAACTAAAGTCCAGTTAATGACAGCATTCCCTAAAAATTTTAAAATAATATCTAGGAAAAAATAAGTATGAAGTGCCTCATACATTACGTGCTTTTCTTTCTCCTTTTCAGGTTAAATGTTGCTTTTTTGCCTATGCTGTTACATCTACATCAATCCCAGCTTGATTTTCTTGTTAATTTCTTTGGGAAAAGAAACACATTGAAGGATCAGTTTCCTAATGGTTGTCAAGATTTGGAGGGTTCAAAATCATTGCCTGAGAAGACTCAGAAGAATAAAGATCTTGCATTTCATTCAATTGCACAAGAGGCACTACTTCCTTACTTCCAGGCAAGTGGTGTTCTATAATGATTAAATTTATAATTTCTTTGTTTTGCTATATTTTTGGACTGTACAGTGTTCTGTACTGCACCATGAAATATGTGAAGAAATATGGAAATTCCAATTATTATACCATATTACCAATCAATCCAGTTTCTGCACTTAGCTGAAGAAATGTTATATTCAATTGAACTGTTGTTCCCATCTATATTGTCATTGTGTTTTGGCGAGAATCTAGTTGAAGAAACACTTATGATATAACCTCCATCTTAAACTCTATTTAAGACATGTTAATTTTATAAGCTTTTCTTGTAGCTGGTCATATTAATGTATTCATATATTGTTTCAGAAGCTAGATATATGGCCTATTCTTGTGCGGGTGGATTACAGTCCTAATCGTGTAGATCTAGCGGCACTAAGACATGGAAAGTATGTAGAACTTGTAAATCTTGTCCCTTGGAAGGTAAATTTCCCTCTTTAATTTTTCATTTAATTTCTTTCTTATTTTTGATTAAGTTTAGATAAAAACTGAGTCCAACCCTTCCATGTACCCTGCCATGGTGGGAGCTTTTTAGCCAGTTGTCCTTTTTTCTTTCTTATTTTAGTTTTCTAATTATTCATATTATCACCTGATGGGCTTAGTGTTGTAAACAGTAGAACATTAATTTTTGCTATACTAGTGGGGTGAATACAAGTGACAGATAGGTGTTAAGTTACAAAGAATGTACATGACTACTCTGTTTCCTTATATATGTCGATATTGTTTAAATAGACCATTCTCTTTTAAACTAAGCTTGATGTGTATTTCTACTCAGATATAAGGATTTTATATGCTGTCGCAACAGCCTTCCTGGTTGTATACTCTGAAATTCATATGACGAGTATTTTGACCCTTTATATTTCCAATAATTAATGTGAAAATAAATTATTTGATGCTAAAAGTGGAACTTAAATATTAAAATAGGTCCTTGCCATGTTATTGGAATTCTATGATGATATGTTTGTATGTTGTCCCAGGGGGTTGAGCTTAACCTGAAACATGTTCATGCTTCTGGCATCTATGGTTGGGCCAGTGTTTGTGAAACTACTGTAGGGGAGTGGTTGGAAGATATATCTCAGAATCAGGTATGCTAACTGGGATTATATTCTTTGGAAATGTCAGGATTACTTTTTAGCACTCTTCATTTATAATTTTCAATATGTAGATTCATAAAATACTGCGGGGGCTTCCTACTGTACGGTCATTGATTGCAGTTGGGGCTGGTGCTGCTAAGCTGGTTTCATCACCAGTAGAGAGCTACAAGAAGGAGCGGAGAGTGCTCAAAGGTGTGCAGAGAGGTATGTTAGATTGATCGATATTTCTTTGCTAGTTTTACCTGTATAGTTTAATTATATGTATGAGTTAATAAAAAGTAAGCAGCAATAACAGTAGAACTTTATCAATATATTTATGTGAGATATCTGTTGGTAATGGTAACATTTCTGAACGTCAGTCCCATAAGTATTTATTTAGATATTGCAACATGATTATAGAATTGTTTGTTTTATTTTCTGGACCACTAAATTCTAATGTTAATTTGCCCTACTCTGGATCAGTTTTCATTGTAATGTTCAAAAATCTTTGTAGGTACAATTGCATTTCTTCGAAGTATTTCTCTTGAAGCTGTTGGACTTGGAGTTCATCTAGCTGCTGGAGCCCATGACATTCTGCTTCAAGCAGAATATATTCTTGCAAGCATACCGTCTCCGGTTCCTCTGCCTGTAAAAGACAAATCAAAAACAAATGTTCGATCTAATCAACCTAAAGATGCCCAAGAAGGAATTCAACAGGTGAAATGTCCAAACATATTGAGAATATGTTGCTTTATGTTGACTTCTTTTATGCATGTATTACATGAAAGGACAGAAAAAAAACACGGCTTCCATAAATAAATACAATGTGCGTAACCTGGAGTTGCTTGTAACACATAAATACTTGTGTGCATTAAGAAATTTATGAGTAACTCAAGTGCCATTATAATATAATGCTATGTAAATCCAAAATACTCATCGTGATAATTTTAGTACACTAATTACTATAAAATTAGTACTCAGTTTATTTGTATAAATATCACCAGACTTGTTGAAACCATTTGGATAAGTTGCTTGCTTCCCTTGGACATAAGGAACATGGATGCTTGGACTATAACAGAAGTTCATTGTGTTTTGTAATTTTTTCCTTGATTATATTAAGGTTATTTTTCTTGACTTTGCAGGCTTATGAAAGTCTCAGTGATGGCTTGGGAAAATCTGCTGCTGTGTTAGTTCAGAAACCCTTGAAAAAATTCCAGCGTGGTTCAGGTGCAGGACCTGCCTTTGCTGCTGCTGTTCGAGCAGTTCCTGCTGCTGCCATAGCTCCTGCTTCAGCTTGTGCAAGTGCTGTACACTGTACTCTTCTTGGATTCAGAAATAGGTCTGTGATAAAGCTGACTTGATTTTAAATGATTCTTTTCTCAGTTGGCAATTTCTTGTTCAATAACTCCTTGAATTTTCCAAAACTGGATATAATCAGTGTTTTTCTCCTTCTCCCTCCCCCTTTGCAGCCTTGATCCCGAACGTAAAAAGGAGTCCATGGAGAAATATTGTCCAACACAACCCTGGGAAGAAGACTGATTAATGGTGCCATTAGTTACATATTACTTTGTCTTTGTACTAAAATGACATTACAATTTTAACATTAAATATATATTTTAACTCTATACGCAGATTAATGTGAGGATTGACTGGTTGATACCCTTGCTTGACTGACCAAGCAGATTCAGAAGAGCTTTTTTTAAGTTGCTGGGCAGTCTCCCGTGTATCATGTGAGTTGGACCTCCTTTGTGGCTTGTTAATTTTGAATGTCATCGCTAGATATGATAGGTGCTATCAAACTAACATTTCTTTATGCTATTCTCATTATGTATCAACTTTTGTAAAATGTATGAGATACCTTTTGACAATAACCATTGATTCCTGAACGTTGTTTTTGGAAATAGTGCTTTTAGGTAATAAAATCATCCGAGGATCTGTGATTTCTCTGTCTTATGCTGTAAATTGAGTTCTTATTTATGCTTAAAGTGTTATGTGTCTCATTTCCCACTTCTGAATTTGTGCATTGGCTGCAGATGAACAGTAACAGAACCAGTCAGCTGATTCTTTTCTATCAGAGATTCAGAGTAATTGTATATACTGTAAATATGGGTGGTGCTTGTTAATCATATTCTTATTCAAACGGATGTCATTGTAGGTATAATGACCCCATTGGTGTAGTTAGATGTACATAATAATATAATATCATTCTTTGAAAACCTTGATATTTATTTATATTGCCTTTATTTGTTGTAAATAGTATATCGTGTTTTATACTCAGCAGTGTTCAATATTTTAATTTTACTTGTGGTTAGTACCAGAATTGTTGATAATGCAGTCTCTCAATGATGTGGCAACTATATGTTACCAATGATTGCTGGCAATGTTTTTCCCATGTAATAACAATAAAGAAATATTTATTGCTAATGCTGATTAGTTTAAATTAATTGATTTTTTACCGTGAATATTTTATGCTGAATAGGTATAATGAGTATCAGATTCCTATTCTTGTTGTTGGCTCTTGACCATACTAGAAGGGCCTCATTTGAAATTTGGTTTTAAATTATTGTTTACAAAGAAAATCATGCTTCTGCTAGAAAGGCGTGTACTGAAGAGACGTGCTTTGGCAAACTTATTCTTTGGAAGTGTGGTATTTGTAAGGCAGGATACTGATTTATTCTATGGTGTATAAGGTGCGGATTTGGATTCTGAAGCATAAGTTTGAAAGTTAAGTGTTGAATGAAAATAGACTGATTCTCCCATGGACTACCCATGAATGTGGTTTATGGTGGACCAGTTCTTTTTACTGGTTTTAATAAGTTTTTCTGTTTTTATTTTATTTTTACATGTAAGCATAATTAATTCTTTTTGAAAATGAAATGATGTTATTGTCCTTGGTAAAAGAATAGTATTGACTAGAAATCCCTAAAACGAAATCATGAGTTTTGTATCGTCCGAAAAAAAAAACAAAATCAGACCCATCGAAAATTCCTAATAACAAATGGTGATTCTTGCATGGTTGGATTTTTGAGATGGCAAAGTCATTGTGAAAAACATTGAAGGTGGTGTTGGTGACATTCATGTTGCTGGACACCGTCGACAACAAAACCCTCAAAATTATCCTTCGATTAGCAGAACCACTGCTGCTCCCAGTGCTATCCACAAATGAATAACTAATCCATCTCAACAACGATGAAGCCGAAGCTGACAATGTTGGCTTGCTCATTGGCTTCTTCACAACCTCCACCTTACTTGCACCGAAAGTTCTCAAAATCGAGGCCGCAATTAGCTTTGCTTCAACATCAGCGCTGCTCCCAGTGCTATCCACAAATGAAGAACTAATCCATCTCAACAATGATGAAGTCGAAGCTGACAATGTTGGCTTACTCACCGGCTTCTGCGCAACCTCCACCTTACTTGCACCGAAAGTCCTCAAAATCGAGGCTGCAATCAGCTTTGCTTCAACATCAGCGTGCAAAGAAGTTGTGGAACTTTGCTAGAGCTTCGAGAGCAACCTCCATGCAAGTTCAAGTGCTAATGAAGCGCTGCTCTTAGCTTCGACAACAGAATCAACACCGATTTTTCTTCTTTCAATCTCTTCGACGCAATCGTGCCCGAACTGGTGCCCAAACCGTTTTGCAGTTCAACTATTCTTTTCGCGGAAACCAAACTGTCAAGGGTTGTAGCTGTTTTTGTAGTTCTTCTCGAAACATGCTTCTAATAACTAATATTACTATTCACCAAAAAGGGTCAATTTTGTAAGTTACAAATAAGTTGTAAAAATTCAATTAATAATAACTTTGTCAAATGGTTGCAATTACTAATCTAGACCTTTCAATATTATAATATTATATCTAACGGTCATTAAACATTAGACCACCATAAACCACATCTAACATTGGTTCACCGTAGCCTAGGTTAAGAAAATAAAAGGGAGGATGGATTTTTCATTTTTAATAAATGTTCTTTAATGGGCAATTTTTTAAAATAAAAGCAATGAAATGATAAATTAGAATAAATTTGTTCTTTTAATCTTTTATTTATTTTTATAATATTATATCTTTTTTAATTCAAAAATAAAAAATAACTGTCTTTTTTTCTTTAAAATTTTATTCTCAAACATACTTCAAAGTGAATGATCTTCTTTAAAAAGAAAAGTAAGAATTTTAATTATTGATAAAAAAAATTAAGAAATTAGATTTAATAAATTTATACTTTGTTATGAACGAGTATATAATAGTAATTGTTAAGTTTTTTTATTAATGGTTGAGGTTTGTTACCTTTCTGTCTAAAGTAATTAACTTCTGAGGAAGCGAATTCAGTGCTACAAGGCATTGGCATTCCGAACCACTTAAGAAATAAGTTGTAGCTTATTGCTTATTCTGCGACTCTAATTGGAGCGTGAGAATATACTTTAGTATAGAATATAACTTATACCACTGAACTATAAGTTTGTATCATTTTTTTTTTCTGGTTCAACTACGTTTGTATCAGCTAGCTTGTTAAAGCTTTTTTTTTTTTTTTTGTTTAAACCTTGTTTAGTATGGTCCACACCAATAATTAGTTTGAGTTTTAGTCAAAACAAAGATGCACGTGATTTTCTCCTTCTCTTTCATCCACTGCTTTGGCATCCCAACTAAAAACAAAGCTATGCATACTACACCGTTCTTTATTTCATCATTTGTTAAACAGTTTTACCCATTTTTAAATCAAGAAAATTACATTCCTACCCAAAACAAAGTCACGTTCAAAGTGATTATTGTTATGAGCTAACTATTTGAGAAATTTAAGTGAAATTACATAAATTATTTTAAGTTTAAATATGTTTTTAGTCCTTATAAAATGAACGAGTTTTGATTTTGGTCTCTATAAATATTTTTCTTTATTTTTATTGCTTTAAAATTTAAAATTACTATTTTTTTGTTCCTATAAAATGAGCAAGTTTTGATTTTGGTTTCTATAAAACATTTTTTTTTATTTTCATCTCTTTAAAATCTAAAATAACTACTTTGGTTCCTAATGTTTATTTTAAGATAGATAAATAACATTTATTTTAAAGATTTAGAAATTTTTTTAAAGATATCACATACTTTCATTGTGCTACAGATACTAGTGGATGTCACCTAGAGTGGTCGCTTGACCTTTCGTTAAACACACAAACAATTATTGAATGTCTATTAATAGTAGGGATCAAAAACAATGATTTTAGTTTCTTGAGGATGAAAACTAATTTTTTTTTATAAAGACTAAAATCAAAATTCACTCATTTTTTAGAACTAAAATATTTAAGTCATTATTTTAATTCTAATGTATTTTTACATGCAATAGTCTATTAGGGTTGAAGCATGAGCAATAACTTAGTGCATATAACTCGTTGAGAACTCACATATTTCAAAAAAGTCACGCCAAATAGCACACAGATGTAAAAACTACTGAGAGTAGCTTTGGGAAAGACGTGGATCCATTTTCTCTCAACACACTTTCAAACATGCTTACATATTAGTTTTTGAATTTTATGAACGGTTTGGTTTGAAAAAAAATATTTTTACTTGCACTAGTGTTAGTTGAATATATTCAAACCAAAGAAAATTACAGACATGACCAAAATAAAATCAGCTACTAGTGACCGTAAATTGAATATGTTGTGTTCAAACTCCTTGATCTTGGATAAATAAGACGTTACTTACACAAATGTGACAACCTCATTTTATCCCTCTGAAGTGAATTTATGGATGTTGAACATTCCAACGGGTTGAAAATTCACATTCAAGGAAAAATCATGTCAAATTGCCTCGTAGTTCTTTTCCTTCCAATAAAATCTTTGTTATCATTAAGAAAAATGTTAACAACACATTATTTTAAACACTATTTATTATTGACTGAAATTTATTAGAAATCATAAAATTTTGTCAGTGTCACTTTTTATTGAATAAACTTCACTCATGATTTTATAGTTTTTAATAATTTTAAATAATAATAGAGAATGTGTTGCTAGCACTTCTCACGATACATCTACCAAAGTAAGCTCCAACCTCCATGCATTAAGATAAGACTTCAATAACATCACACACAACCCCTCCATTACACTGAAATAAGGAAATCAAATAGCAATATACATCTTTTCATCCTTGCCCTAACCCAAAAATCCAAACATCATTCCCACATAACACTACCATCAACCCTACACCAAAAAACTGAAATCAGTACACAATCCCATGGCACCACAACTGAATCACGAAGCTTCTGCCTCATTTGGTTTAACACCTAAAATCATTGAGGAAGAGGAATCCATCCATCCCCATTCAACTCAAACCAAGCTCCCTAGACCCAAACACCTAGAGCATCAACTTCTGTGAGACATCACACCAGAATATACATCCATTGTAGTCAAGATTCTATCTCTTAATTAAAATATGTCTCCTTACAAAATAAATTTCTCCCTTTTCGTTTTGTTAACATTCTGCATTATTTTTTCTCTTTTAAATTAAATAGCATCATTCTTTGTTAGTTTTTTTTTCTTCAATGAGGTGTTATTTTTTAGGTATATGGAAGGAGAAAGAGTGGAAAATGACATAATCACATGCAAAGGATGAATATCTGAATGAGAAATGATACTTGTACAATAAATTTACAACCAAGAGAGAGAAAGAGAGAAAAGAGAGAGAAATTTGAAATGTAATAAATGATGTGATAGAGAGAGATAAACACAAAAAATAATGTTGTATAAATTGTTGTATGTGTATCACATCTTTATCTGAATTGTATCTTAACCTGTATTTACAGAAAGATTTCATATATAAAATTTATGTCACCTAATTAAAGAAATAAAAGGGAATAAAAAGTATACAAATCAAATCAACCTAATTTTAGGAAATGCAAATAGGCCTACTTATAAAAATAAATCTCTCGTCTAATTATACCAATAAATTAGCTTAACTAATTATGGAAAATGACAACTAATTACACTATTTTCCAAATATTCAATATTTCCTAATACCTCCAATCAAGTTTGAGCATACAGATTACGAATGCCCAACTTGCTAAGAAAGTAGTCACACTATTTTTTGTCCATATCTTTTGTGAAAATTTAACGAGGTGAGCATATTTTGACACATCGTTAGTAACAATATTGTCCCTCAAAATTTCATCATGCACAAAGTGACAATCAACTTCAATGTGTTTGGTACGCTAATGAAAAACTGGATTAGCAACAATGTATAAGACATCTTGACTGTCACAATAAAGCTTCATAGGTCTAGAACAACAACACCAAGACTTCTTAGCAATCCTTTAACCATTTTGGCTCATAGGTAACAGTGGCCATAGAGCAATATTTTGCTTCAATAGTAGAACAAGACACCATATATTGTTTCTTGATTTTCCAAAAAATAGGTGAATTGCCTAGTTGAACAAATTATCTAATAAAAGATCGTTTAGCCAAGTGACAACTTGCTCAATTTGAATCACATCAACCATATAGTTACAAGTCACAATTGACATACAACAATATCCCTTATTTAGGTTTTCCTTTCAAGAAGTGCACAACGCAAAAAGTAGTATCCCAATGTTTTTGGTGCAAACTTTGTATGAATTAGGTAAGAACATTCACATAATACAAGAGTTTTGATCTCGTAATAGAAAGATAAATCATTATTTTTGTCAAACGATGATAATGTTCTAGGTCAAGAAGCAATGTTTAAGTTGCTAGAGGAATATGATGATTTTGATCAAGTGGAAAACCAACAGGCTTAGCTCCTAACAAATCAACTTCAGAAATAATGTCTTAACACATATTTATATTGACATAGGGAACTTGCAATATGAATAAAAAAAAATTCTAGTAGTACTTCGAGCCACCTTTATTCCTAAAAAATATTTCAAGACTCCTAAGTCTTTCATATAAAAAATAAGCACTCAAATATTGTTTGAAAGTTTGGATTGCATCGCCATTATTCCCATGAATGACAAGGTCATCAACATTGACCAACATACTGAGTTGTAAACCATCCTGCTATAATGTGAAGAGAGAGTAAGTGGAATAAGATTGCTAAAAACTATACCGTTTCAACGCACCCACCAACTTAGCAACCAACATCTAGGTGTTTGCTTCAACTCGTATAAGGACTTGTGAAGTTGACAAACTTTGCTAGGATCACTAAAATGAAAACAAGGAGGCAATTTCATATATACTTCCTCTTTAAGAATACCGTGCAAAAGGTGTTATGAACATCCATTTGGTGGAGTTTCCAATTCTTAGCCAATGCAACTGTAAGGAAAGTGTGCACTATTGCCATTTTTTGACTGGTGCAAATCATTTTAGTTGAGACCTTCAACCTGATTGTTTTCTAGAATTAGAAGTCTCGTGTTGAACCTCTTATTATAAAAATATTTTTTTATCTCTTCATGTTCCTAGAACAATATGGTAAGAAGTCAACTTATCCATCTTTTCTTCCTGGATGCAAAGTTTCCAAGGTCCATATCCCATTACTTTCCAATTCTTATATCTTCTAATACATATCATGTATCCATCCTTTATCTTTCAAGCCTTAGCAAAAGTTTGAGGATCGTTCCTATTGGTACGATCTTTACTGATTAGTATTGTAACCTAAAGATTGTTGGTGCATATTGGAGGTAATGACTTTGCAATAATGAAAAAGTATCACAGATAAAATCATTGATGGAAATTGTCCTGCAAGAAAGAAGAAACAACAAAGAAAAAGCTCAAGTCTCCAAAGAGTGTATAAAACACTAGCCTTTAGGTTTGATTCGCCCTTACCAATCTTTATAGAAATTGGATGCAATAGGATGTCCTAGCGAACCCCCTTCAAGATACAATGAAGTTCCTTGACATGGTTTGTGTAGCCACATCAAGCGTATTATCAATAGTAGTTTACAGAATAATAGTTTTCTTAATTCTCTTTGCGCATAAGGGAAGAAAGGAGATGATTTAAATGTAAAGAATCTGGTATTTTTGGGTTTCTGTTCTTGTTTTTCTGCATGCAAATTGGTTCTATTTATAAATCATCTCATGCTGTTTGGTAAAGAGATACAATATTTCAAAGAGACACATCTCGTGATTTTTAGTGAAAAGTCATATCTCGTGACTCTTGGTGAAGAGAGACATCCTTTAATGAAAGAATACATACTTTCATTAAAGAATACAACTTTTCATACTTGCATCTTTTCATAAAAGAACATACATTTTCACGAAAATATACAACTTTTCATACTTGCACCTTTTCTTAAAAGGATACAACCTTTCATTCATTTTGAAAATCTCTCAAAATCCTCCACCATTTTCAAAATACATCTAAATTCTATTATTCTAGAAATCACATGGTTTCAGATAAAGGTATCTTGTAATTTGAACCTTTACTTAGTAAGTTATGAGTTTCACTTATCTCGAATATTATGGTAGACAAGCTTTGAACCAAATAATCATTTAGAACAAGCGTGCATAACTTACACATGCAATCTCAGTACCACTGAACAAATTGTTAAAGTAACACATTTGATAGGGCCTTGTGTTAGGTATCCTTTTCATGAGAGCTTTAAGAGTCAAGCCCTTAACTCCAAGAAGCAACCACACTTTACTCCCATATAGGTAGACTTTGTTAGAAGTGTCCCATAATAAACACTTCAGCACATACGTGCTATAAGTCCATTAAGACCAAATGTTCAACCTTCTCCTTTTATTTCCTTATGGTCCAAGTACTATTAAAACCTTGGGATGCATCTATTGTTAAGTACTTGCAATCACTCTAATAATGTAGTTTCGCCATTGAACTCAAGACTTGATGCTACTCAAGTGTGAGTTGGGTTTCCATCATTGGTGATTAATTAGATATGGGCTTTCATCCCTAATGATGTTTTACACACCATATCCCTTATTAATCCTTTCGTCAAAAGATTTGCAAAAAATCTTTATATTGTTATAAAGACTATGGATATTACTCCATTTGCAATTAGATCCTTCATATAGCAATGTTTAAGTCCAATGTACCCAAACTTAACCAAACAACTAAAACAACAAACTTACAAATAGAGGATCAAGAAGATAAAAATATCAAAAAATTTGTACACTGTACGCACTGAATATCTCTTACCACCGGCAACCAATCAACGATCTAACTGTTCATATTTAAGAATCTTGTATCTTAAATCTACTGACAAAATTTTAGCCTAATCCAATGGTTAACGAAGTCGCAAATGCAATTTTACTATGACTACCTTGTAAAACTGTGAGAATGACAAAATCTCGCTTCTTTTCTTAGAGAATTGACCCAATGTACCTTCCTCCATTACATGCACTTTTTCTTGAACATTTAGTTCCTTAGTATTGTCTTATTTACGATACTCTTCTTCTACCTGAAGGTAATTGTCCAAGTTGTTCAAGAGAAATATAATCTTTTCTATGTTTTAGACTCTTTAAAGTCTTTCCATGAGGGAGGAACTTTGTCAAATGTGATTGAAGATACAATTATATGCTTTCATCTATATGCATATTGTGTTTGTTTATAGATATTAAGAATACATTTAATATGCATTTGTTTCATGAGAGGCCTACTATCAATCATCTTATAATTACAATAACAATTAACAAGAAATTTCTTACTTGTTATGCATCATGTACCTTGATTTAGAGTTTGATACATATCAAACAAAGTGTCATGCATACCATATTGAATGTGTCCCATGCAAATATAGTCATCATTGTCCTATTTGTTTTCTCATGAGTTTTAGGAGTGATCTCTTCTTCCCTATCTATTGGTCTTAAAATGTTCAAGACATACATCACCTTCAAAGCAGTAAGAAGGAAGTGCATCTTCTTTTTTCCAATTAATGAAGTTTGCACCAGTTTGACAATATCAAAAGCCATGTTCTTCAAAGTTGTAGTCATTGTTGTTGGAAGCAAAATTGAAACTAAAGATTGTTGGTACAATCTTTATTGACTAGTAGTCGAACCTAAAGATTATTGGTGCATACTAGAAGTGATGACTCCGCAACAATGAAAACTTATTGCAGAGCAAGTTATTGATGGAAATTGTCCTGTAAGAAAGAAGAAACAACAAAGAAAAATCGCAAGTGTTCAAGGTGTGCGTAAAACACTAACCTTTAAGTTCGATTTGCTCCCACCAATCTCTATATAAATTGGATGCAATAGGGTGTCCCAACAAATCCCCTTCAGGATACAATGAAGTTCCTTGACATGGTTTGCACACCTACATCAAGCCTATCGTCAATGGTAGTTTACATAATAATAGTTTCTTTAATTCTCTCTACGCATAAGGAAAGAAAGAAAATAATTTGAATGCAAAGAATATGGTGATTTTTGAGTTTCTGTTCTTGTTTCTCTGCATGCAGATTGGTTTTATTTATAGATCATCTCATGTCGTTTGGTGAAGAGATACAATCTTTCGAAGAGACACATCTCATAACTCGCTTGTGACCCTTGATGAAAAAAGACATCCTTTAATGAAAGAATACATACTTTTATTAAAGAATACAACTTTTCATACTTGCATCTTTTCATAAATAGACATATCTTTTCATGAAAGAACATATATTTTCATGAAAGTATACAACTTTTCATACTTGCACCTTTTCATTAAAAGATACAACCTTTCATTCATTTTGAAAATCTCCCACAGTTCCTGTAGTGTTTGCTGCTGGAAAATGCCGATGACTCAGAAAAATTACTACAATTCACATTATATGCTTGGGATAAGGCGTAATGCAACACATATCTAACCCTGTCAACTCTGGAATTCATGCCAATGTATAGTTTCATTGTGTGTGTATATTATAATTATGATATATATTCTCAACAATTTTCCTGTGCATGTTTGATCATATATAAAAAATCCTTAAAAATTGTATTTAATTTTTTCCCTTATCATTGGAGTTCATAATTCACATTCAAATTTATGACAAAATTTGGCTTTGTGTTGCATAAAAATGCTCACAAACAGCAACCTTTTGTGGTACAGATTCAAAATACAACAATTTAATACTTGATCTTGATCTGCTTATTGATTTTGGTGGTATCTCGAACTGTATAAAGTTGGTGCATGGTTTTCTTCTTTGGTGGTAGAGGTCCAAATGATGCCTTGGTGGCTGGAGCTAGGGGGTGTTCCTGCAGAGAAACAATGCCCGAGTCGGTAGCAATTCTAGCAGAGTGATAGCAATGGCAGAGATCTTACACTTGTACGAGAGTCTATTACTATTTATAGGTGTTGGTTAATGATGGGGTTTGACTACTCACTGACGTCATTCATTTAACTACACCCTGTAATCATCTTACTATCTTTGTAATGACTATTGGCGGAGTCAAAGAGTGGTTCTTGAAACGGAGGCATGAATGGGAAAATCTTGTTAGAGTCCTTCTTAGATTCATCTTGGTTGTTCATAGCAACCTAAAAGGTCCGAGATTTTGGTTCACATTGACATTGGCTTGGGTCTAATATACACAAGGGTGGTGCACCCCATTACTGACCTTGATACCCTAAGGAGTCTTGGCCTTGTGACATGATTGTTGGCTTAGACAATGTGATCTTACGTGTGATGACCATTTCGGCCAAGTTGTATTTATCAGAGTCTAATTCGGTCATAACTCGACTACTTATAGTGGTTCAAACTTTAATGGGAACATATAGGATCTAAGATCCAAAATTGGGTCATATTTGGCTTTTGCTCCAATATGCAAGAGAGTATTGCACCCCATTACAGGCACAGGGGCATTAGGAGTCTCGGCTCTCATGTTGTTATGTCGGGTTGAGATGTTTATCTCGGTCGAAGAAATCTTGGTCTAGCAAGGGGATCGTTGCCAACTCGACCCATTGAAATCAGTCCAGATCAATACTTGTTATTCGTTGTTCTTTATGTAATATGTTGGTATTTCTTATACTAGAAAGTAGAAACCTTGTAGACTTGTGTCGAAAATACTATAATCAAATTTCTTATTCTACGTATGTGTGAACAAGAGTTACGAACTGAATGGAGAAATGAGATATTAAAAGCTGATTGTTTATGGGGAATCCTTTAGTTTCTGCTTTTCCCATCCGCTGCCAATATTTACTCAAGGCGGTTTTTATTTTTTCATTTTAAACAATACAAGCCTTTCAACTGGCTTGGCTTGCTCTTCTGAGTGAATTATTCAGACTTACTCTTGATGTTACTTTTTCTCTTAAGTACGTCATTTATCTTTATCCCCCCTCCCCCAAAGAGAAAATGTAACACAGGAAGAAACTCACTCAGATAATATCAAATTAAAGCCAAGAATATATTGGAGAACTTACTTAGAAAGTAGTGGAAGGGAACTGGATGCTTGACAACCTACAGGGACTAATAACAACTAGCAACTACTATATTTCAAACAAGAGCCACAGTACTACACAAAGAAATACTATTGACTCATGGAAGTTCTCCAACTACAAATTTTTGTACAAAGATCAAAATGCTCGAGGTACTACTGTCTTTCTACTACAAAGGTGGGGAACATAACTTAGGTTAAATTTAACTTAACTGTTGAAAAGCAAGTCAGCCCAAAATTCTAACAATTAATGTCTTTAGATATTAGTAGAATACCATCCCCTCCTTGAGAAATGAATGCTGCTTCTATAGAATTCACTTGCCCCTACAACTTACACCACCTTCATAACACAGTTCCTGTGATAAGAAAGGACTCATTAGGATTGAATGTATAAATGTAAAATTGCTATTAAGTAACAAAACATGAAGTGATAAAAAAATAAACATAAAAAAATTAGAAGAGATGGATTGAAATCTTACCATATTGTCTTTGCTAACAGTCTTGTTTCCTTGTCCAAAAGTAAACCCTTTTTCATCAGCAACTCTCTGCTGCAATCCATCATTCTTATTCTTATCTTTCTTAGATGAAACCCTCCTGAGACCTAATCGCTCCTTCCACCGGCTTGAACTCTTTGGTAATCTTGGTAACTCCTCCTCATAGTCATCATTAACAAGCAGCTCATCCCTTATAGTCACCTTCTTGGAGCAGTCACTCTTCAGAGGCAACAACATGCCCTGGAAAAAGACTTCATCTGCTGATATCATAGAATTGTTCTTGACAGAGAATTCAAAATCCGAAGAGACAGGATCTTCTCTGTATATATTTTCAGGCTTGATTGCCTGTTGGGAAACCACAAAATCATAGGAGAAGGAGATTCTTGGGTCCATGGTTGAAGCTCATGCACTACAGAACTTGCTGATTATAGGGCATGGACAATGTTCATGTGGCAAACAAAACTTATATCTTCTGTGCTCGTTCAGTTTGAAGGGTTAGTTTCCACATGCAGATGTTTGCCCTTTTATAATGATGGGGATTCTATTATGTGTGCGTGTTTAGTGGACATAACATGTTATTTAAATTTGTCATTTTATGCTAGGAATGCAGGTCTTCACCTTTGAGTGTTTAGCTGTTGCCTATGCAATTCCGCAACGTGAATATGAGTGTACACTTTTGCCAAATGATATATACTATTTGACCAATTGCATCAAAAGGTTTAAAATATGTTTACCCTTATCTATATATTATAAAAGAAAGGAAAAAACTTACATACAATACTTTAAGTACTGTTAGTGTTATTTTCTAATTAGAATTGAAGATTTACTTCAATAATTTATATGCATTAAATTATTTTGTAAATTACTAAGGTAAATTTCTAATTTTGATTGGATAACAGCTCTAACAGTATATAAGGTACTGTATTTAAGTTTTATCCTAAAAATTTTTTTAGCATTTTTACCATATGGACTCTTATTATTTCTCATGCGGATTTTAATTTTGCCAACTTGCAACAATTGACGCAATCTTTTTTTTATTTAATTATATCATTAATACTTCTTAAATTCTCAAGATCATTATTTATCATATTTATTATTTTTTATTTCCTTCTTAAATACTTCTTGAAGCTTGTCTCTTTCTTTTCATCACACACACACACAGATATATATATATATATATATATATATATATATATATATATATATAAATTCATCATTATCATCGAGTGCGTGAATCAACTGGCGTGGTTTATACACTTATTTTTTTAATTTTTTCTTTTCTTGTTATTTTATTTTCTCTCAAAAATATATAAACTTCAAAAGATGTAGAAATATTAAATTAAATAAAAAATAAAAACAAAAAGAATACATGATGAATGCTTTAAAAAAGTTTCATAAAATTTCTTAAATAATTGATATAATTTTTTATTACAATATAATATTTAAATTTTCAAAGTTTTATAAATATATAAGATATTATGTTAAATAGAAGTTTTATATAGTATATTTATGATGAGATAATTTTGAAATTTTAAATATTTAATTCAGGTTGAATTATTTTAATGGATGACAATTATTTTGTCAATTAAAAAACTAAGAAATATTAATTTGTAATATTAAAATTTAATTATATATATAAATATTAGATTTACTTAACTCTCAATATTTAATAGTAATTATTCATATGAAGATATTAATTACTTAATTAGAAGTATAAACAAGTCAAACAGATTTGTGAAATGAAATCATATTTATATTGTTCAAAATGAAAATCATGTGTCAGTATTACACAGGCAAAATTAATTAGGTGAAATTATAAAATTTTTTTTGACTACTAACATATATATAATTTTAAATATCATCAATAACTGAATACGTAAAAAATAAATATTTTTATTATATTTGGATAAAATCTAATCAATCTAATTTAATACATACTTTTTTTATATCTTGTATATTTGGTGAATAAGTTAAAGGCTATGAAATGCACACTTTTAAATAATTTTAATTACTTTAAAAAAATATTAAATAATATATTCTTGTTTAATATTTTTCTTCAAATAAGTTTTTATATTTTAACTATTTTTTCAATAAATATTTCAAATATTTTCTTACACTACCCTAACAATTTTTGTGTAATTATAAATGAATTATTTTTCCATCATAAGTTTGATCTCTTTTCTTCAAACCGTAACATGTTTTTTTATCTTATGTTTGATTAGATTTTTTTTTTTATAATAATATCTTCTCTATTTTTTTTTTGAAAGGAAATAATATCTTCTCTATTAAATTTGAAAAAAATGTACTTTAACATATTTTATATTATTTTTAATTTAATTTTACCGTGCAACAATAAACTCTTATTTAAGACTGAACTGATGCTTGACAAAAAGGGTAACGACATTATTTGGCCGATGATTTTGACTATTGTGACCAGAAGAAAGCCCTGATTTAATTAATAACTTCAAACGTAAAGCTTCCCTTAATAGTTTATTATGCACTTGACGGGAACTGGATGAGTACTTAGTACTTACTCACTTACTGATCAAGCTGATGAATCCCCAGTAACAAGTTGTATGCAAATTAAGCATATCCTGTGCACTGTGCAGTTGATTCTAGTAAAATGGGGAAAGAAAAGAAAAGAAGTGAACACATAGTGCGTAGATGCTCAGAGTCTTTGGAGTCCATGTGAGTTCAGCCAGATTATTTAGCATAAGTAGCATGTTTGTATTATATTCTTCGCTTGTTTTGTCAAATATTGGAAAAGCTGGTTGTAAGCACAAGAAGGAAACAAAGTATACATACAAATTAAGTAATGCAAGACTAATAATTCATACGGCGAAGAATCTTTCAGTAGGACTATTGACCTTCACGTGTTTCTTTTACAAGTGCCCTTCACATGAAATCCACATCCACAGTGTGGACTTGGAATTTTTATATATATTGCTTGGCAATTGAACTTAGGACAAATGGTCGCATCCCACGTCGTAGATTGCTGTTAACACTTAGCAGAAGATTTAATGAAATTCACCACATAGCTAGGTTGCTGGGAGAAAAGTTAGGCCTGAGAGCCTGTCCCCCTTTTGGTCTCCTATCCTGTTAGCAAAACTTGTTTCTTGTTATCCAATAAATGATGCTTTTAGTCCTTATTATTCTAATATAATATCATCCAATCAATGATGCTTTAGCCCTTATTATTCTAATCTAATCCAATATCATATACACACTCAATGCTCGAGGCTCATTTTACTATGTCAGATCGAGAAACCCCCTAATTTATTTTTTGTGTGGCATGCATGAATCTTGCTCGCAACGTTACACAGTAATCTATTTGGATTATCCTGCTAAAGGGAGTCGTAAACTTTTAATTACTTTGTTTAATTCTGTGAAATATGGCTGTTTATGAGTTTAGTCTATAGCAACTTAGGCAGTGGAAATATAAAAATGGTTCTACCCTGACAAAAACAGAACATATCCAACTCAGATCATGTTTGATAAAAGATAAAAGAAAGAGTGATACCAGCATCATAGCACGACATACTTTTTTTACAAACAATTCATATTTTATGTGAACACAAACACGCCTTGACAGCTGAATTGGTTGAATCGATCTAACATCAAACATACCATGGCAAAAAACTGTAACCAATGACATACAGTGCTCTTAGAACTCGATTTAACAAAATTTTGAAAGAATATTATATGAAAAACTTGCGGGGTTATCTAACTTACCCCAAATAAAAATGGGGTTAAACAACTCATCAAAGATGATTGATGCAATTTTTTATGTATTTAAAAAATATAAAAAATTACATCGATCATTTTTATGAAGTTATTTAATCCTATTTTTACTTAGAATAAGTTAGACAATTCCAAAACTTGCGGTTCAAGTTCAACTCATCTCATCGGCTATTCTTTCTCAAATTTATCTACCTCATTTTCTTGATTTCTAAAGGGGGAATTATTTTTCTTTGGGTTAATATTTTTGTCGTGTGAACGGATGTTTGATGTTGTCGAAACCCTAGCACGAGTGATCATGACTTCATAATTAAGGCCACTCTTAGAAGAGAATCTAGTCCCATATTCTCGAGACATTCGAGAATCTCTATTTTAAAGATAATACTTTATAGCCTCCACTAGGTTGGAGAGAAAATGAACAACCCTACTTAACTCATCTTTATGACTTCTTTTCCAAATTAACTATCAATGAATGATCAACCTAGGCTACCAACAATGGCTTTAAAGGGGGTGGTTAGGGAAATTTCCTCACGTCTTTGCTTAACATAATCACTTCATGACTACGTATGTGTTATTAAATTACTCTACAACTAAGCAACAAGCGAAAGAAAAGAGATCAAACTGATGGTTGTGAATGCTTAGCCGATTAATCTGGATCACTCTCGTCCCAACTCATTAAAGAAAAGAAAAAAAAAATTGCTCGGTCTCTCCCAAGAAGGCAAAAAAACAAAAAGTAAAAAGGTTGAACCATAGCATTGACGCATGCGCTGGTCAAAATATAAAACGAATGGTATTGATGCTTTGATCTAAAAACTTAAAGGAGCAGGTAAGAAAAATGACACGCACTCTTTTCAAACTCACTCAATTTTTGTTATTCTTGACTTAATTTTCTTTACTTACTGATAGCTTACATGAAAAACACAACTGTAAAATTATTTATGGAGGAATAATTGCTGGATAAACAAAGCATTACATTGCATAAAAAAGAAAAAAAAAACCATAGTATTACTTACTTTTTATATCTTTGCGAATTAAAATGTATTTACATTTTATTTAATATTTTCTAACATTATTTTTTATAGATATACATATGTACCTCAACAACTTTTATAATTCCAAAATATTTAATGCACCTATTAATTGGGTAAATGATGCTTACACTTGAATATATCTATACATGGACAATTAATTAATTAAGCGTATTGATTTTGAAATTTACATTTTTATACCCTTAAATTTGATTTTTTTTTTCTGATCCCAGTTGAGTTTTGAAAACAACACTTCTTCAAAATATAGTGGTTTGATGTCAGCAACCGAAAAAAAATTATATGATTTAACATCTTTGCTTCATAAAGTTTTCATGACTTATACCTCTAGGTCCATGAGATGAAATACCATGAAGACATTGATAGCTATTAGGATTCAGTGAATATTAGACAATTTGACTCCACTTGAGATTAGAATAATCACTATATTTGGAAAATTGTAACATTAAATATATACTAGATTTAGGCTAAGACAATTTGACTTCATTTGAGATTAGAATAATCACTATATTTTGGAAAATTGTAACATTAATAAATATATATTATATTTAGGATAAGTTATACTTTATCATTTTTTGGTTTCATATTTTCTCAACTTGTCTTTTTTTTTTTTTTTGTATCACTAAACCTCCCTTGTCCCTTATTTTTGCTTACTTTAGCTATGATTTTAGGTTTATTAGTCACAATTTTAACTGTTGTTACAAGAGACAAGGGGTTGTGATACTGAAAAAAAGTATATAGGGTTTGGTGATATAAAAAATTACGTAATTAGGGAGGTAAATTAAGAAAGTGTGAAACTATAAACAGATATGTGTAATTTACCCCTTATATTATATGATCATACTCTTTTTCCTCCTAACCTTTGTGCCCTCTAGATCCTTGTGATTGTTGACTTGATTTTTATTATTGAAGTATTAACACCTCTTCCACAGTTATGATTTTAATTTCCACCACGACCTCAACCTTTTAGATGGTCTTAAACTGCATCTTCTTCTTTCTCCGTGTGAACTAGCATGCTTTTACTCCTTGTCTCTTAAGGAGATTGTTGCTTGGATTGATTGGACAATTAACTCCTTCTTCTACAATCTTTATTAATTAATGGGCTTACTAATTAAGAAGCTTGTAATTCATCAATATATAGACATAGTTTCCAAATTTTAATATAATTATTCAATAAACCAACAATATCATATTTTGATTTAAGAGATCGAATGGTTCTATCATATAAATATCTTCAAGATTCTCACTTTATTCCTTCGTTTGATTAAGAACTACAACTTATAAAATAGTCATGGATCTACTCAGACTTCTTTGAAAGGATTCAAAATTTCTTCTTAATTGTAGACAAACCTTCTTCACCTTGCCATCTCTTTTGAAAACGTTTTTCTTACTTTTGTTGCACAGGCTATCTTCTTATACATTGCATCACATAAGCTACATGAAATAAGACTATAGCCTATTAATCTAAATTGTGATTTCTTTGCAAAAGTATATCTTTGATTCGATCAAACTTCCTTCATTATTCTTTTATTCATTTATCATGACATTTTTATGAGCCAAGAATTGTCTTTATAGGAGCATAATAATTACCGAAATTGTCTTTTATGAGTTTGGAAATAAGAATAGCAAAACTAACTTTGTGTGTGTGTATGTGTGTGTGTGTGAATGACTCTCGATACTACTTTGCATGAGATGCTAATAAGGAAACACATGACTACTTTGAGCATTTATGAGACTTATTTTGACCTTGTTATATAAGCACTCAAACTAAAAATTAGAGATGTTTGTTTAATCTTATAAAAGTGACTTTTGACTTTCTTATAAATTCTTTAATAAGTTTCACAATGAATTTTATCTAAATAAGCTTATTGAATTAAGCATGTTATGAATAAGGTATCATGCGTTAATTAATCTCTTATTAAATAAGTGTTTAATTAAATTATTTACTTAAGTGTACGTCCTTACATGAGAAACATAATGCAACAGTATTTATATTTACACATGATACTTCTTAAAGATTAACCAGCAAAATATTTAACACGCCTACTAAATAAATGTATGGATATAGAACTACAAATACAAGAAAACCTCATTTTCCTTTTAGTTGCTGAAGGTTTAACAAGGCTTATGAGAAAAGCAGTATACATTAATTAGGTATTATTCAAGGTAGTTGAGAATTGTGAGTTTTCTACTCTGCAATATGTGGAGAACACTCTGTTAGTAGGGGAGCCTAATTTTCAGAACATTTGGGTGATAAAGGCAATTCTAAGACTTAAACTCTCTTTTAGAGGAAGAATTACTCTTTTAAACTCTATTTTATCAAGCTTGCCTCTATATTTCTTATCTTTTTTTTAAGATGTCAGAGAACTTGATAAGGTGCTAGTGGGTATTCAATGAAAATTCTTTGGAGTGGATTGGATGAAGCTAGAAAAATTACATGGATTAGATGAGATAAATATTTTCAACCCAAAGAATGTGGAGGTCTGGGGGTAAAATCTTAGAGTTGTTTAATCTTAGCCTACTTGTAAAGTAGAAATGATGTTGTTTCCATAATAACCAAGCAAAGTGGTATAAAATTAAATACAAATATGGTGAATTAGATAAGGTGGGTTACAAATGGTAGGGAGGTAGTAAATTTGCTTCAGTATGGTTGTTGTTGAATTAAACAAGAAAAGGAAACTGAGTTTTTACTTTCCGTCAAAGGCAAAGAATATGAAACTGTATTTCTTCTATTCCAACAAAAAACATTACAGCCTTTTATAACCTTTACAAACAATAACTATAAAGTCTTGTAACTACCCACTAAAAACATGGTTTAAAACTAAGTCACAACCACAAATTGAACACAAATTAAAAATAACCAACACCAAAACAAAAACAAATATTTAAAACATTTGACTTAGCAACAATTTGACTCCACATCAATAGTCCTAAACACATCATTTAACACTCCTTGTTTTAGGAGCTGTAGACACCAAGTTTTGATCTCAAAAATTCAAACTTGCTGATTGACAGTGGCTTGGTGAAGACATCAACAACCTGATCTTCTATTCTATAGTAGACAAAAGAAATGGCTCCATCTTTCTGTACTTCCCTCAAGAAGAATAACGTAATGTTGAAGTGCTTAGTTTTACCCTGAAATACAGGATTTTGAGAGATTGCAATAGTAGCTTGGTTGTCAACAAGAATCTCTATGCTTTCCTTTTGCTTCAAGTAGAGATCAATCAAAATCTTCCTCAGCCACAAAGCTTAATTAACAGCAGTAGTTGCAACAACAAATTCTGCTTCAGTAGTGGATTAAGCAACAATTTCTTGTTTTTACGAGCTCCATGAGAAAACATTGGAACCATGTGTGAAACAGTAGCCTAAAGTGCTTTTCATTTCATCAACAGAACCTCCCCAATCACTGTCAAAAAAACCAACCAGCCTAAGCTCTTCACTCATGGTAAATTTAATGCCAAAGTTACATGTGCCTTTCATATATCTAAGCACCATTTTTGCAACCTCGAGATGCCATTTGCTTGCAAAATGCATAAATCACAACAAAATGCTTAGAGCATTAAAAATGTCAGGCTGAGTGGCTATGAGATACATCAAGCAACCAATCAGACTTCTAAAATACGCTTGATCAATCTGCTCTATTCCATCTTCTTTGCAAAGCTTCTTTGTTCCATCTACTTGCTTTGCAAAGCTTCTCATTTCTCTGCATTCTTCAAATTTAAACTTCTTTAAAATCTTCTTGGCATATTTCTTCTGACAAATGAATACTTCATATTTACGTTGTTTAATTTCCATTCCAAGAGAAAAGGCCATCAATCCAAGACTTGTCATCTCAAAAATTTCCATCATCTTTTGCTTAAAATTTTCAACCATACTTGCTTTGCTTCTTGTGACAAGTAAATCATCCACATATAATGAGATGATGAGAATATTAGCTCCATTGTCCTTAACATATAATGTCCATTCAAATAAACTTTTAGCAAATCTCAAATTACACAAATGCTTATCAATCTTGCTATACTAAGCTCTTAGAGCTTGCTTCAAACCATAAAGTGCCTTTTTAAGAAGATAGACCTTATCTTCTTCTCCTCATTTACATAGCCTTCTGGTTGCTCTACATAAATCTCCTCCTATAAAAAAACCACTCAAAAATTGTTGACTTAATATCTAATTGGAACACCTTAGGCTAACTAACTTTTTTTCTAGTCTTTGTGATTTCCTAGTGTCTGCTTATGAGCCACTTCTGTAGTAGTTTCTTCAAACTTTTCAACTTGTTATATCTGTTCATCACTAGCATCAAACTGTTGAATAGTCTCTCCTTCAGTAGCTTCAGACTGAGGAACAGTTTCAGTCTATTCCTTAAACAACTTTAAATCTTTGATGAGCAAGCTATCATCCTCATCAGGTATTGGGATAGGCTCAGAAGGGACATGTTATGTTGTTTTTGGCCTCAAACGAATTTTTAGAGGTATTTTTTAAGAAGTTTGGATTTAATCAGTGTTAAGTGAAGGGTCAGATATTTTTCTTTTTGGTGGTTAGAGTGAAGATTGGTTAAGTATTTTAGATTGAGGTTTAGGTTTAATTTGTGGTTCTGGTACAAGTTGAGGTTTGGATGGCTTTTTGATAGGTAATTTGGGTCTAGAGGGTTCGGTCTATTTGGATTTTAGGTGATTGTTTTGGTTGAGACTGGGTTTGTTGTGTACTTAGTCTATTGGCATGGGCATGGGGGTTAACAGATAGATCAATAAAATATCCAACTCTGTAAGCTTCTCCTACAACATCATCCAAGGGTTTAGCCTTTATCACAAACAGCTTTGGGTGCTTTGCCACATGATTAGGAAAAAGGTGAACAATCCTCATTTTCCTTACAATGGTCGCATCAATTTCAAACCCAGCTTTCTATGCTACCAAACTAGCTTCATCAATCTCAGCATTTCTCAGAATCTTAGTAAGTAGTATGGCATAAGGAATAGGATGCCTCTGTTTCTTATCTCTGGAAGCAAAACTAGATTTCCAGTGATCAAGGATTAAGTCAAGCAGGTTTACCTTCTATCTTGTCATCATCCTGTATAGACATAATCTATCACGAGAAGACACATTATCCTTAGATCCTTTCCTTGGCATGATAATGTGAAGCAGAATGTTGTGAAGTACAATAACTGTTTCAAAATACAATAACTGTTTCAAAATGTCCTTGTTGTTGGAGTTTGGCCTAAGCTTCCCATACAAGGCCATATCTATGATGATTGGTGTGATCACTTTTTCCCAGTCTTTAGTGAACACGTCTTTTTCTTCTTTGCAACTAGATGCAACTGCAATGATGTCACTAGAAATGATGATAGATTTGTTGTCAACCATCCTTGTGATGGTGTCGTTGACCTTAGATGCTAATGCCTAGATATAGGCATAAAGGGAATGATATCGTATCGTCTTGTGCTAAACAAATGCTTCCCAACCTACGTTTTTGATATAGTGAGTTATGGGGAATCCTTCAACTTCAAGAGTTGTAAGATTGACCCACTTTTCAGGCATGAAATAAAAAACAGGGAATCTCTCCATAGGAGCAAGAACCTTCTTAGCAGCCATTGATGAGAGTTTGAAGAAGGTTTAAGGTTTTTGGGTTTCAGAGTCTTAGAGAGCGAAGGGCACAAGAATGAAAGAGAGTATAGTTTTTAGAGAGGTGTAAAAGGTAAAAGTGATGAAAGTGTAAAATTAAGGGAGCTGGTTAATTTTAAATTTTGAAAATAAAAAATAAACTAACATGTTATGCATTTATGTGACATGATGATGCAGTTGGGGCAGTGCATGTTTTGTCCTACTCGAGACAGGGTTTTCAACGATTAGGTTTAAATCAAAAACAGATATAAAGATAAAGTAAAACTACTAGCATTCTACACATGAAACGCACATGTTAGTGGTCATCAGATTAATGAGAAAGATGATCCATATAAGATGAATACATAATACAATGCATGAAAGTCATTATGTTAAAGTTTTCATATGCAGGTTTTCTCAAATGAAGTTAAAACATTCTTCTGGTAAAGATATCAGCCTATTGATGGTATGTATCAATAAACTAAATATCAAAAATACCTTTTTGAACATAATCTTGAATGAAATGATGTCTAATCTCTATATGCTTGGCTTTAGAATGTTATATGGGATTTTTAGAAAGATTAATTGCACTAGTATTATCATAAAATACTGGAATGTTATGCTCAAAACTTGAGTTATCTTCTAATTAATATTTTACCTATAGTAGTTGCGAATAACAACTAGCAACAAACGCATATTTAGCTTCAGCTGTTGAACGAGCAATTAAGTTTTGCTTCTTGCTAGCCCAAGATATAAGACATGGTCCGATGAAGTGACATCCACCACTTGTACTTTTTCTTTCAATCCTATCACCAACATAATCTGTATCGCAGTATCCTAGTAACCTAAAATCTTTATCTTTCTTATAGAACAAACTTAGGTTAATGGTACCCATTAGATATCTGAAGATCCTTTTCATAGCTTTTAAGTATGATTTTCTAGGATCAGACTAAAATCTAGCACATAAGCAGACGCTAAGCATAATATCAGTCTATTGGTAGTTAAGTATAGAAGTGAGACAATCATACCTCTGTAGATAATCTAATATACAAGTTTACCTTATTCGTCCTTTTTGTCATAACAACAGATGGATGCATAGGTGTGTTCATGGGTTTAGGTCCATCCATCTTGAACTTTTTTAGTAGTTCTTTTGTTTATTTTTGTTGATGGTATAGATTCCTTCTTTTTGTGGTTTGACTTGCAAACTAAAGAAGAATTTGAGTTCTCTCATCATGCTCATTTCAAACTCGCTTTTCATGAGGTTAGAAAAGTCCTTACACAAAGGTTCATTAGTAGTACCAAAGATAATATCATCTACATATATTTATACTATAATGCAATCTTTATCTGACTCTTTTCTAAACAAAGTAGTGTCTACTTTACCTTTCATAAAATCATTAGTAATTAGAAAATTACTTAGCCTGTCATACCAGGCACAAGGAGCTTGTTTAAGACCGTACAAAGCCTTTTTAAGTTTAAAAACATGGTCTGTAAGAATAGGATCTTCAAATCTAGGAGGTTGTTTAACATTGACTTCCTCTTCAATAAATCCATTTAAGAAAGCACTCTTGACATCTATTTGAAATAGCTTAATGTTTTTATGAGCAGCAAAAACAAGCATAATTGTAATAGCTTCTAATCTAGTACAAGTGTAAAGGTTTCGATGAAATCAATACCTTTTTGTTGGTTATATCCTTGAGCTACTAATCTTGCTTTGTTTCTTACCACTTTGCCATTTTCATCAAGCTTGCTGTAATGTACCCATCTTGTTCCAATGATGCTGTTGTGTTCAGGTTTGGGAACAAGAGTCCACACATCATTCTTGTGAATTGATGCAATTCCTCTTCCATAGCCATGATCCAATCATCATCTACCAAGGATTCTTTTATCGTCTTAGGTTCTATCTTTAAGACAAAAGCATATGAAGCTTGATTTCTAAAAGATGATCTGGTATTGACTCTTTTTATTCTTTTGCCAAGGATTTGATCTTGAAGGTCATACATAACAAACTTGTAGTCTTTGTAAGTTTATTTAGTCTGATTATTAGTCTGTTGTTGAGGTGTATCCCCTGATGGTTTTGCTGTTTTTACTAGATCAAATGAACCTAGCTGTAAATCTACAAAGTCATCCTCAAGGTCTAATAGTCTCTTATCAAGGGTTAGTATGTCATTGAACTTAACATGAATTGATTCTTTAACAATGGTAGTTCTAAAGTCAAAAACTCTGTATGCTTGTCCTTATCAACCTTAGAGTTAAACTTTCCAAGTTGATCTTTAATGTTAAGGATATAACACTCACATCCAAAAGGATGAAAGTATGAAATGTTGGATCTTCTTCCTTTCACAACTCATAATGAGTCTTATCTAATAATGGTTTGATTAATATCTTGTTTTGAATGTAACACTGTTGTATTCACAACTTCTACTCAAAAGTACATAGGAATAAATTTTCACAGAGCATGGTCTTAGCCATCTCTTGATATGTTATATTTTTTCTTTCAACTACCCCGTGTTGTTGAGGTGTTTTCGATGAAGAAAAGTTGTGGAAAATACCATTCTTTTCATAGAATAGTTTGAACTCAGCATTGTTAAATTCAATTCCATGGTTAATTCTTATAGTGGTTATGCAAAAACCTTTTTCATTTTGAATACGTTTATAGAATATTTCAAACACATTGAATGACCATGTTTGTGGGCTAAAAAGCATATCCATGTGTATCTAGAATAGTCATTAACAATAACAAATCCATACTTCTTAAGTAGATTCATATGTAATAATTCCAAGGGTCTATAAGTGGAAACAACATTTCACATAAAAGATAAGTTTTTCAAGAAATCTTAGGCAGTCCTTTTACTACATGCTTTAGATTGACATGCCTAAGCTTTTTATACCAAATCCATTTTTCATCTTCTTTGTAAACTTAACATGTTACATTTTGTTTATTTAACTCTTCAAGCTCAATCTTATAAAGATTGTTATGTCTTTTGGTAGTAAAACGAACACACTCATTACTGCATTTAACTATACATAAATCTTTGTTGAAGGAGACAATAAACCTACTTTCACAAAATTAACTTATACTAAGTAGGTTGTACTTCAAACCTTCAATATAAAGTACATTATCAATAGTAGATAGAGGTGGCTTACCAATTTTACCTAAACCACTAATCTTTCCTTTCTTATTTCCTCTAAAAGAAACCAATACTTCATATGGCTGAAGGTCTAAGAACATAGACCTTTCTTCCATCATGTGACATAAACATCCACTGTCCAGGTACTAGCACAAATTATTCATTCTTCTTATTAAGGATATCTGCAATAGGAACAATTTGATATTTTGGTACCCAAATCTTCTTAGGTCCTTTTATGTTTGTCGCAACAGTCTAATTTGATCTTTGCTTTCTTTTGTGTTAACACTTTTGGGAAGAATATACATACTTACCACAAAAGTTGTATGAGGCTGAATAAGACTTAGAAGAAGATGGCTGTGTGTCCTTCTCTTGGACATAGCCTATGCTTGATTTATTAGATAAAGGTCTTCTATGTTTTAAAATAAGATGAAGTTTAGAAGAACCATCTACAAATTTAGCTAGATGCTTAAGACCAATGATTTCTTCCTTCAATTTAATAACTTCAAATGAAAGCATAGTCTTTTCAGGATCTAAGACTTGATATTTAGTCAACTTCTCTGGATCTTTCTTGAGTTTTTCATTTTCTAAAATAACTTCTTTGTGTTTTTCTTTGTATTTGTTATACTCAAGAGAAATCATATGAGAGTTTGCGAGAAGAATATCATAAAACATCTTTTCTTCATCATTAGAAGTGGACTAACAGCTATCAAACTAATTTGAATCAGACTTAGTTTTTGGATTTACCTTAGAGATGGTTTCATCTGTGTTAGCCATAAAATAGATATTGGCTTTTTCTTGGTTTGAACTGCTATTGTTGTTGTCCAAATCCTCCCTAGTAGTTAGAAAACTCTTTTTCTTGGGGTTCCTTCTCTTTTTTAGCTTTGGACACTTTGCCTTCATGTGTCCGGGTTTCTTGCACTCGAAGCAGATAATCTCACTGCTTTCTTATTTGGGTTGCTTCTTGAACCTGTTGTCTTTTCTTCTAGAGGAGTGCTTGAATCTTCCTTTTTTCTTGAGCATTTTATTTTGAACTTTTTAGTTATCAGGAAAATATCATCATTAGACAAATAACTTGAACTTTCGTATGAACTTTCTGAATCATCTGATTGGACTTTGAGAATGATAGGATCATTGCTCTTGATCTTGTCTCTTTTGAATAAATGTGCCTCTTGAACTCTTAGAGCTCCATGTAGCTCATTAAGAGTTAGAGTCTTCATGTCTCTTACCTTGACTATGGCTGTGGGTTTAGGTACCTACACCTTGGGAAGGCTATCCAAGATCTTGAAATTGTTCTAAACCTTAGTGAACTCAACACTAAGACTTTGAAGACCATTAATGATTATTTGAAATCTTTCAAACATTTCATCAATAGTTTTTATCTCTTTCATGGTGAACATATCATAGTGCCTTTGTATAGTGGCAGCTCTTCTCAATTGAACATCCTCAATTCCTTCATATGCTTATAGCATCCCACATATCTTTTGTTGTCTTGTAGTTGCAAAACTTGTTATATTCAAATTTAGATAAAGCACAAGTAATAATATACCTTGTTTTAGTGTTAAGTTGAAGCATGTCAAAGTCATCCTGGTTGCATTCACTTTCAAGCTTGGTGACAATAAGATCTCTATCTGTAATGATCTTCCAAAGGTTGTAATGGGTGAATTTATCCTATCTCTCCAATAGGCATAATCCTTTCCATTGAATGTTAGGGGCCTTGATGAGGAGGCTCCTTCATGGATGAACTATCCGTCAAGATTTGCCATCTAGATCTTTGTCCTCTATGACTTGTTAAGGTGCTCAACCCTTAAAGGCTGAGCTCTGATACCAAATTGTAAAGCACAAGAAAACACAAGAAGGAAGTTGAATTATGTTTTAATTTTTTTTGCAAATCTTTTTAACAAAATTTTCGCATTCATCTATTTTGCAAGATGAATGACAAAACTTGGTCAAAAACAATTTTTAACAAGGCATTTGAGTTTTTTTTTAAAAAAAATACTTTTCAAACACACTATTAACACGTTATAAAAGAGATAAAGAGATAAAAACATGAAATTTTTATATTAATTTGTCTCACTTAGAGACTACGTCTAGTTCTTGGCACACCACCAAGTTCTACTATAACTTTCACAAAGTTATAAGTATTCTTTTGTCCAAGCATCTTTAGGCTTAATGATGTGTGTAATTTATAACATGTTTAGCATAGTTTTCATTACTAGATTACATACATTTCATTGTGATTTAGGACTAGTTATGTGTCCAATTGCATGAATTTTCATTCTTGTATTATGTTATGCCTTTTTCTTTGCTTGTCTTTGGTTTTAAGAAAATCTTGTAGGTTGTTTGGGCTTGGAAAGCAAGAGATTGACATTTTGGAAGCCCTTTAGATGATTTAAAGACTTTTGGGTGCTTAGAAGTCAACTTGGAAGGCATAAGGGTCATCCTAAACCATTGAAAAAAGGAAAACTTGAAAGAAAATTGCTGGAGACCTTACCACCATTAGGTGGTAATCATCACCAAAGAATGGTGAATTTGCTGGAATCCTTTTTGCTCTCCTGTGCGTCCATCATCGCGTGGTGATCCATCACCACATGGTGGCGCCCATCACCACACGGTGGTACAACTCCTAAAGTTAAAATCTACACTTACACGTCTACCACTAAGGGGTGATGCCCATCACCATGTGATGGGCGAAAAAACCTGATTAATTTTTGGGAGTTTCTTACTTATTTTGGGGATGAGACTAGACCCATTATATTTTCAATCATAAATAGACATTCCTTGGATTTTTAGGATTATCTTTTGAAATTTATTTGAAGCACGGAGAATTGAAGGATTGCTCTTTTTTTTTCAATTGTCTCCGAGTTTGTTTTTATGTTCTTTCTCTTTACTTTTTGGCATTCTCTCATGACTATGTATAAGTAGAGCCCAATTTTTCTAGGATTGGGCATAGCCCTATGATTGTCTTAATGAATTAATTTTGATTTGTCTATGTGTGATCTTGTTCCTCTTTTGATTTCTCTTCTATTGCTTTATTTATGCAAAATAAATTGGCTGATGTTTTTCATAACCTTAGGGATTTGGAGAAGTACTAAAAGGTGAACCTAAACACCAAACCTATAGGAAAGGAACTTAGGTCTAAATCACAAAAGTAGGTTAAAGCCTTTGAGGAATAATTGAATTAACAAAGAACTTAGTGGGTCTAATTAAACACAGCCATCACGACAATAGGTGGTAAATTTGATTAGATACCCCTTTGTATCTTGAAAGAGAATGGAGGGTACCTTAGGTTAATTCACCTTCAATAAGAACAAGTTGAAGCACACAAGTAGCGGAATTAAGGAATTAAGTGTCGTAACTTGAAACCCTAATCTTGAAAATCTTCTTTGATTGAATTACCCCAATTTTAATTAATGCTTAATTTAATATTTTAATTGCATTTTTCTTCCAATTGCTTAAAACCTAAATTTCCTAATTTAATTTCCTTTTGTTTAATTTTAATTTATTTAATAATAATCACTGAGTGTGCAGTCCTTGTGGATGCGATCTTTGAATTATTACTTGACGACAACCATGCACTTACAATTTTTGTATTTCACTTAACCCAAGTAATGTTTCACTTGCCTCTCCAAGCAAAAAACCTAAGGATTTTTGAATTAAAGCCTCTTTAGGCTTCCACCAATTTCACTTAGAAATGGTTAAGGGTAAACTCACTAACTATTGCTTCGTCTTATCAGTGGATGTACAATGAAGATCAAAGTCTAAGGTTTAGTGACTATGACACTTATATAGAAAGAACTTGTAAGAAATATAAGCAAGAAGGCTTTTTAAAGCTTAGAGAATATGAGAGCTTAAGCACACTGAACTCTAACGTCTTCTACGTATATGTCTTTACATTTATTTATAGAGTTTCAAAAAATGTATCCGTTGAGAGAGCTTTAGAAACTGCATTTATCTGGTTCATTTGTGTGAAGAAAGTGTTTGTTGGGACATTAAATGTCTTTCACCAACCAGTTACTTTGATAAGATTTAAGGTGTCCACTTATCTTGCCTTTCTCATATTAAATCTTTTGACAGTGGGCATGTTTAACTTTATTATACTGGCAAGTATGCTACTTTGCCTTCTTTTTGGCAGATAGCTTCACTTTTTAGAGGGTAGGTACGTTGACATCTCTATTTCTTATTTTCGATAAAGTTAGTGCGGGAGAAACCTAAAAAGATGTCAGTTTTTGCATAAAATATATTTGAATATACTAAAAAATGTGCTCAAGCATCGTCTGATCATTAACATGCAACGAACTTAGTTTGGTTTATATAAAAGTGTTGATTTTTATATCTTTCAAAAGCACGAGTTCAAACTATTTAAAAACACATAAACTATTTGGCATAACCAAAACAAATTGAGGGTTATTATTTGTCCTTTGTCCTAACAAATAGATATTTAAAACATCTGACTTAGCAACAATTTAACTCTACATCAGCAATCTTAAACACGTCATTTAACAATGGTGACTAGATTTATGCAAAGTAAAAGATGAATCAAGCTTTGCTCCTCTATGATTTTTAAAGTATGTGGCTAGGTGTTGGGATCATGTAGAAAATTTTCTAAGTTAAACAAGTGATAGAATTTTTGAGGAAAATAGTGATCGTATCAAAAGGAAGTTAAGCAAGTTCAGAATACAAGTTATAAAAGAAAGCCCATTTTTAATGATTTAAAGAAGAATACTATCGAAAAACAACAATAGTTTATTTACATCAAGAAACATGCTCGAAGACAAGATTTCAAGCAATTGGAAGCAGTTATCTGAAATTGCGGGAATTTGACAATTTTCAAAATCTTAGATAGGATAAATTAGCCATTATACATGTGTCAAAATCTTATAATTTGACTATTAATGGTATTTATCTATAAATAAGGCACTAGCCATTTTTCTCTTTGGTTGAAACTTCATACACTTCCTTGTAACACCATTCACGCCGCACTGACATGACTCTCGGTTCTAAGGATTCTATTTATTTTTCAACTATCTTTTAATGCAATTTTGTTTTCTTTTCATTTGTGTTTGATTTATTTATTGCTTTTATCTACTTCTCTCTTTAATTCTTCTCCAAACTTTAACTTGATCACTTTTGAATCTCCTTGCTTCTTGATACTTAAACTTATTCACTTCTCAATCCTCATTTCTTCTTGAAACTTTATTTTTTCACTTCTTAACCATCATTTCTTCTCAAACTTTACTATTTTATTTGTAAAAATTTATTTCCTTGTAATATTATTGAATTTATAATTATGTTGGTGTTAGATGCAATATAAATGTGCTTCATTCAAATCTTTATATTTATTGATATTTGTAAATCACCAAACATATTAAAACTTCATTTTCAATTGATTTGCATGAGTGATTACATTGAAATTGAAGTATCAATTGAAATTATCTATTTCTCAATTGAAAACTAAGTGTTGCTTATTCAAATAAAAAGAACTCACAAAGTTTTTCGATTCTATGTCCCATAATCTAAATAATTTATTTGCCAGAATTATTGTGAGAAGTTATCTTTTAAGAGTTATAATCAATTGAATTCTCAAAACAAATTTCCACCAATAACACTAGGAAAGTGAGAAACCAGGAATCTATAAAATTCTGGGAAGGAAAATTTAGATTGGTTCAACTCCTCTTCAAGAAACTTTTCCTAGATTGTATCAACTTTTGGAGGAAGAGCATGTTTTAATTTCTGAAAAAAAGGGGAGTGGAGTAGTAATGAATGACTTTGGGTGTGGAAGTGGTGCAGGGAAATGCTCTCCTGAGAGGCAGAATTATTTTTGCAACTTTCAAATCTAATAGTAGATGTTCCCTTATGCAAAGATGAGAAGGATTACTGGATTTTGTTAGGAGGAAGTTCCCAATCATATTCCGGTTATGTTATTCCAATTAAACAAATGTACTCTCAATCAAAAAATTCCTTTTCCATATCAATGTTCAGAAACATTTGGAAATGTCCGTTCCGCATAAGGTGAGAGCTTTTTTCATGTAGAATGTTGTTGGATAGATTGCCTACTAAACTTGATCTTTTTTCAAAAGACAAGTTTTAAATGACTTACAGCAAACCTACTGCTCTTTTTGTCAAAGTCATCAAGAGGGACTGTGATCATTTGTTCTTCTCATATTCAATATCTACTAGGGTGTGGTATCATATATATGCTTGGGTAAGCTTTTATACAACATTATCTTCTTTTGGAATTGCTCATTTTCATCAACATGAAGGTCTGTTAAGAGGGGAAAAGGTAAAGAAGGCTTGGTATAGTACTCGGCATGCGGTGGTATGATCTTTATGGTTGTTGAGCAACTCTATTATTTTTCGTTACGGAGCTTTTTATTTGATTGATCTGCTCGATTTTATTAAGGTTCACTCTTGGTTTTGATTCCAGACTTTTGTAGGTAGCATACTTTATCTTTTTTTGATTGGTGCATAAATCCATTCGCTTATATTTTCGTATGATCTTAGTTTGAAAGCTTTATTGTATATGAGTTAGCGAATTCCTTGTATTCTATTAATAAATTTGTTTTGCATATGAAAAAAAAAGAAGAAGAATATTTCAAATCATGAAAAATTAAGTGAATGTATAAACTATTAGGTAGTGATTGGATACTAGATTTTAAAATTTTACAGAATTTAAAATATATGGAAATTTAATTACTTCAATTAATTTTTTTCATTTTTAAAATACTTTATTTGAATAAAGTAATTCAAATTTCTTGTGTTTTAAATTTTTTTTTAGATAAAATAATTTAATTTTCATCATATGCAAATTTTATTTTGTGTTATTTGAAATTCTTTCATTTTAGGTGTTATTTGAAATTTCTTCATTGTACTTGAAAATTTTCTCATTATTTTAAAAATTCTTTGGATTTACTATCTAAACAAATTATTTTGGTGTGTGGTATTTTAAACTTGAAAATTAATTTTTTCTCTGAAAATTACTTATCCAAACACACACACTAAGTATATTTTTAAAAACTATCGCCAATGATATTAGCATGAAACGGGTAAGTAATATTTTTGTTAATTCTGACAGATATTCGGTTCCCTTATAAGGTTTGGGGGAGGAAGATGATGGAATTAAATTCCCATGCTACCTTTATTAATATGTAAAGAACAAAGAATGGATTTTAATTTGTTTGACGTTCTGCTTTGACTTAGTTTAAACTATAGAGTAATTAATTATCATCTGATTCATCTTGCTGTTATATTATTATATGGGCTTCGGTAGTTGTAAACTCGCTACCTTGCCTTTTTATCTGGGCTATATAACAAATCCATATTTTGAAATTAGTCGAAGAGGGTTCCATATAATGCCCATTTATTATCACCTTCCTAGAATGAGAACCTTCATTGCTTATAAGGACTTCCAAGTTGAATTTAAATGTATATCATATTCAACTGGAACTAACATTTCTTACTGCTTGTAATTCGGTCATAAAGGCATTCTCCTCCACGGGATATATGGAGAGAATTTCTTAGCCGTGTATCCGAAATTTTCATGAAAAAACATGGAGATTACTTGTTTATTAATTAGCTTATTCCCAGTTTCTCCTTTCATCAACGCAAAAAATCAGCAAACACAGCATACATGAATATGTAACAAAATTTTCATCTCTACACTGTAACGTAAGACTACCACTGCATTTAATATATCACATATTCCAAGCTTAGTATGACTGAGCTTTTTATATTTATAACTTAGGGACAAGGGACGCAGGAATGGCAGAAGATGTAGAAACCTATGAACGTAAGGGTATATGTAAGTAGTATCCCAAGAATACTGCCACTGCAATTGAAAACTCAGATTTCAGAGGAAAAATCAAAAGAAAAAATCATGCATAATCAAAAGATTACTGAACAACTTGAAGTTATATTTAAATTAAGTGCCGCTGACACTATCACACTCACATTTTAAAGGTTACTATGTAGCAACAGATTAACGTGTACTTTCATTATTTTGGTGCAAAATCTAGCGTCAAGTTGAGATGGCCGAGTTGCCAGATTAAGGTTCTGGTTCGAAAGGGCGTGGGTTCAAAGCCCACTCTCAACAGGATGTGACTCCATGGCCCAATGGATAAGGCGCTGGTCTACGGAACCAGAGATTCTGGGTTCGATCCCCAGTGGAGTCGCTTCTCCTTTTATTTTATTTCATTTTTTATTATTATTATTTTTACTGAAGCTTCTCATGTTGAAGATATTATAATTTTTATTTTGTTGAACAGAAAACATTATAAATTAGTAATTACAACGTTCAGTTGTTGAAGATATTATAAGAATTAGGTTGTTAAATAACTTGTTTGTATTGATATATAATAATAGTAACTCCTTGCAAGAAAGCTGCTACTTGAAACTGATTTATATTGACTTGTTATTTATTTTAACACGACTATCCTTGTAATGGCTTCTCTTATTAGTATATTTTTTCATACTGAAGCTTCTACGTATTGAAGATATTATAATTTTTATTTTGGTGAACGGAAAACATTATAAATTACAACCTTCGGTTGTTGAAGATATTATAAGATTTACGTTGTTAAACAACTTACTTGTATTGATATACAATAGCTTCTCCTCGTAAGAAAGCTGCTACTTGAAACTGATTTATATTGACTTGTTATTTTTTTAACACGACTATCTTTGTCTGGCAAACCCATTATTGGTCCGCATGATTTAGATTACCGGTTGTTAAGTAATCATTGGTACATGATTTTTCAGCTTGCATCATTGCAAATAATAAATTATTCTGGTCTCAGATTTGAATCTAAATGATTTGATGGGAAATTGGGATGTTCCCTGACCGTGTCCAAGTCAAGAGATGTATCATGTAATCACAAATTGTCTTCTCTTCCTATCCTTTTGCACTAAGATTTTCGAGGAAACAGCAAGCTTCCTAAATCCTAAAGAAGGAAGGAGCATGGTAATGTAATGATCTTATCTTAATATATAATTTCCTTGTTTCTCCTAAACCAATGGTCGTTGCACATTTTCCAATTATTTATGCTGATATTCAAATACTTATTACTAATTGGTACTTTTCTTTGCAACTTCTGATTATTAAAATAATCAGACTGAAAAACTATTCCCTAATTAGCTAGTAATTAAAATGTGGAGAGCCCTCTTTTAATTAAGTTCCTGCTATTTATATACTAAGATAATCTAGAAAAGTTTGTCATAGTTAGAGGGCTATTACAGTAACAGCAATTCTAGCTAATTTGCTAAAGTCCCAGCAAAATGAATCCTACAGTAAATGAACACGATGAGACATATGCAGCTCCATATAGCCATCCAGGCTATGCTCTACCAGTGGCACCTCCAAGTTATGGCACTCCACATATGCAACCTTATGCTCCTCCATACATCAGCACCAGTGTAAGGGGCCCTGTCAGGACACAGCGATGGTCAACTGGTCTTTGCCGTTGTCTTGATGATCCTGGAAACTGTTAGAACCCATATATCATGTGGATTTATTTTTCTCTATAGTATAAACTTTACTATAAACATCATATCAAGCAATTGACATACTATGGTTATTTATTTTAAGGTTTGGTCACTTGCTTCTGCCCTTGTGTTACTTTTGGATTGATAGCAGAGATAATAGATAAAGGCAAAACAAGTAAGTTTTATTAAACACTGCATATATGTGTGTATATATATATATATATATGAGTACAATATATAAGAGGGTATGACTCAATGGTTATATCTATTGCTATTTTTTCTTTGCTTTTCTTTTTCTTTCATATTTGCAGCTTGCACTTGTGGTGGGGCTATTTATGGGACGTTATTAGCTGTGAGCGGGCTTGCATGCTTGTACTCGTGCTATTATCGGTCCAAACTGAGGGCTCAATATGATTTGCCAGAGGCTCCGTGTATGGACTGTTTAGTTCATTTTTGCTGTGAAACCTGCGCTCTATGTCAGGAGTATAGAGAGCTTAAAAACCGTGGATTTGACTTGAGCATAGGTAAAGTAATACCTTCTTTAACTTGTGATTGACAAATAAATATACTGTCATCTCGTCAATTTCAGGACCTCTACTTTCATAATCTTATTTTTTATACTAATCTCCCTATTTCTTTCGATGTATTGAGGGTGAGAATCTTAGTGAACTGTCATATATCTTACGGTTTTGCAGGCTAAATTACGCCTTTGAATCTTTGTCCTATAAGTGCAGTTTAGGAATTTCTATTATAATGACCTTGATCTATTATATGAATTTTCATTGGGACAAAATTGCACCTCCAATTTTAATTAGAGAACAAGATCAAAAACCCTTAAGGTACTATACTTTTATCGAATCTGATTGGAGGGATGCAAAATTTCATGTGTTTTTTCCTGACAGATTGACTTTTTTCCCTGATTAGAATTGATCTTTTGAGGGATCTTTATATAATTAAACCTTGTCATCTTTCTCCCTCTAGATCTTACTTTGAGCTAGAGTAATTTATTGCCTTTTTTAAGCCTCTTGTGACTGGAATATATTCAGGACTATCAATATTTTAATCCAAAAAAGACTCAGTAACTTGGCATATTGCGGTTAAACGCATTAGAGATGATGATAATTTTAAAAAGAAGCACTAGCTGCATCCAATTCTATCGATATAAAAGGTTGACAAGTGAAGCATAAAATTTCACCTTGCGGTTTTAGTTTGATCGTTGCTGGTTATTTATGAGCACTCTTTTCTCTTTTAAAGTGTATTGAAACTGACTTCTTGTTGGGCAATTGATTGAAATATAGGCTGGGAAGCCAACATGGAAAGACAAGGGCAAGGAGCTACACTAACACCGGTAATGTCACAATCTATGACAAGATGAAAAGTGAAACCTCTTTAGGAGCTTTTCGTCGCTACCCTGAGAGCTGTTGGATCTGTTATTTCAACTCCTTGTTTTGTATATTCTGTTTGCTGCTTGGTTTGAGTGTTTTTGTCATTCAAAAAGAATTGAAAATTTGTGTCAAATCATATCCGCAGAATATCAAGTTTTGTCAGTTACTTACTTGTACATCCCTTTCAAGTTCCAATCTCAAATTTTAGTCTTGTCGGTCTGTAATCCAAAAATTACTTTTCCCTCAAAGGTCAAAGCCTTGGACAAACTTAATAGGACGGACGTTAAGTTGAATTGCTAATTATAGACATCAAAGTGAGTGGCTTGAAAGGGCATTCAAAGAGTAGCGGGCATTACTAACATATCTTTAATTTCTTTTTTGGTATCATTCTTATCCGTTTACCTCGTGAAGAATTGAGGGCTTGCGGAAGTAATTGGCTCCAGCAATTCAATAAGGCAGATAGACTCAACTCGATCCACTTGATGATGTCATGTTCAAATATAATATATACGAGCTTAGATTATATACAAGGTCAATAATAGAAATGAGTTGACTTATTTGTAAATTATTACACTTTTTATTTTATTTTATTATTTATTAAATACAATAATGTATCAATTGTATAGGTATTAAAGAACTAAGAAGGTTATCATTCTTACAAAATTTGAGGTTTAACAACTAAGCAATCAATTAATTACGCTTTTAACCGAGTAAACAAAAGACAAATGATTGATTTTTTGTTTATCCAAAAATCAAGATTAAGAACAAGCAAACCCAATTATAAGCTAATAGAAATCAATAGGGAAAAATAGGTAAGTATCAAAACCCTCTCAATTCTCTTCGAATGTAATCTCGTTCCTATCTAAATCCCTTCTAATCATGCAATTAACATTCAATTTCTTTAATTTAGTTATCCATATTCCTTGGAAGAGAAACCTTTTATTACTAATTATGAACCTTAATTCCTTAGACAAGCATGATTAGAAACATGCAGTAAGATCAAGAAATCATAAAGGAATGCATACATTCAAACCTATTCCTAAGTGCAAGAAATATATGGTCAATACATCAAACCAATTCAAATATCAATTTTTCAATTGCAAATTCAAATTATAAATTGATTCCAAAGAGGATTAGTCAAAGAACTTATTAAACATAGATCTAAGGACTCTAATCACATAAAAAGAGTTTGAATTTACAAAAGAAAATCCATTACAAGAGGTTCAAAGAGAGATTCATCCTAACCTAGCACTAAAGGAAAATAGAAACTCATAAACATAGAAAGAAAAACAAAATAAGAAGAAATAGATGAAGATAAGGCCATGAATATTCAAAAATTGTTCCTACTTTCTTCAATCCTCAATGACAAGTGATGATTCTCAAAGGTCTCCCTCACTTCTTGTCATTAGAGTTCAAAGAATACCCAAAATCTTTTTCTTTAATTTTCACATTTAAACACGATTTGGGCCTGCAAATCTGCACATGGGTGTTGGGTGGAGCCCCTAGGCACTAGGCTTGGATTTCACAATGAAGCTCGCATTGGGCGCTAATCAATTAATTTTAATACATTATTAAGACTTAATACTTGGTTTTATTGGATGTTTATTGGGCCTAATATTAGGGTTCTAATTGAATTTTGTGTGTTTGGATTCAATTAGACTTTAATGAAAATCTTAATTAATTTTTGAAGTTTTATGGGTTTTGATCTTTCATTCTTGTTTTGGTCATAACTTGGGCTATAGAGATGTGTTTGAGGTGATTTTGATATCTTAAAAAAAATTCTAAAACTTATGTGAAGAAGTTGTGAGCCTAGATCCTGGGGGTAATTTGGACTTTTTACAAAAAGAGGGTGGGTGGGGCCTGGGAGAGAGAAGGGGTGTATGAATATCAGTGGCTCTAAATAAAACATGTAGATATTCACGGTCTTGACCCAAAATAAGAGCCCATGGCCCAAAAACAAAATGAGGAACCAGCCAGAGCACTTGTCCTTCGATGAATAAAAATCCTCCCAAGACCCTAGTTGCTTCTGCCACTGTTTCACTCAGAAATGGCGACGTTCTCATTGATTCAGCGTGCTCGAAGCTCAATGCTCTCTTCCTCCCTCGAGCTTCGGACACAGCATATTCATAGCAACCACTACATGCCAACCCTGATTACAAAATCTCTTAGCACCTCTGCTCTTCCACACGAGTATCAAAGATTCCCTTCCCAGCAACACCAACCACAACCACCCTCTGATCCCACACCCTTTCAGGATCAGTGGCAACAACATCAGCCTCAACATTTCAACCCACAGACTCATCACCAGAACCCTGCCCCTTCCAATCAATTCGCTCACCATAACCATCAACCTCGCCAACACAACGTTCCTCGTCCATTTCCAGAACATGGGCGAAACCACAATCAGTGGAATCCTCAACCCCCCACTTCTCAAAATCCCAATTTTCAAACACCCACTTCTCAAAATCCCAACTTTTATCCACCCACTACCCTCAATCGATGGAACAATCAAAACCCTGCTACCCCCAACCAGTGGAACCCTAGGACTCAGGGTTTCCCAGTTCCACAACATGGAAACCCTAACCAATTCCAAAACCCTAATAACCAGTTGAACAACGATCAAGCTTCTATTCAAGGGCAAGCCCCTCCTGCTTCTCCACCACCACCTCCTTCAATCACTGATTTGACGCGTTTGTGCAAAGAGGGGAAAGTTAAAGAGGCAATTGAATTGATGGACAAAGGGGTCAAAGCTGATGCTAGTTGCTTTGACCTTCTGTTTGACTTATGTGGCCAATCCAAGTCGCTTGAGGATGCCAAGAAGGCCCATGACCACTTTCTACAATCCACTTTTAGGAGTGATCTCAAGTTGAACAACAAGGTGATTGAAATGTATGGGAATTGTAAAAGCATGACTGATGCACGTAGGGTGTTCGATCATATGCCCAACAGGAATATGGATTCTTGGCACTTGATTATGCGGGGCTACGCGAGTAACACCAATGGAGATGAGGCCTTGCAGTTGTTTGAGCAGATGAATGAGCTCGGTTTGGAGATCACTTCAGAGACTATGCTTGCGGTGTTATCAGCTTGTGCCAATGCAGAGGCTGTGGAGGATGCTTACCTACATTTTGAGTCCATGAAAAGCAAGTATGGAATTGAGCCTGGGGTGGAGCACTACATGGGGCTATTGGATGTTCTTGGACAATCTGCATATCTCAAGGAAGCTGAGGAGTTTATTGAGAAGTTGCCATTCGAGCCTACGGTAACCGTATGGGAGACTCTAAAGCATTATGCTCGCATTCATGGAGATGTTGATCTTGAAGACCATGCTGAAGAGTGGATGGTTAGTCTTGACCCATCAAAGGCTGTCGCCAATAAGATCCCCACGCCACCTCCGAAGAAGTATACTGCAATTAGCATGCTTGATGGCAGGAACAGAATTATTGAGTATAAGAATCCTACTCTTTACAAGGATGATGAAAAGTTGAAGGCCTTGAGTGGGATGAAAGAAGCGGGGTATGTTCCTGATACAAGATATGTTCTTCATGACATTGATCAGGAAGCAAAGGAGCAAGCCTTGCTCTACCACAGTGAACGTCTAGCAATTGCCTATGGTCTTATTAGTACTCCACCAAGAACACCTCTTAGAATCATTAAGAACCTTCGTGTCTGTGGGGACTGTCACAATGCCATCAAGATCATGTCCAGGATTGTAGGGAGGGAATTGATTGTCAGAGATAACAAAAGGTTCCATCATTTCAAGGATGGAAAATGCTCTTGTGGGGATTACTGGTGAAAGAATCATTATCTGAAATCCTACATTAGCATAGATATCTCATGTTCTACCCGGTGTCCCCTTATACCGGGAAAACAAATGTGGTGCGTGGAAGCTTTAATACTACTAGGATAGGAGATGAAATCTGTATTATGCACTGATTTAGAATGTATTTGCTTCTTGTTCAGATATTCACTTAATGATTCTCTCTCTCTCTTCTTCTCAGTGCTATTACTCCAGCAACTTAACATTTAGCTGTATTGATTGATCCATGCAAATATGCAGAACAAGTTTGAAGTTTGGTTTTGAAAAGATTTTTAGATACATCGGTATATGATTTTGAGCCGTAACATAAAGACATCGTTTTTTTAGTTTAGAGCTGATTTGGAATTGTAAGGTACAGCAACTGGTATCCTATTAAAACAGCTGTCACTGGTTGCTGGTTGCATTACATGAAAGCCGCTTCTGAACTTGTTCTATCCGTGCAAAAAAGAAATAACAAGTCAGAAATTTTCCACGTGGTGGAGAGCATGAAATATAAACTTACTAGAAACTTATGCTTTGTTGGGTTGAATGGAAAGGAGAGGAGAGGTAAAGAAATTTTTGAATTTTTAAAAATTTAGGTAATTTGGTTAAGTGAAAATAAATAAAAAAATTTTAAATTTTTGGTAAGTTTCATTGTTTATTTTTACTTTATTTTTTATCTATTTTTATTTATCTTTTTATTTTTTCTTATTTCTTATTTATCTTTTTATTAAACAACTTAAAATTTTAAATTATTTCTGATCTATCTCACATTTTGACTTATTTCTTACATATTTTTTTTCTATTTATTTTTTCTTGTCTACCAAACAAAGGCTTAGTCATGATGTAAGCAGAGAATCGGTGGGTGTTTGGTTTATCGTCTTACCGCCCAAGACGTGAGTAACTGGCGGAAAAAGAGTAGTTATCAAGTGAATAAACCATCAATTTAGGGCTTTTATGTTAAACGTGAAAAGGACTTGATTTTGAAACCAATGAGATATACATCCAAACACGCTATCAACAAATTCAATATGAAGTCCCGAATTTCAAGTATTTCGTTTTGCCCTTTTTTTTTCAGTCACTGGTTTCTTATAATTGATTTTTCTGGGAGGCTCTTGTAAATTCCTTGAATGATGAGACACCAAGAATGAACAAGTGTATTTTGGTCCTGTGGATTCTTTTACTGATTTATTAACCAAAGTTCCCGTTTGAAGCTGGTATTCAATGATTTGGTTAGCCGTTAAAGTATTATGAAGATAAATGATTCATGAACATTCATGTATCCATAGACACTTAGGAGGCGCTTGTTTCACGTTATTTTTTTCTATTCCCAAGAATATAAAGGTGGGAATATTTATTTTCATGTTTGTTAGAAGTTGTGAAAAGGGATTCCTAGGTATCTTTCATTCCTAAAAAAGCTACATTCTCATGTTTTAGGCAATTTTCATTCTCATGATGAAAGGGTGGGAAAGTGATATTTCCATGAGAATAAAAGAAGTTATTTTTTTATCACTCTTGTAACTTCTATTTTTATTTAAATTATTTTGAATTTTAAAAAATATTCCTAGGAATACTAAAATGTAACCAAACACATTTTTAAATATACCCATGAATAACATTTCTAGTTATAATATTCTTAGGAATGTGATTCCTGAGAATATAAAATGATAACTTGAAACAAACGCCCCCTTATAGAGAGAAGTATAGTGTGATAGTTGATATAAAGTGATAAAAAAGAAAGAGATAAAGAGAAATGAAAAGTGTGTGTACATGTATCATTACTCTTTATTACTCTTTCGCAAAACTTGTGTAATAATGTGATGTAACTTTAGGATGCATTTGGATGAATAAGTTAATTAAAAGTTTATTTAATATGTTTTTATCACATGAGAATTTATATCATAAATTTGACCATGAAACTTATTGGAATAGGTTAAAAAAACTTATTTTGATAAATTACACCAATAACCTTACAGAAATAAGTTAAAAAGAACTTGTGAGAATCATAAGCTTTTCTTGTAAGCTCAAATGAACCCTTTATAAACTCTTCCAAAAACTCCCTTAACCAAGTTAACTCTTTGGCATGGATAATTCCTGATAGCAAATTGAGATTATGGTTTTTTTTTTTTTTGTTAGATTTGTATTGAACCAAATGGATTTAGTTGTATTAAATCCGTAGAGCTTTGGAAAGCAAGCTCAAATCTTCTTTCACACGTTTGTGTGTAGCCAACTTTCAACCAAGATCTGAGCAGTTGAATGGGTCATTATACAACCACCAAGGAGGAGAGAGAATGTGATGAATGGTTGAGAATTTGAATGGAGAGAAGTCTTGTTGGAGAAGCAAGAGAGGATCCAAGCTCCTAAAAATCTTTGAATGCCTACCGTTTTAAGGTGTGTTTGGTAACACGTTTGTCACTGATGGATCCACGTCCAATAGAAGCTAAAAAGAGTAGCTTCTTTTCAATTTTGACATGAAAAAAAAATGATAAGACTTGAGTTAGAGATGTAAATCCAAACACACACTTAATGATTAATTTGTGGAGAATGATCCATCTACAAATTCAATTCAAAATTTCAAGTCAGTTAGCTTATCATCCACAGATGTTTTTAGCTTACCTTTTTGGTCCTACCAATGATGATGAAGTTGGGACTTGGAAGTTCCCCTAATTTCCATGTATTCATCCTAGCCCAGTTTTGCTAGGCTAATCCTTTTACTTTCATTCTCCCGTAGTAAGGGGAGAATATCTATACCTTGAAAAAATAAAAGAGAGAAAGAAAGAGAAAGGAATTCTTTTAAAATGAGACAGTACATGTATATTGAATTTGTAATAGGTGTGCGACGGTTATACATTGCATTGATTTCATATTCAGCTATTATTTTAACGAGAAGACAGAGAAATACTTTAAAGCATGGCAAAGGCTTGACACCTCGAACGTGATTTTCCATAAATATTGGAGAAAAGGTAGACATTGATACAAGTTTTTATATTATTAGTATTATTCATTACAAGCAATAAAAAAGAGAGGCAGGGGGAGGAGGTTTTAGCACTGTCCATTTTTCTTTTAACAGCACAGTTGTATTACCACTGATTTTAAAGTCCAGCTTTATTAAGCACATACATATATCTAAATACAACACCTTAGGGGGCCCTAAATTCAACCTCGAGAAACACGATAGCCATAAACATTCAAATATGTCTCAGGGACCGTGTCATCATGGTCATGAACTCATCCATGTCAACCATACCATCTCCATCAGTGTCCACTGCTCTCACCATGCGCCGGCAGTCGTCGATGCTGCACCTTTCTCCCAGCCTCTCTAAGCATTTCTTTGACTTCTTCAGCACTTATTTTCCCGTCACTATTCGTATCAAACGCCCGAAATGCACTCTGTATATCCATCGTCCTAACCCCACCGCCCTTGTTCTGAGCTTCCATAAATTCTTTGAAGTTGATGAATCCATCTCCATCCAAATCAACCACCTTGAAAATATTTGGCACTTCATGAACCGAGTCCCCCATGCCTAGAGCCTTCATGGTGGCTTTGTACTCCTGTTTAGAAATTTTCCCATCTTTATTGGAATCAAATTTGTCAAACACCTGCTTCATCTCATCAACGTTAGGCTGAAGAAATACACCATTCAGCCCAGAGTTCTGCCTGTCCCGGGAGAACAGACGTGATGGCTTCCTTAGGTATTTTCTCTTTGAGAGGTTGTATTGGAAATCAAGGAAACTTGTGCTTGACATTTTATGTTGCTATGGATTTCGTTTGACATGAAAACAGAACATGGTCTTTTATATTAGCGAGAAATGGAAAAGGCGGTCGGTGACATCTCAGATGCCAATCAATCCTAGTCCATCAGTAATTCCTCACCAGTACGAAACTCAAGATGCTAAACGGAAATGCAGGATATGAAAAGAATAGTGTGCGCCGAAAGATAAGCATATTTTATGGAAAAGAATATATTATTTCTAAAAGATCCAAGTGTGTTCTCCTCTCTTCCTTTGTGGGGATTTTATTTTTATTTTTTTGTAAGTTTTCTAGTGGGTACAATCTTTACCAATTCTAATCGTAACAATGTTCATTTACGTAATATTTTGACGAACTATTATGGAAGAATATAACTCATCAAGATAAATAAAGTATAAATTCCCGAGGCGGAGAAAGGGAATAAAAGAAGAATAAAAAACTGAAGGGACCGGGAAGACCATCAACCATCATGGTGGTTTTCCATTCTCCAGATCCTCCATTACATCAATATCCTTGCGAGCTGTTATCTTCTGCACGTAACCTGCAAAACACTCGGCAAATTACTCCTAGTTGACGTTCTTGAAAATAACAGTTGATAAAAGTGAAGATAAAAAAACATATCGAGTTTCAGAAAGTTAACATAGAATTAAGGTCACTGAAGAATGTTTTTGATAGAAACGTATGCATGTTCTAAGTCTGCGTGTCACTGTTAGGAAAAGGTTTACTACCAAAGCAGGAAGTTCACTTCTAAGGAAAAACACACTTAAAACAGAAATAACCCACTGATATGAAAGAAATTTTAATGTGACCCCGAAGTATGAGATACTCTTGCTTTGTATTGTTATAGCTAAAGTGGTATATATTCAATAGTACAAAGCACCTAAGAAAGTATCCTGACATGAAAGGTATACCCACTACAGGGAAGGGGAGGGATACAATGCACACATTAAATTCCTATCTAAATACAACTTCAACATGCAACAAATCTTCTATATCATCAACCATTCTCACATCACACGTTTCACCATAGTATAAAGTATAAACCAAAAGGGAACAGGGAACATCCTAAATGATATCTAGCTTACTTATCATAGTTAAAAGTGCAATTGAAACAACTAGGTCTTAGACAAATTACATGAAGCCCCAACTGTACAGAAGTGTTCACACTATAATTCAGCAACTACGCCATGTAGCATATGCAAACACTCTTGATGCATTAAAAACAATACAAGAGTGAAGTGAACAATATATAATAAAGGAAGTTAGGATTCAAACTAACTACAGGCAAAAGGAAACTAGAAAAGCACGGTACTATTTTAACATATCCCTTGAAATCTTTCTTTGTGATAGTGGGCAGAACAAAATCCATAAAACTCTTATGTTGGAAGTCCTATAAAATTAGATGTTATGATTCACATGACAATGAAACAGGAATCTTAATTCATATTCATAACAACCAAAAGTCATGCAGAAGAGAAACGTCATCCCCACTATCAATCAATAATTTTTTCACCATAAAGAGAAATCGAGGAAAAACCTCAATGGAATTTAAGTGGAAGCATTCTACGTTAGACTGACTAACTTGTGGTATAGCAAACTTCCTAATATAATCTAAGACTTGAAATCTATAAAATGGAAAAATCATAGTTAATAAGCAATGTAGCATTGCATCACATGGCATGGATGCACTAGAAGTGGCATTGTGTTCCATTATTGTCAAGAGACAATAGCAGCCTGAATTGTGGGCGGATAGCAGACAAGTCACAACCATCGCGGTTGCTATGGTTAACAAACCATCATCTTGGTACCAAACACAGCACCTCAGCCTCAGTCTCTCCTCGTTATTAATGGCTTCATTAGCTTGTTAATTATGCCTTAGATTGATGGTGACTGTATCTACTCTCTAGGCTACAAGTTTTGATTATTAATGATAATATGTTCTTAATTTTGGGTAACCTTTGATTTTTGAGCACTTATATGTGTAAAGTGTAAATTACATACTTTTTCCATTATTTTCAGTATAACACTCATCCTGCTACAGTATTTTTGGGGTCAGCAGCTCTGCTGGATTGATAACTATCAGGAAAATAGCTTGCCAAAGTCACAAACCAGATGACATGAATGGGGCATGGCTATATGCCTTGTATGCAAAAAATTCAGAAACAGCAAAACTTTCCCTCTATGCTACATGGGCTAATTTAACATGTTCACAGTTCACTGGAATTATATTTCAGATACATACTTGCGAGATAAATTATATCATGTAAATGATTTTTTATAATTTTTTATAAACAAGAATTTATTAAAAGAGAGTGTACAAAAGTGAAAGGATGAGAAATACTGAAGAACTATAACAAGAATAAAAGGTAAAAAAAAGAACTAAGAACAAGAAACATGTAATACAGCATGTCAATCTCTCTAGCCTAAGTGCCTAACAAAGAACCACACCCCCCCGCCCCCCCCCCCCAAAAAAAAAAAGAAGACAACCAGTTGCAGAACACTACAAAGAAGCTAGGTAAACTGATTGATCCCAAATGAACACAAGGTAACTAACATCCAATAAAGATTCTAGCATTCTTTCAGATACATCAAATAAAATAATTGCCAATTGAGCACAGTGTCAAAGCCTTTTACCATCTCTGCTGGTGCCAAATCTTCTAAAATTAACACAAGAACAGCTAGAGATCCTTGGGGCAAACCCAATCAGCCAGTTGTTTTCTCAAGTTTTATCAATCACTCTTCTACCCTCTTCTATGCTGAAATGGTTAAGAGGGTAGGAAACTAAATTTACAGAAAAGTCATGCCACAAACAACACCAATTAATAATGCAGAAACACAACCTTTACAAATAGAAAGAAATTGAAGTCATGAGTTGTGACTGAATCATAATCAAGCAAATAGATTCCTGACTATATCATAGATCAATTACATCTAGACAGCTTTGGGTCACAACTCAAAAGCTTTTATACGCAAATATACCCCAAAATAAGATGATGTAGACATTATAAGACAAAATTATCTACTTATATATTCGTTAAATATATATTACACACATAAACAATGTATCAACAGTTTCAACATTAAAAGCAAATTTCCATGCGAGTGCAAGTGCAATGATGCTTCTATCTTTTACCAAAGGCCAAAGGGAAAGAGATAATAGATTGCAGACAAAGGAAAAAAGTCACTGTGATTATAGGAACCAAAATTGACACATAAAAATGAAAATTGTTCATGAGCTAAGGCAGCTAATTGAGCAAACTTGGGAGCCAAAAAGCTAGCTTATTTAGAATTCAATAATATAGTAAAGGTGCTTACAAAAAATAGGAGATGTAGAGATTATTACCGAAGAGATAAAGGGTTTTATTTTGATCATACTGAAGCTGAGTCCCTAACTTTAAAGACATCAAGAATGCTTAACAGTTCAGAAATAGTTAATTTTTTCTCTGGTGCCTAGCTAAATGAACAGCAGTTAGCCCTGTAGAAGGGGGTAAATTAGATATGCCTAACTAAACATTCCACATAAAAAGGGAACCTAAATAGCACATAAGGCAAAGCCAAATTTCGCTACAATCCCCCCCTGCTCCTCTGCAGACACACATTTTCAGCTAAACCCTAAACCCTAAACAACAACAACAACAACCAATCCTTGTCTCACAATAAGAGTGGCCCATGGCACAAGGCTCCCGCCATTGTGAGTAGTGGGGAGAGTTAGATGGATCCAATTTCTTAGAAACATACAAAAGAATAAAGAGAAAAATCTCAAAATAGGTCGTTGTCATGACAAAATGAACCTACAGGAGAATACTCATCCTATAAATAATCTAGTGTGACAAATATAACACATATATTTGTAGGCATATGGGCAAACATATTTCTGTAGCTATGACATTTAAAGGTCATAACATGACACTCAACATATGTTCATCAAAACAAGTTTTAGCCCAATGAACACCAACACAAGTTGTCAAAAAATGGAATAGAAAAGACAAAGGCATGTTGAAGGCAAACGCATTACCAATTCCCATGCAAGGAATGCATTTGCAGGTAACCTCCTTCCCTCTCTTGTTATAGTAGCTCACATATCCTGATCCTTGGCAACTACGGCACTTCCCAGTCCATTCATACACCACCTCTTTACAATCCTACAAGTCACACATTTAAAAAATATAAAAAACCTTATCATGTGAACTAGGTGTAAATTACTCAAATAGAACTAACTCACTAGGCAAATAAGAAATCAAAAGAGGCTTAAAACCTGAATTTGGGGATCGCATTGAAGGCGCTTATCAATCTCCTCGGGCGAAACGGGTGAGGAATCGGGATACGTCATGGGAAGGGGAAGAGGCTCAGTATCATTATCCAAGTAGCTCTCTCTCTTCCGAGACCATTTCTTCACCCTTATCGCCTCGTTCCCGCCGCCGCGCCGTCCTTCCACGGCGAGTCCTCCGCCGTCGGGGAACTGGCCTATCCTGAGGCCGCCCGCGACGGACTGGAAGAACGACGGGCCCGCGGACAGGTCGCCGGCGGAGGCGCGGCACCGGAAGGATGAAGGGTTGCAGGGTAGGAAGAGGTTGCTCGCGGCATTGGTAGCGAACATTCGCAGAAAAATGAAGCCACGGTTCGAAGAAGAACAAGATTGGAGTTCTTATTTTTCTGGGGAAATGTGCATATATGCGAGGGGAATTATATATTTGTGAGCTTATAGATTGGTAATGGCAATGGAAACGGCGTGCAGAAGCACTGAAGCAGAGTATTTTATTATCGGATATGTTTATATATAAACAGATTTTATGGCCACTTCTCTCTCTATTGGATGAATTTGTGAGTCTCTGCTATCAGTTCGTGTGTCGTACGTTTACTTAAACGGGAACATGTAAAAAAGAAGGGCCAAGGTACGACATTCAAAATGTGAAAAAAATCAGAGATATAGAAATATAAGTTGTCATTGGAGAGGTGGCCGGTGGGTGGATCATTAGAAAATTGAGCAACTCCATACTTGGATCTATTATTTTTATTAGATTTAATTATCTTTTTGTTTTTATAGTTGTTAGTCTCTATAGTTATAAATAATTCGTTTTAATTTCTATACACACAATTTCGATTAGGGGTGTACACGGGTTGGGTTGGGTCAGGTTTTGCTAAATCCGTTACCCAACCTAATTAAAATTGTATGGGTTGGGTTGGGTCGGATTCATGCTTTTTTAGTGTCAGACCCAAACCAAACTAACTCAGTCATTAACTGGTTGGTTTGGGTCGAGTAATCGGGTCCATGTATTTAAAATTTATTAATTTTTTTAAAAATTGTATTTTTTTTCTTATAAATGTTGACACATTATAAAAATATTGTATTTAGTTTTGAACTTTGTTTCTCATCATTCTTGTTTCTAAAGCTTACAAGGAACTTAAAAGAGAGTCAAGAGAAAAAGAATAGTAACAACATGCACGGAATATGTAGTGATCCAAAATTAACAAGGATTCACGACTTCACATGTGTGTGTGGTGTTTTTAATCTTTGTCTTATTTAGTATTAGTAATTCACTAATTAATAATTATTAGTATATAAAATATATAAAAAATAATAAACTAAATAAAATTCACTTCAACGAGTCGGGTTCATGGGTAAACGAGTTCATAAATTAAAACCCGTTACGCGACCCGTACTTGAACGGGTTGGGTTGGGTGCAACCCGAATGCTTAAAAAAACTGAATTAAAGTAATTGGGTTAGTTTGGGTCAACGAGTTACCCGTACCCTGTGAACACCCTACTTTCGATATTGATTTAGTCCCTACCATTTTAAACCGTCACAAATTAAATAAAAAACACCAGAAAATATTGATTTGTGGCAGTTTTACACTACTAATTTTCATTTTGTGGTGGTTTTATATTACAAAATTAAGACATACTTGATAGCAGGGACCAAACCGATATCGAAAGTGCATGTATAGGGACTAAAACGGATTATTTCTAATTATACGGACCAAACGAGAAAATCTGCGCAACTATAGGGACCAAAAAGGTAATTAAATCTTTTTATTATATAAAAGTATTGTAAAACACAAGAATAACACAAGAAGAGGGGTTGAATTGTGCTATAGTAAATTTTCACAAAAATCTTGTTAAAGACGTTTCATCTGAAGGGTTAACCAAAAGATTTTTTAAAACGTTATTTAAGAAAAGACAAATGCAGAAGGATAATAAGAGAAACACAAAGAGATTATACTGGTTCGTCTCACCCCAAAAACTACGTCCAGTTCTTGGCAACAACCAAGTCTCACTAACTTAATCAAGTTACAAGTATTTTTTTTTATCAAGCCTTTTTAGGCTGTACCCAAGTAGTCTATAACTTGCCTCTTTAGGCTCTACCAAGTAGTTTGTAACTTGTCCTCTTCAAGCAAAAACCCAAGTATTCTTTGAATCAAAGCCTCTTCAGGCTTCTACTAAGAGAAAAAGGTTGAACGTGAGTTATCTCACTTAGTTTAACGTCTTATTAGACAAATATACAATAAAGATAAGAGAAAGTGTTTACAAGCAGCGTATATAAAAATTACAAGTTGAAAGCTTTTCAAAAGTTCAAGATTTATCAATTGACCAGCATTTGAGATTGAGATCTTTTCTTCTATTTATAGGCTTTTCCAGAAAAGTGTCTGTTGTGAGTGGTTGTAGGAGACATCCTTCATTTGTTGAAAAAAAGTCGTTGAAGTATTAAATGCAGCATTTAATGCCTTTAACCAACTTGTCACTTTGATAAGATAAACCAGTCTACTTATCTTAGCCTTTCTCATACTCAACCTTGTAGCAGTGGACACATCTACTTTTCCAGTATTGACATCCGCACACACATTCTTCTTTTAAGTGTAAAGTAGACTTTCCTCGAGAGTAGGTACGTAAACTTCATTTCTTTTGAGGTTGTTTACGCTTTTACAAACTTGTAAAGCATAGAACGTTTAAAACATCGTCTAAATAAAGTTAGTTATTGATTCTATAAAGATATAAAAAGACAATGAATAACGTTCAGGTCAGACGATAGCGATAAAGGCAATACCAAACAAGTCACCAAACGTTTGATTTAAAAAGACTTTTGAGACTGTTTGTTATTATCAAAATAAATGAAAGTTATAAAATCATCCTTTATCTTAACAAGTATGATTTATTCTTTTGAATTGTTTCTTCACTTTCTTGTTTAAATTAATTTCAATTTTTAATCAGAATTAATTTTAGTATTTTAATTAATATATTAATTATATCAAATATTGAAAATTTATGTATTTGATTTAGTTTATTTTAAAGAAATGATTGCATATTTATATCATTTTTAACAAAAATAAAAAATAAGCGATTATTTTCTTAAAAATAATTATCGTTAAATATACACTAAATGTTAAAATTTTCTCTTTATGATTAATTTTAATTTTAATTCCAAATTTAAATTAAATAATTTAATTTACGCACAAATGTTTATTATCCATAGGTTTAGTCACGTGTAAAATGAATGGTATACTTTTAAATTACAATCACAATAAAAAAAAAAATACAATTAGAGATTTGGAAATAAGTTGTCATTGGTCGGTGAGGTGTGTGGATCATTAGCCAAGAAAAGAGCAACTCAATATTTGAATCTATTATTATATAAAGTATGATTTATTCTTTTGAATTGTTTCTTATCTAAATTAATTTTAATTTTTTAATCCAATTTAATTTTAGTATTTTAATTAATGTTTAATTATCCATTTAGTCCCTCTAGTTGTATAAACTTTACGTTTTAGTCTCTACACTTAAAAATTATCTGTTTTAGTCCTTATAGTTATATAAACCTTACCTTTTAGTTTCTGTTGTTAAAAAAAAAAAGTTGACTTCGTTAACAATGGCTGACGTGGCATTAATGCAATGCTAACATGTGTTGTGCTTCACATTTTAGTTCATATACTTATACTATTTTTACGTTGGTGGTCCCTATACTTGAACAGTCTTTACCTTTTAGTCCTAACACTTAAAAAAAAACTATTTTAGTCCCTATACAAGAAATTTCTTTTATGCTTTAGTCTATGTCAACACATATGTCCTTTCTTCTTCTTCCTCCTTCTTCCTTCTCCTCTTTCTGTTTCCTTCTTTACCTTTTCTTTATCAACACTTCCTTCCTCCTTTTATTTTGTGGCTCTGCATCTTTTAAACTTTCTTGCATTAACTAATTCTCATTGACCCTAAATCGAAGAGTCTCGAGGTTGTAGAGTGCAGACATGCTTCTTAGATAAGACGAGGTAGCATGTGAGTAGTAATTTGTATTGACACTCCTTGTAGTGACGAAGACTTGCTGCATTGTTTTACTCTTGTTGCATAAAACGCTTGGAAACATGAAAGTTGGTATTTAATTCAGTTTTCAAGATCACATAATGCTTTCACCACACACTGCCACCAAAAATTGCCTTTGGCAACAATGCGTGGCAGAAGCATTTTGTGGTAGTGTTTGAGAACCTAAAGCTAATAGAGATACATGACACCTAACAATAAGGGCTAAAGCATAAAAAAAATTACTCATATTGTAGTGGCACAAATACCCAAGCATTTGATGCAGCAACAACAATGGTTTAATGCATTGTATACCCAAGTATTTTATGTAGCAAGATTAAAATGATGCAACAGGTTCCTGCCACTTACAAGGAGTGTCAACACAAATCATTGCTACCTCATCTTGTCTTAGAAGCATGTCTAAACTTTGTAACCTTGAGACTCTTCAATTTAAGGTCCATGAAAATTAGTTATTGTAAGAGGATCTAAAAGAAACAAAACCTATAAAATAAAAGGAGGAGAGAGGTGTTGACAAGGGAAAAGAAAACAAAGGAAAAGAGAAGGGACAAGAGAAGAAGAAGAAAAGGGAGAGATGTTGACAGGGATTAAAACATACAAAAATTGCTCGTGTGAGGACTAAATGGATAGTTTTTTAAGTGTAGGGACTAAAAAAGGTAAAGGTTGTGCAAGTATAGGAACTAAAACGTAAAAATACTACAAGTATAGGGACTACAATGAAAAGCAAAACACACATCAATGCCCCGTTAGCATCATGTTAGCCATCGTTAACAACATTAACTTTTTTTAATGACAAAGACTAAAAGGTAAAGTTTGTACAACTATAAGGACTAAAACAAATGATTTTTAACTATAAGGGCTAAAACATAAAGCTTATGCAACTATAGAGACCAATGAGTGATTACATATTTAATTAATATATTATATCAAATATTAAAGATATAGTTTTTTTTTTTTTGGTAGAGGAAGACAACAAAACAAATATTAAAGATATAGTTTGAAATAAGTCTATATTTGATTTGGGTTATTTTAAAGAAATAATTATTCATTTTTATCAATTTTTTAAAAGTTTTCCATTAAATTTTTTTATTAAGGAGATAAATATACAAATTTTCACTAAATTTTAAAACTATTTGATATTTATTAAATTAATTTAAGTTAACTATATTTTTAAAATATAAATAAATATTGAATATAAAATTATATAATTAAAAATATTTAATTTATCTAAGATTTAGAATCCATGAAGAACGAATAATATATTATTTAAATATAAATAAATATACATTAACAAATCTCCTTGGTGTGTGAATTTTTCTTCTAAAAGGCAAGAATACTTATTATGGATCTATCAACTTGGTGCTATATTGACTAGATTAGCATGGCTGTGGTAAAGCAGAGCAAGGTAAAACAAACAAGAAGCAGAGCGAGGGAAATGCAAGATAACGGTGAACACAAGAAACGACGTCTCTAGGCTTCAAAAAGTTTGCTGGTGGATGGTAAAATGGGGAGCACGAAAGGAAGTTAAGAGCTATAGATAGCCGTCACTAAAGTATAAATGTCCACTTCAATAACAATAGATTCTTTCAATCATATTCTATCATATATATACTCAATATATCATGGTATAATTACACATACGCGTCTAATATTTGCAGCAAAAGCATACAATCATAATTCCAACGCGATAATGAAATAGTGGGATTGGTATATGGTGCCAATCCCCCACGCCCCATCAGACACTACGATTGTCTCAAAGCCTCTCCAGTCACATACAAAACCGGCCGAATTTGCAATGGCTTTATGCTCGTTCTCGCCGATGAATCTTTAAAGCCACCTTGAAAAACACACCATTATCAACTTGCAAATTGGACTTGAGCTTCAGAGGAACTCAATAAGCGTTAGTTATAACTTATAATTAGCAAAGGCACAATAGTATAGTGGTGCGCTTACTTATGCTTGCACTTCACTTCGCTTCAGTGTTTGGTGAATTCCCACTGAAACTGACATGTTGCAAATCGGAATACCTGGTTTTACAGACACCATTTGTCACAGAGCACACAGAAGTTAGTAGGCAGCCCTTGATGAATGTGAGAAAAGGGGAGAGAGAAAGTGGGGATTATATCCAGTTAACTAAGTTATCATAGAGAGAAAGGAGAAAAGCATTTGAGTGGTTTTGTTCTGAAATGGCCAAATCTTACATTTCACGCAGTCTTGGGTTTTCCTCTTTTAATGGAGGAAGTGATCCTTCAAAGTTGTTCTTCTCCAAATGCCTTAGATTTAACAAAGAGAAAAGGGAATTAAAGATCAGGTTACTGTGTACAGTTTAAGAAATCTCAGAAATTAAGAATAATGTGAGATGATGCATCTTTTGGGCCACATACAAAGTTTCTAACTCCTTCAATCCACTCAAGTCGGGGACGGTGCCTGACAGTTTGTTTCCCCCAAGCCACCTATAAGCAAATTTTCAGAAAGTGAGTAAGTGACATGATTTAGTGGTAAGAAAAAAAAATCACTTGGGATATTTGAAGTAAAAGGGCAACATTCCATACAGATGAACAAGTCCAGTTAGTTGGCCAAGAGTTGAAGGAAGTGACCCAATCACCCCAGCATTTGTCAAGTTCCTTCACATATACAAAAACCAAAACATGTATGATTCCACCTTTAAACATGAAAGGCACTAGAAGGTGACAAATTGACAATAGTTTATAGATTCTTTTTCCACTCTCATTTACGTATGAAGGAAGTCAAATGAACCAAATAAAGCAGACTTCAGAGGTATGTTAGAATTTAATTAGAGTTGTAGCCTATTGGTGAACTTACAGTGTCATGACTCGTGCATTAAAATCATCAGAGCATGTAACCCCAGTCCACGAATTTCCCTTAGGTAGGCAAGGATCACCGTTCCAATCAGCAGGTGGATTCTCGATGCTTTTAGCCAAATCTTCCATTGCAATTACTATGGATAGCCACAACAACTAAATGATTCGAACAAGTAGCTTCATGATTGTAATATAGTCAAAGATATTGCAAAATAGTGAGATTAGTAAGTTACCATCTCTAGTGAGAGTTCGACCACCAAGAGGTAGAATCTGATAAATTTCTCCGGCATTGATCACAGGTCCAACGGGTACCTCACTACCAGGGGTCAACGTAATTTTGGTCTTCCCTGAGAGTGGCCATTGTGCAGCATAAACAGTGACACCCTTAGTTGTGGCATTGAGGTTGGAAAAAAAGGTATGGCCATTAATAGAAACGTCAAAAACTCTCCAGCTGTAAGGACTTGGATATCTGTTGTCTTGGAAATAGAGGGAGATGTAGTAGTAGGTGGTTGGAAGGGACACAGGAGGCCACTGAATCTCAAGTGTCTTCCCTCGACTAGTGGTAATTCCAGAACTGAATGCTTTAACTGGGGGGAGGTTCCAAAAGTCTGAAGAAGTTACATTTGAATGGCTTACCACAACAGGATTCTCGTCCTTAAATGGTTGCCACATCCGGTTGAATTTGTCATCTGGAAAACTAGGTCCACAAATCAACATCTTAATGATCAGAACTCTCACCATGCCTATTTAATTTTGCATGTTCTATACCGCACACATATATGGGTATATATTTAGTGACAAAAATTCTCATTTTAAATGTGAGAATTACAAATTTAAACCATTTAACATGCAACTATACTCCTAAAAAAGTGATATATACTTATCTTTTAATGTCTAATTATTTATATTTATTGTTCTTATTTCTCACAATAACGAAAGTTCTCTTCATACATTCCTTGTATCCCATATAAAATTAAATTATTTTACCCATACTCTAAAATTAAAATTGAACCGTCAAGGTTACTATGATTGATCCTCGCAAGCGATCACACCTTTTAGCCTGACGCTTGAGGGGCTACAAACTATCCAGCCTCACAGGCTGACCCTTATAAATGCTCATGCCTTTGGTTTGGCGCTTGAGAGGCTGTGGATCATCTAGTCTCTGTGAATTGACCCACCCAATCTATTTAAGTCGGCCCACGCTACAATTATTTAAGAAACTTTTGCTCAGCTCAGTCATCTTCTATGCACCTAAAACTCTCGTCAAGTATATTCGCTCAGCATCCACACAATCGAATTATCAAGCCGAATGTAATACAGTTTGAAAAGGAGATGCGTATAGCAACAAAAGTTGTACTACCTTTTGATATGTCAAAGACACTAGCATAAACATGTGGCGACCATAGAGGGACACCACTCTCTGACATGTCAGGGTTGCAAGTGCCACCAGACAAACGTGGCATCAACGGCACAATGGGGCACTACCACCTGACATGTTAGAGAGTGGATTACCACCATTGTATGTCATCTAATACCCTAATCACTAGAGAGCACCACAATATAAATAGGTGTAGTGCTCTCCTTACTACACCAAGATTTATGCATTTGAGTGATAGCTCGCTAGAGTATCTTGAGTCCTTCTTTAGCTTTTGAATTCCTAAACGAGTGGTGTTCTGAAGCGTGAAAAAAATCAACACTCTCAAGAAAATATAAAGGTGAAATTAACATTTTTTTACCTAATGATATCTTCACCCCCAAAGGCATGCCTGGCAACGGTTACAAGGGCATACTTGGTAAAGTCAATAGGATTACACAAAGAAGCATCCAAGCTCTTCACCTCCAAGGCCGAAATGAAGGGGCTTGAGCTAGCCGTGTGTGCATTCCTGGCCAAGCACACGCTCAACGTCTTTCCCGATGGCACCACCACAATCTCGAAGTAGGAGCCAAGACCTTTGGCATAGTCCTCCGTGGTGTTCACAACGTTCCATCTGGTCCCTTCAACGATTTGATCAAACACCGGAGGCTGCTCCCCTCCATCAAAACCTCCATAGTAGTACATGGTCTTCACAAGGTATTTGCCGCCTTTGATGACGGGCAATGAATAGCAATATTTTCTAGCCGACGTGTCCGGAAAGTAACGCAATGTGGACAGTATGGGCAACAAGTCTGGTTTGTCGATGGGGGTGGTGTTGCCCACCTTGATGTAGCTTCCATCAGGAGTGTATTCGCGATTGTCTACCGTTACCTCTTTGGTGCCCCCGCAGTCTAAAAAATACCCTGCATGCATGCATAAATTCCCCCTGTTACAAACTCTTTCATTGCATTTTTGGATAAGGTTTTAAAAAACAGTTTATGACTGCAATTTTAATCATAACATCAAAGTTTTTGGGTGCTATCGCAGCACAATTGTAATTATGGCCACATCAGTCTCATTCTCTATAATTTTCTGCAATATATTAAGGATCGCAACAAAATCACCGCACCACAATTTAAAACCTTGTTTATGGGTAATCAAATTCTCAGGAAAAAGTATTAAATTGTGTACATATTAGATGTAAGCATTGAAAGAAAAAAAAAAAAAAAAAAACTTAGCACATTAATATCTATTAACATAGTGAATGCAATTTCATTATCTTATTAGGAGGTTAATTTGAGTATTAATATAATTTGTACCTAGAGGGGTAGAAGCTAGGGCAGAGTGGGCGAGGACAGGAATAGTGACAAGCCATAGGAGGAAGACGGAGGGGCACATATTGTCATAATCCACTGCCCCGCCTGAAAGCATGCGCTTTGGGAAGCTTTTTTGGTGGTTTTGTTGAAAGAGAAAGAGAAAGAGAAAGACAACGACATGGCCTGGTTCGAGATTCAGAAGGGTTGACACGTCCAAGGCTCTCCTGAAAGATAGTAATAGTCATGTCATGGCTTGACTTGGTCATACATCCATCCACTGTGCATTTTATTAAGTGACATTGGCGTTAGTTGGTATTAATCGGAAAATAGTTTCTTTAAATTATTGAATCAACAGTGCTACTCAGCACGAAAGAAAAGAAAATATGCATGAAACATACGAATTCTTAAATGGACCGTTATCTTTTTTTAAAGTAAACATTAATTTAAAAATTAAAAATATATAAAATCTGATATTTGACGGAATACACGTTTGTGCAAATTTGATGAAATCCTTCTCGTACAAATTAGCATTTCTCTTATTGAATAGAGTTATATTATTCTTGTAATATAATGTTTTTTTGATTTTTTATCGCATCGATTATTTTATCATGCACGCTTCTTCTTTTTTTTCATCGCTTTGTTTTAAAAAAAATATACAAACACATTTTCGAAGTTAATATACCTGAGTCCTTGACATGCTTCTCTAAGGTTTCTCTTCAGATAATGCAAGTTCAAGATCGAAATATTTGTTTTAATTTTTTTTGGTAATTAATAAAATATTATTTTCATTTTTATATGTTGGTGTCTTTTTCAACTATCCTTACGAGTAGAGTTGGCCTTAAGATTTTTGGTGCCCTGGATGAACTAAAAAAAATAATGCCCCCATAATCATCTGATATTGTTCTTGCATTTTTGTTGCAAAATCATTATTAATCCGTCCATAATCAAGATTCTTTAAAAAATTATTTTTGTTAGAAATCAAAGCAAGACTATTTTATTTACCTTGTAACATAGTAGATTGCAAATAGGATTTTAACAATTTCAATTTCGAAAAACTTCTTTCAACAGTACAGCAGTAACAAGAATAGTTAATATTATTGTATAAGTTGTACATGCATTAGGAAAACAATTCAATGTCTTTGAAGAGCTCAATATCATAAAGTTTGATTTGATTCAATTGTTAAAATCTCTCTAATGACTTTTAATTCTTCAAATAAAATTTCACCATCAAGATCATAAAATTATCATGTTTTAGATAAGTTTTAAGATGTTTGCAACGTAATTTCAAGTTTTGATTAGAGAATAATCTAAGTCCTTTAATACTAAACAAAAATCCAAAAATCTCCCCATATGTGTTGTACTGCTTAAATCTTCTATTAAGTAAGCCAATTGCTTGATCTATTGGTGATTGTTTTATTTTTTATATAACGTTAATTATATAAAATTTTTATTTTAATGTTTATATTGACTAAAAATAAAATAAAATTGGTGCCCCTCTACAAATGAGGCCCTAGGCAATCGCTCATATCAACCGTCCTCAAGGTCACTACTGCTTACGAGTCATCCTGTCCAAATTAAGGCAAAAATTAAAAAGAAATAAAATGTAATTGTATTTTTACATTTATACAAGAGATAACTAAATCATCATTAGAAATTCAAAATCACGTTCTGTTATTTTTATTTGAGCTAAACTTAGCAGAGTACCCTCTTGGCCTCTTCTAATAATTAACAACAATCAATATTTAGGATTTTACAATGGGTCAAATGCTTAATTTATGAGTAAAGGGGTCAAAGTACGAAAAAACAATATTTTTAAAATCAGACTCTAGTCATTGAATCAATAAAAATACTAATTCATGATTTATTAGTTCGTCATGAGTAAACCAATAACTATTAATTATATATTTTTTAATATTATATAATATATATATTAAATAATAAATTAACATATAATATATTAAATTGAGTAAAAATTTAAATTAGAATAAAGGAACCATATCACATATCTTTTAAAATAAACAATCATAATAAATAGTTAGATTTAAACAAAAACAAACAATTTATTAAATAATTCAAACCGACTTTTCTCCTACAAGCTTTTATCTAATTTTCTTTTGGGTTAAATATGTTTTTGGTCCTCCAAAAATTGACCTTGTTTGGTTTTAGTCCTAAAAAAAAAAAATTCTTGAATAAAGTCTCTCAAATATTAAAAATACCTTAATTAAATTCTTATACTAAACTCTGTTTAACTTTTCTGTTAAATGATAGTCACATCAGCATCACAGTCACCATTAATTTGCTGATGTAGCCATTCATGTCAACTGTTATGTTCAGGTTAGATTAGTAATATACTTGTTGAATAAAATTATTGCATGTTTAACCCTAAATCACATTTTTTTTAAATCTTAAAACAAAAGTAATTACAAGATTTTTTATTAAAAATTATCAATGGATACTTTAGGTAATAAAATACTTTACTCGAAAGCTAAAGTGACCATCATTTAACATAAAAGTTAAGCAGAGTTTAACACAGGAATTTAATTAGGATATTTTTAATATTTGAGAGACTTTATTCAAAAAAAAAAGTTTCTGAGGACTAAAACTAAAGCAAGTCAATTTTTGGAGGACTAAAACATATTTAATTCTTTTGTTTTTTTCAATTTTTGATCAATTTTTTATTCCATAATGGTGACTTAAACAGTTCATCGGTTTTTTGATTGAGCCAATTGATCTATATGCATAAAAAGCTTGAAAACATGGTATTTTTGCACTCTCCAAAATTAAAAATGTTGTTGGTATATTAACTATGTGTGACTTTGATAAGAAAAAAATAAAAAAACTATTTTATAACTTATATAATAGATTGGGATCTCTAAACTGATAGTTAATTGAGTAGTGAGTGATCCGATAATACATCAACTTTCAAATTAGTGTTTTTAGTTTCATGCCTTTGATTGAAAGCATATGTTGTCGACATATTTCCGCTAAATTTAGTGGGAACTGCGATCCTTGGCAGTTTGAACTAAATTACAAAATGGTATAGTTATTCACCTACCGTTTAAAGTTATTGAATTATATTTAACATTTTATACTTTATCCTCTAATACTATTTTTTGTGCTTAAGATTTCATGCAGTTTTTTTCCTCAAATTGCATAGGATCCACTCTCTTAAAATGAAGCAACGTGCCACAAATTTAAAAGAGACATAGAAACAATATTTTTCACATATATTTCTGCTCAACATATATACAGTCACTTAGATATATAAAGTACGTAATGCTATTTACAGCAAATATGGGCACAAACATGATGATACAAAGTCAAGAAAAAAAGAATTGTGAAACAGGAAGAGCATGTCAACAAAAGAGAATTAGGAAAATAGAAAGACAAGTCATCCATGCATACTTTTCTTATAAGATAAATATTAGCAACACTCTCTCAAATACTCTTTTTCTAACATTCTCTCTATCATTGACTGAAATTTATTCAAAATCACAAATTTTTATGGGTGCCACCACTAGACAGTACAAGAAAATATAAATTTAGCATTAAATGTAAAGAGACTGACCATATGGCCGTCACACATAGAGTCAGCCAAGCCGACTCTAATCCGACACTATCATGTTTAAATTATTATGATTTTCGAAAGAAAATATTTGTGATTGTTATAATGAAAAAATAATTTTTATTGTTAGTGTTGGTGCCAACTATCACTACATAGTTTTATTTTTTATTTTTAAATATATTTTGTTGTAGTGTCGGCTGAAGCCGTCACTTTTCATTTTTTTTTTTAATATATGTTGTCATAGAGTCGGCTAAGGAGGACTCTAAATACATAAAAATTAAAAAAAAAATATGTATTCTAAAAATTATTCAGCCCTAAAAAGCGAAAATTGGCGCCCTGCCCTCCTTCGAGAGTTTCTAAAGTTTCCTTTCCTAAGACCCAAATGCCATCACTCCACTAGACCATCGTTCATCGTACACGGTTGCCACTCCACTGGACCACCGATCACAGAGGTTCATGTGGAATTGTCATTATTTCTTCCCATTCCATCAAGTTCCAAGTTTCAACATCTCTTCTTTCACTTTTAATACTGTCATTGCTTTTCCTCTTTCTGTTTCTCGGTAGCCATCCCAGCAAAACCCATTTTCTTGTTCACTTTGAAATCATAGTGCTACTCAGATACGATGGACTCTTTGTGGGCCAAATTACGGCAACACTTTGTGTACATTCAAAATGGATTGTAGGGCTTGACAGAGGATGGGTAAAGGAATATAACATAAGTTTGCCAAATGTCAGGTCATCAATTAGGTACTAGTTAGATTTGTCATAGAACACTATCTAGGCCAACAAAGGACCAATATAATTGTTTAATTTTATGAAGTTCAGATAATGAATGTCTTTTTTGTTTTGTTTTCAATAAAATGCCCTGCAGTGTTATAGAATGGAGTCTTAGTGTTTAAGTGTGCATGTGCCTTCTAAAGGTGAAAAATAAAAGTCTAAGAAAGTGGGGTGAGTGCAAAAGAATAAAGGAGTCTTTTTTTTGCTGAGCTAAGAGTGCCTATCTGCTGAAGTGCGTGTGATGATGACTTAAGGTGCGTGAGTGTGATTTTTTGAAAGGATGTGCACATGTGAAAAATTTAGAGAAAATGGGTCTCTATAAGAAATAATACGGTGAGCAAAATATGCATTGTGTGTTTTGCCAGTGGTTTGAATAGAGTGTGTAAAGAGTTGTTGAGTGAGAGATGAAGGTGTGAGCATTCACTCTATAAGTATGAATCTTGTGAAAAATAAGCAAGTTAGTGACTGTATCAGTGTCTGTGTGATAATGAGGTTATTGTGCTGATTTAGTTTTCTTATGAGAATGTACTAGAAAATATGAAAGTGTTAACAGAGAAAAGGAGATGATTGATATACGGGTGTTGTTATGGTGGACTGTGGGTTGAAAAAAAATGAATTAGAGTGTGTTCATTAAAGGAACCAAATAAATGGTGAGAGCTCAGGTATATTTATGGAGGCTTGAAAATAGGTACAACCATGTGATAAGATGAGGATCTCCTCCCATTCACAGGAAGGTACTGTGTGTGAGAAAGGTTATCTTATGGATGTGTTGATTTTTGATGAAAAATGAGAGAGTTCTCCTTGCTCCTACTGCTCTTTAGTTTCAACACTTTAAGATCCCACTTCTCTTTGGTGCCAACAGTCTTATCACTTTAGGATTCTAGTGCACTGTTTTTTTAATTCAAAAATTCCTTTTTATATGATTGTTCTTTTTTATATTTAGAGGAAGAAAGTTTATTTTTCAATTATATTTTCCCATTCCTTCATTTAATTAGCATCATCAAATGTTGGAGGGCCACCTACACGATTAACTTCTACTGCCACTGAACATTAGGAAGAATGCTCAATCTGGAAATTTTCAATTGTTGTTATAGATACATAATTGCTTTAATGTCTGGCCTAGAATAACCATCATAAACCTGGAATAGTGATTAAACCTGGTTTTAAAACTCAATCTGGTTCTACCAATTTCTTTTGCCACTAGTTCTAATAAGTACAAAACAGTATCATGCATTGGAACAGTGTTTTTCCCCTTGTACACTCAAACTAGTTTTAATATACCTACGCAATTTTATATAGAAGGACCTTTTTAAGTGTCTCTCATCATACAGATAGCAGGGGCCCCTGCCCCCTCTCAAGCAGGCTCTCCACCACCACGCTTTTTGTGTTTTGCTCTTTCTTCACCTCCTCCCTATACCGTTAGTCACACCTCTCTTCTCTTTTTCCCTTTAACAATTTGTTTGATTACTTTATTTGATTGATTAGCTAAGATTATGATTATTTCATCTCTTGAACTTGCAGAGGCTAGAAAAAAGAAGAGAAAGCGACACTACACTCTTAAGCAAGTGAGTGCACTCATATTCTTATCTATACATAATATTTATCTATTGTTCATTTATCAGTTGAATACAATGTTATAACCTTAACTTTCTTGCACATTGATGGTTGGAAAAATCTAAGTTATAGAAAATTCTAAACCACTTCGCTTCTTTTTTTTCTTGCTGTCCCTGCATCACATATCTTTTTCTCATTTCCATCATTTCATTATCACTAGAAGTCATTGTTGTTACCTATTTACCACCTGCCATTTCGTGTTTATTAATTATTACAGCCTCACATTCATTATATATTAAATTCATCAAAATTAACTATAACAGAGCCAAAGATGAAAGAATTCATGCAAAGTCTTTTATTTGAGGTTCATCAACTGAACATTGAATGCTTAATACTTGCTCATCATTGCTAAGTTCAGAATTGGAGCTAGTTACTTAATATTTTCACACATTGCTTGATCATACATTATATTATCAGTCGATTGAAACTTTCACACACACAAAAAAAAAAAAGAATTGGAGCTAGTTACTTAATATTTTCACACATTATATTAATTAATAAGTTCAGAATGTAAGCTCATTTGGTCCAATGCAAAAGGATTACAAAGATGAAACCCACATTTAGGTATGCCTTTGTTTTATATTTACAACTTTTGTCATGATCAGAAAATCAACCATTGAAGTATCTAGTACCTATGTCGTTGGGTATGTTTATTCCTTTATCACTAATAAGGTTGTCCTAGCCTTTAAAACATTTTCCCTGACAAACAAGATCTATCAAATTTGATCAAAAAATTTTAAACTTTGGTGTATAAAGTTGGTAATGTTATCATCCAAACTAACTCAGTCTCAGTTTAGCTCATATATATACAACTTGTTTAGGTGTTCAGTAAAATGTAAAATAAAGGTAAATAATTAATTTGAGCTATTCTCCTGCAGACTTTTCTAGTGTGGCAAATACTCCTGTTAATTATTTTTCTTAGGAAAAGATATAGTCAACCAGCTACTTGGTTACAGTCATGTAACATGAGAAAGCTAGATTCCATAGAAGTCATTAAAGGCTACCTTCCTTATAAAGATAAACATATTAATGTCTCTTAAAGTTGGCTACTTTTGCAATATTTTTGTAAACAATTAATAGTACAAAGAATAGCAGGTGAAAGATAAAAAGAAAAAAGAAAAAAAACAGAGTGTTAATTTTATTTTTATTGTGAACCAACTAATATATGTACAGAGATATAGGAGATAAAAAAAGCTAGTCTTTTTACTTTTTGCAAAAGCTACTCAGCTGAACTAACTAGCCTGTGTTTCTTATTCTGAATATATCTCAAACATTTAAAAATCTTCCTCTAGCATGATCATTATGTGAAATAAAAAAAAAACTCCACTTATTATTTTACTGAAAGGACTGCAAACACTAATGTAAATTCAACAAGGGACTATGACGTGGTGTTCCTTTTAACAAAAATGAGAAAATTTCCTTTTTGATATTAATCTTGGGTCTTCCATTAGCCTTTTAAATATAAGAAGGGAAGAGAAGGAACAGAGACACACGGGCATGTTTTTGGGTGAGATGGATTATGAAAAAGGACAAGAGTGAGAGATTTAGGGGCCAAGAAAAAGATAGTGATATTATTTGTTTTTTCTTGTTGGCTATTTTATTTTCGCCATACAGATTAGTATTATTAATAGGTGTAACCAAATGAAAGTGATCTTTGTTGTGGTTGTATTTAATTGTTTGATTAAGCTCAAATAAAATTGATTTTGTTTGTATAACATAACTTTGCAAACATTTTCTCTTATGGTCTTGTATAATGATGGAAATTAGTAATAATGTAGTGTAGTGTAGTGTATAAATTTAAGTAGCACCAACATAAAATTTCATGCCTTGAATTGACTCCTTAGGTCACTGTATAACCTAGGCTAGACATGAGGCCTAAACCTATTGTATAGCATTCGCATTTTTGATTGCATCCAAATTCTTTTATATAACTTTCTACTCTATTGTGACTAAATTTGCCTGATCCTATCTATACCTACAATAGAATTAGTCTTGCATTCACTTGTTAATATCTCATCAATTTTTTTTCAAGTTGGTTTCATTATTTAATCAAGCTGCTTTTATTAGAAAGTTGCTTTTTTTTCTAAGTTAGAAACTAAATATTTTATAATCTCGCTCATAACTATATATATTGTCCGGTGTGGCATCAATTGTCTCGTGGCGAAGGCCCAGGTGGGTCAAGTCACAGTCGACTCGTGGCACTTGGGCTGCTACGATTAAGTAGAGAGAGTTGCGCCCCGACTATCAGTTATAGCTTTTGGCCTAGTGGTAAGCGCTCGATCCAACAATTGGTATCAGAGCCAAGGTCACGAGTTCGATTCCCAGCGAGGCAATTGCTAAGGGGGAGATTGTTGTCTAGTGTGGCATCAATTGTCTCGTGGCAGAGGCCCATGTGGGTCAAGTCACAGTCGAATCGTGGCGCTTGGGCTACTATGGTTAAGTAGAGAGAGTTGCGCCCCGATTATCAACTATAGCTTTTGGCCTAGTGGTAAGCGCTCGATCCAACAATATAGAGATCTATATTGCATTATATCCAACTCTTTATTGTCCAATTCTCTTTCTTTTTTATTTGATTATTTAGTTCTTTCTTCTCTAATTGGGTTTTTTTTTTTGTTGAATGACTAGGTAATTAATCTAATTGAATTAGTTACTTGGTTTATTTTGGCCTCTAACTCTTGAATGCACAAGGCAAGGTCTATTAGCTTAGATTTAAGTTTGATGCCTCATTTTGTATAGATTGTACTCAAACTAATGGATATATTGAGTATTGTTGTGGGTCAGTTTAACAAGTTAGAGGAGTTTGTTATTTACTTATTGTCTACATCTACATCTCTAGATAATGTTGGAAAATGTTATAAACTCATGCAATGGATTCTAGTTATATGACTATTATACATAGAACTGTCTTATCTTGTTATCATTGTTAGTCTAATTTGGATAAAAAGTTTGTTTGCTATATGTTACAATAGAGAATTAGTTATTTTAAACAATGGTTAGTTTTTTATACTGAAAGCACTTATATTGTGTGCCTAAAATTATATTCTTCTGTGGACAGTAAAGTGCTTCAAGCTTCAGGCTATTGTAAAGTTATCTACTTTTGCTTCATCCCAAGTTTGTTGTGTTCATTTGGATTGCACTACTTGCTACACAAGGTTTTGTTTATTATTTTCCTTTTTTCTCATATTTAACCTATAGATTGGAGAGTTTAATAACTTAGTTGGAAGCCTATGTGCTAAAATTAACACTTAGAACTATAACTTGGGATGGCTGCCCAAGTGTGTTTTGTCAAGTATAATGTGTCCTAAACTAGAAAATGAATTGAACTCATTGAGTTGTTGTACTGTTATGTAGTAACAATACCATATTATTGCATTATTTAAGTTTATGTCTTCACTCTCATCAAGTTAAAGACCTTCCTTGGTGGAAGATACAAATTTCTTCCATTCAATTTCCTTAAGTTGACCCAATAGATATTCATCAATTAGGGGTTAACCATGAAAAGAACCTCATACCATTTTAAGTATTGATAGTTGACATTGAAAGATTCAACATTGAAAAAAATCTCATACCATGTGAAGTACTCATACTTCACATGACATGATATGGCCTTACCTTGAATTTTGAAATCGTGTGTCATAAGATGGCTAACAATTTGATTAATGACATGCAGAAAAATGGATCGTAGTTGGATGTATAACGTGCTTGATCCTTCAAGGAGACTTAGACTTCAATTTATCAGTGGAGTCAATGAGTTTGTTTGTAAGGCAATGGAACAACCTTCTTTTTTATCAGATGTAGGGGTTAGATATCCTTGTATGAACTGTAACTGCGAGAAGATTCTGAAACCACCATATGTGAGGAAGCATTTGTTACAGTGTGGGTTTAAACCAAACTATTGGGTGTGGATTGAACACGGAGAAGAGGGGCCAAATGTCGAGAACTTAGGTTATGCATCCAATAACTCTAGATATATGGATTGTGAAGATCAGTTTGCATCAATGACCCAGATGGTGTATGACGCATACATGCAAATAGCCGATGAATCGCACCTTAATGCCAATATGGGGAATGAGCCTCAGCATGAAGAGATGCCTAATCCAAAAGCCCAAAGCTTTTATGATATGTTAGCCTTTGCAAATCAACCCATTTACGAAGGAGCAACTGAATCAATATTATCAATAGCTATCAGGCTTTTGGCAGCTAGAACCAATTGGCATGTTACTGAAAAATGTTTAGATTATTTTATACAAATGCTAGTTGATGTAGCTCCAAAAGAAAATCGCATACCAAAGAACTACTATGAAGCAAAAAAGCTGGTGTTGAAACTGGGTTTGAAGGCTGAAAAGATTGATTGTTGTGTGGATGGGTGCATGTTGTATTACAAGGAGGATAGCAATTTAACTGAATGCAAATTTTGTAAACTTCCAAGGTATTTTCCTCCTAAGGTTGGGATGGGAAGATACAAAAACATTTCGGTGAAGAGAATGTTTTATTTGACAATCATTCCTAGGTTATAGAGACTATATGCATCAATGGAATCTGCGACTCAAATGAGATGGCATGATGAGAACAAAAATAATTCTAGTGTCCTGCGACATCCATCTGACAGGGAAGCGTGGAAACACTTTGATCATGTTTATTCGGATTATGCGAGTAAGCCATGAAATGTAAGACTAGGTATATGTTCTGATGGGTTCACTCCGTACATTCAAGCTTCAACATCCCCATACTCATGTTGGCCTATTATTATTACACCTTATAACCTTCCTCCTGAATTGTGCATGACCAAACCGTACATGTTTCGTACTTGTCTTATACCTAGTCTAGCTAACCTGACAGCAAAAATAGATGTGTACTTGCAGCCTTTTATTGATGACCTCAAATAAATGTGGAATTGTGGAATTGTGGCATTTTGACATATGATACCTCCATGAAACAGAACTTTGTTGTACAAGCCAACTTGATGTGGACAATCAATGATTTTCCGGCATATGGCATGTTGTCTGGATGGGGAACAAAGGGTAAATTAGCATGTCCTCATTGTATGAATGACACAAAAGCTTTCACATTGAGATATGGTGGGAAAAATTCGTGGTTTGATTGTCATCGACGGTTCTTACTAACAAACCATTTCTTTAGAAAAAGTAAAAGGAGATTCACAAAAAATAGAGCTGAGTTGGATGGTTCGCCTTATGTGTTCACAGGGGATCAAATATGGGAATTTGTCTGCAACCTTCCAAAAGTGACAGATGGTCCTTTAAAGACCTTGCCAGGGTATGGAGAGTTCCATAATTGGACTAAAAGATCTATATTTTGGGATATTCCATATTGGAAAGATAATTTGTTAAGCCACAACCTTGATTTCATGCACGTAGAGAAAAATTTCTTTGATAATGTCTTCAACACTGTGATGGATGTTAAGGGTAAAACAAAGGACAATAAAAAGGCAAAAATGGATGTTTCTATGTTCTGTACACGTGGAGACTTGGAGTTGATTCAATTAGCTAATGGGAAGTTGGCTAAACCCAAGGCAAACTACACTCTAGCATCAAAAGATGCAAAATTAGTTTGTAAATGGATTACAGAATTGAAAATGCCGAATGGTTATGCCTCAAACCTAGTTAGGTGTGCAAATGTCGAGAAGGGAACTATGCATGGGATGAAGAGTCATGATTGTCATGTATTCATGGAGCGTTTACTTCCGATTGCATTTCGTTCCTTGCCAGAATGTGCGTGGAATCCCATTGCTAAATTAAGTGGGTTCTTTAGAGATCTATGTTGTAATACATTGAGGATGGATGATTTAGTTAAATTGGAGCAAAATATACCGATCATAATATGCAAGTTGGAAAGAATTTTTCCATCGGGCTTCTTTGATTCAATGGAACACCTACCTATTCACCTACTTATGGAAGCAAGACTTGGTGGTCTTGTTCGATATTGATGGATGTATCCATTTGAAAGGTAACTATTCTATTTTATTAATAAGTTCCCTATTTATTTATGTGAATTAACAATGGTTGTTGCAAGGTGTAGAATGATGGGAGACGCAAAATGGGTAGTAGGTAATTTAGCAAGGGTGGAAGGGTCAATATGCTCATTCTACTTACATTGTGAGATAACATATTTTTGTTCTCATTATTTTAAGAGCATAAGCTTGTTGTCAAACACAAGTTTCAGAAATGATCCTCGAATAGGACATGAAGGCATCCACCCAACATTGTCAATCTTGAACAAATCCGGACGACCTAGTGGAATGTGTAAAGAGCACTAGTTGTGTGATAAAGAATGGAGATCTACTCATGTACACGTCCTCATCAATTGTAATGAGGTTAAACCGATACTTGAGTAAGCATACATAATTTATATTCATTGTGTTGTACGTAATGTAATTGTTATAGCTATATGACTAAATATATGCTTCTTTTAAGATTATTCTTACAAGTCCACTCTTTCAACAACAAACAAGCTTCTAGTGGTATACATGCATATTTTCCATATTGGTTTAAAAACTAAGTTTTATCATTGGCAATTGTTGTATTTAATGAATATAACCAATTTAAACTTATGGGTGTCATTGATATAGGTTAATGATGAGAGGAATGGGGTGATCGACCCAAACATGAAGTCATTAGCTTGGGGACTTAATTCATATGTAACATCATGGAACATGTACTTTGTTAATGGGTACAAGTTTCATATGAAGACTTGGAGTGATGGTAAAAAAACCATCAATTGTGGGGTGCATGTAAAAGATCTAACCGAAGGAAGAGAAAATGACTTTTTTGTTATCATCCACCATATGTATGAATTAGAATATCTTGGTTTGAGCAAGAAGATTCCCCTTTTCTATTGTGAATGGTTTGATCCAAGAAGGAATAGTGGCACGAGGGTTCATTCACAATATAATATTGTGGAAATCAACATGAGTAAAAGATATATTCCTTATGATCCATTCATTCTTCCACAAAAAGCAAGACAAGTTTACTATGTCCCTTATACAGAAATGTGTAAAAACTTGCATGGTTGGCACGTGGCAATCACAACAAAACCAAGAAGTCATGTTGAGGTTGATAACATGGAGGATGAATTGCCTTATCAAGATAATGAAATGTCAAATGTTTACCAGTTGCTACAATTAAACAACTACAAGGCTTAGCTGACACCTTAATAACTGAATATGAGTTACTTAATGGTCCTACTACTGAAGCAATGGTTAATGATGAAGAAAGAAGAAGAACATCAAGACTCAAATAGAAGTAAATGGTGAACAAGGGTTAGGTGGAGGAAGAAGATGACAACGACTAAGAAGATAGGGATAATGATAACAACTAGGGTTAACTTAGGTTTATATTTTATTCATTTATTTTATGTTATGTTAGCTTTGCAGTCTTATAAACTTAACGATGAAAAGATATATGTTTATGTATTTTTTTGTGCTAAGGACAGATGCTTAGGACACGAGGTGCATTTGGTATAATCAGGAACCAACGAGGTAATTTTTGACAAAATAAAGTTATGCCCGGTCATCTTGTTACAGTGGTTGAGCATGCACGCCATTCTACTCCCCTAGCAGCCTGTTCTACCCCTTCATCAGTCCAGCAGCCTACTAGTGGCCGCACAGTAGTACAGCGACTTAGTTTTAACCCTCCACTAGTCCAACCTACCCATACTCCACCAGTGCAGCCCACCCATACTCCACCAGTCCAGGCTACCCAAACTCCACTAGTCCAAGCTACCCATACTCCACTAGTCAAGGCCACCCATACTCCACTAGTCCAGCCAGAGGATCCTGACAATGATGAAGAAGATGATTTAGAGGAAGGCCATATAGGCGATGATCACATCCCTACTGAGAAGGCAGTGGAACGTGACGATGCTGGGAGGGTCATCATACGACTTTATGGAAAAGGGTAAGTTTACATTGTTATAATATTTTCCTTATTATTTAGTTTTGTTTATGAACTTAATGTTTAACATTGAATTTATATGTTTTACAGTTGGACCCTAACAAAGATGTTGTTGCTACAATTGGCCATGCAATTAAGTCACAGTTTAGGGTCTTTACCACCGTATGGGGCTATCCCTGAGGATGTGCAAGGCAAATGGTGGACGGAGTTTACAATGACTATATATGTTAATTTTAATGTATTTAGATATTTACTAATGTCTTACTTGTGATTAAATTGACAACTGTTTCTTTGTTTTTGGAGGCACGAATTACTTGGGCACCTCATTATGAGGGGGACACTAAAATGTATGACAAAAAAGTCAAAAAACACTTTTGTGATATGCTAACTAAAGCAAGAGACAAGGGGACTATGCCTCATTGGATTGGTGAAGATGCTTGGGTTGGTCTTTTAAACTATTGGGAGAGTAAGGAGTTCAAGGATAAATTTATCTAGAATAAAAATAATCAGGCTTCTAGTCGAGGTGCACTACACACTACAGGACGCAAGTCTCACCTTGACGTGGCATTAGGCTTAGTATGTATTGTTCATAAGTTGTGTAAATTCTCTATATCTTATCCTATTATCCAATGGAAAGCATAATACTTATAACTGTATGCATTGTTTTTAAGGAGTGTAAATATGGCCAACCTTTGGATCCTGATCAGTTGTTTCTTGCTACTCACACAAAGAAGAATGGTGGTTGGGTTGATGATCGTGCTTACAATACATATGTAACTATGTTCATGATTATCTTTCAATGTAATTACAATTTTTAACATAATGTCTAACTATTTTCTTATATTATAATTGACCAAGAAAGTTATCATGAGCGTTTGCAGCAGGCTTAATTGCAAGGTCTTGAAGGGTCTACTACCAACCCACAGGTGATACAAGGGACAACCAAGCTTTAGTGTTGGAAGGAGGCTATTGGAGGCAAGACTAGGGGTCAGTGTTATGGCACTTGGGACTTAACTTCCAACATTCGTCTTGGTGTATCATTCCTCACTCAGAAGTGCAGATTTGCTTTTACTACCAGTCATGCATATCAACATTCAACTGAAACCGAGGCATTGCGTCAACAAGTCCACGAGTGAACGAACGAGTTGATGCAGCGAATGCGAGAGCTGATGAAGCAATTATAGGCTTACATGAAGCAAATCAGAAGTATGCACAATTGGAGGAGAAGAAGCGATTGATGCAGGAGCAACATCAGATGTTGTTTGATCGCCAATCTGGAGACGGTTCAACAAGGTACTAGTCAAGTGCATCCACATTATGCTAAGGACTTGGATGACCACCCACTAGATGAGGAGGGCCCCCCAACTCGTCAACGTCGGCGTCGTTAGGCAAAATTATATAATGCATCTTATCACCCACTGCCTTTTGAAAATAATAATTTATTTCACCTTATTATTTTCAAGGATTAAGAAGTAGTTGTCATAATTGTTCACAAATCATGCTTATTGTAGTTGGAGAGAATTAGTTAAGATTTATTTCTCCGTAGTACTTTCATAGATAAGAATTACTTAAGATTTAAATCAATAGATCAAATTAGGTGCCCACCTAATGATGAAATATATATTTGCTTCACTATTTACTTTCTATCTAAGCCTTTGAATGCTTGATGTATGTTTGTGTTTGTAAGACTTTTACCTGCATTTTGATCTACTTTATTAGTTTTTCTCCCCTTTAAATAAAAAAACACTGCAGCAACAAAAGTTAGCAATAAATAGTATGCGTGTTTTAAATTTGAATTACTTGAGTTTACTCAAGTATGTGGAGGAATTACTCGAGTTTCAAATTTTGACTAGAAAGGTAATGATTGTTAGTGTTTAAGATGTTGTATTTAGTATTTTGTCCACTTGCATGTCATACAGAGTCTTTTAATATCTAAAAGAACATGACTATGTATTGACGTTCCCATTTTGGTTGTAAATTCAGTATGTTGTTCCAAATACAAAGAATATAGTGGCTGGATTGTTTACTGCAAATTGTAATTCATTCTAACCCGTATTATGAAGGTCTCGCTTTATGAATTTAGGAAAAATTACCCATTTGAAAGCCTAATCTCTTGATCTTACATAGTTTTTACAATCTTTTATATCCCTTTTCAAGTGTATTATTTTCTGCAAAATATGATATGATACTTTAAAGTCTGAATTTGATTGCATCTTTTGATTGTAAAAATTCATTTATCCATTATGTTCTTGTGCTTGAAAAACTAGAAGTAGTAATAATGTATCATATCAAAATCCCAATATTATATTAAAGTGCCTGTTGTAGTATTGAATCTATTTGTGGAGGACTTACCAAAATGTATGTTGTGTTTAATCTATTTTCAGTCTTTTAATATCTCAAAAACATGACTATGTATTGAAGTCCTATTTTGGTTGTAAATTCAATATTGTTGTTCCAATACAAGAATATCTTGGCTAGATTGTGTACTACCACAGTAATTTCATTTGACCCTTATTATGAAGAGTCTCGCTTTATGAAGTTAGGAAAAATTACCATCTAAAAGCTAAATCTCTTGATCTTACACAGTTTTTGCAATCTTTTATATCCCTTTTTCAAGTGTATTATTGTCTCAAAATATGATATGATACTTTAAAGTCTAAATTGACTACATCTTTTGATTGTAAAATTCATTAGTATCCATTATGTTCTTGTGCTTCAAAAACCAGAAATAGCAATAATGTATCATATCAAAATTCTAATATTATATTGAAGTGCCTGTTGAATGAGCTCATTTGGTGTTTATCTAATTTGGAGTGAGGGGTACAAATTTATCCAAAAAGCACGTCATGAGGTGTGTAATAATAAAGTTTCTGCTTGCAAGTTATTTTTTTAGTGTAGGTTCTAGTGTAGTAGCTCGATATTATACTTGGATTAACACTTCTATGATGCTTTTATATGTTTTTTTTAATACAACTTAACCAACCTATAATGTCAACAAGAAATGGCTTAATTACTCTCATTATTAGTAATAGATTATGTATGCTGAATCATGACATTGCTTATGCTAATATTCAGTTTTCTTCTATAGGTATATCCTAGCTAGGGCCAAACAACTTGCTTGGTACATATTGTTTTTTGTTGTAGGAGCTTAGGCGGTGGAACTTGCTTGGGATAGATTGCTTTTTGTTGCAACAGCTTAGGCAGTGGGAATTGAATTCAGCTTCTTTTATCTTTTGATTTGACTCTTTGATGAATGTTAAATTTAAATATATGGTATTTTGAATGTCCTTACATTATAAGGGTATGATAGTAGAACTTTAGATAGTAGTCATTTTGATACTAGAGTTCTACTTATTAGATTATGATATTTTGATTATGCCCTTAAACTCCTTAGATATGTATAGATACTAATCATATTTGTGATTTCTTATGTTTATGAATCAAATTCCTTATTAAGACTATAGTTGGATAGTTCATGTATTTATATTGATATTTATCTTGACTGATTAAAATTACCAACAGAATGTAGGTGAAAAAAGAGTTTTATATTAAAAAAAGAAACCTTAGAGTTAGCTTTAGCCAACTCTAAATAAAAAAATAAAAATGACTGTAGAAGTCGGCTAGATCGCCTCTAAAAGAAAAATAAATTATTAAAAATAATAAAAATAGAATCGCCTTAACCAACTCTACAAGAGAAAAAAAATTCAAATAAATAAACTTAAAGTCAGCTAAGCAAACTCTAAGTGAAAAAAAAAATAACATAATTAAACATAGAGTCGGCTTAGCCAACTCTACAAGAAAAAAATATTAAAATAAATAAAGATAAATTTGACTATCTTAACTCTTAGTGGAAAAATATTAAAAAAATTAAACTTAGAGTCGACCAAGCCGACTCTAAAAGAAAAAAATAAAAAAATAAACAAGTCGCCATAGCCGACACTAAATTTACAGAAATTACTTTTAAAAAATAAAATAATTAGCTGCGGTTTCTTATTGTGACGGTTTAAGTGTCGATTAGGCTAACTCTAAATAGTGTCGACCATAATTAACTGACTCAAGAGCGTTAGTGTCGAGTGTTTTAGAGTCAATAATTTTTCCGACGCATAGCCGACGCTTATGTCAATATTAGAGTTGGCTTTTGGCCGACTCTAAATGCCTGTTTTGTTGCAGTGAGATTAGGAGAAAGACTCATTAAATGAGAAGTGAGACCTACCAAAATTTGTGATTTTTAATAAAAGTCGTATTAAATAGTTTAAACATATATGTTTACAAATAAGTGAGTGCGTATTTAATTCACAAAGGAAGGTGTCATGATTGATTTCTGTCAAATATATTTCAGTAAAGATAAAAGTGTTTGATTATTGTTAAAGTGCATGTCTGGTTATGCTTCTATAACACACAAATTAACAAATTTCCTCGTCCAATCCATAAAAATGATGCAAAAACTAGTACAATATGCTTCAATATGAGTTTTGTCAATCTTTTATGATGTGCAACTAAATACATTGAAATAAAATTGATTTTGTTTTCAAACCTCGATTTGAAAGTGATAAAAATTAGTTTTTACATTAAATTTAAAAATTTACACAAAATTTTACACCAAACTTGCTTTAAGGATAAAAACATATACATATAAGAGATATGATATACATACAACAATTCTTATATGATATACATACAATAATTCTTACAATTTGTACAATATTATTTTTTGTGTCTATCTCTCCCTACTACATCATTTATTACATTTCAAACTTCTCTCTTCTCTTTCTCTCTTTTGGTTGTAAAATTTGTTATATAAGTATCATTTCTCTAAATATAAATCACTTCATTTAAAAATCAATTTTATTTAAAATCAAATTTATAAATGTTACTCTCCTGTTCCTTTTTTATTGTTGGCTTTTTAGAAAATTTTTGTTTCTATTTATCTATCATTTTCAAAGTTTAAGATAACATTAATTATTTTTTTGTCAATTATACCCTTACTTTCTACCTAATTTTCAATTAATTTACACTTTTATAACTAATATGCATTTATTATAGAGTAGAAATGAAAAAGATATAATAGAACTAAACTATTTTATGAAAAATAAAAAAACTTATTAGATTTCTTGATTTATGTATAAAAATCTTAAACGACACTTAAAATGGAAAGGAGGTAATAACAGTTAAACACAACCAGATTTACAAGAAATTCAAATTCACTTTCTTTTACGCGATAATTTTATTTTTTTAAAAAAAACTCTAATGAATATTTATTATCTCATAATTTATTTAATAATAGAAAAATAAAAAGACAAATAATTGCGGAATCTTCTTTCAACTTTTATTATTTTTGGTCGAGCGAATCTTCTTTCGGGTTGGCATTTGGTGTCCGTTCAATTGTGACCCAGACCCGTAAGCAAAAGACAGTAACATGACCAATAACAATAATAAAAAAGAACAATAAGGAAAGCTAGGCAACCCCTGGCCTGCTTATGCACACTTTCCAAACGCGAGCCCAATACCGAAGAGCTATCACTCCGAATCCAAACTTGGATTATTGGTATGTCTTTGAAAAAAAAATTATTTTATAACATATTTGGATCTCTAAAATGATGGTTAATTGACTTTATAAAATAAGTAATCCTATATATAATACATCTACTTAATTTCAAATTACTATTTTAATTTTTTATAATCTTTCAAATTAGTGATTTTAGATTCATGTCTTTGATTGAATGCATATTTTACCAAAATATTTCCTCTAAAATTAGTGGGGATTGCGATCCTTGGCAATTTGCACAAAATTACAAAATGGTATAGTTATGTATGTATGTTTAAAGTTCTTGAATTATATTTAAAATTTATAGGTCATTCCCTAATACTATTTGACCTACATTCATTGAAGGTCTCTAGCATTTTAGATCTATCTCAAAGACTTAGATTGTTCATCTCAAACCACATCTTAAATCAATTAGTGCACTTTATACAAAAATGCACTTCAGACTGCACCATCTTCGACTAATTAATACATCCCAAACTACACCTCAAATCATTCCAAAATGTCCGAAGACGACTTCAACTTACCTAACAAGTCCATGTGAACATGCATTACGATGACAGTCTTATCACATTTAAAATAATAGTGCCTCCTTAAAATAAGGCTTCATACACTCTACCAATTGCGTTAATTGTTTCTTGTTGTACTAAATACTATGAGAAGACTACAATATTAATCATGGTCATTGATCCTGACTAAAACAATAGGCATCATATGGCTTTCCATATCTTATGCAGTCATGCTGAGATGCAACTCTAAATAGCCACCAACCCACTAGAGTTGGTAATCACCACTAGCCTCAAGGTCAACTACCATTGCTTATAAATATCAAAACTCTTTTCACAGTTAGGTACCTTCTTCTCCATTTTATTACATTATTACTATATTGGAACTTCTATTAATTAAATTATTAGAGTCTTCGTAAGTGTTGCCACCTTTGTTTATTGTGCTTAACTGCATCCAAAATAGCAATTCATCAAAGAAATACTTAAATTTGTATGTGGCTTAAACATCTTGAATCTTGAATCATATCTATTCTCTTAAAATGAAGCAATGTGTCACAAATTTAAAAGAGAATTACAAAACAATGTTTTTCACATAGATAAATCAATTAATGGTATTTACTACAAATATATATTCAAACATAATTAGGTAACAACTAACATTACATTGGTCTTAGTAAAGATGAAATAAATACATTGTCAAAACTAATTTAAGATTGTAAAAAACATAATTGGGTAGCAAGAAAAAAAAAATACATCCTCAAAACAAATTTAAGATTGTTAGAAAAAAAAGGGAGATCAAATAGAATCCCCCGCGTGTATCACACGGCCCAAGCGCGAGCGCAATACCGAAAAGCCATCAATCCAAATGCAAACTTATTGCTTAGCTACAAAGTAAAAGACCCCCATTAATACAAAAGCTTGGCGCCCCTTAGCTCCGATATAAAGGTATTTAATTAATTGATTACTTTTTTCTTTAATTAAAAAAAAAGTGCGTTAAATCCACGCCTGACTAACCGGTAGGGACGCTATAAAACCGTTAACGCAACGAATCCCCACCATTAAACTCGAAAACCAAAACAAATATCAAAATCATTTCATTTGGCTCCTTCGATTCATCCATCATCAAATCACAAAATCGACTTTCATGGGCACCTCTCAGAGCCGCGAGGGCCTCGAAGTCACCGACTCTGACTCCGACTACGAACAAGACCACGAAGAAGAAGAAAAAGAAGAGCACTACGAAGACGCCCAAACCCCCTCCAGTTCCCACTCGAGCGAGCTCGACGACGTGGACGCCAAACTCAAAGCCTTAAAACTCAAATACCAAACAGCAACACCCTCTTCCTCCGCCAAACCGCAAACCTCTCTCCCCCAAAACGCCGTCAAGCTTTACCTCCACATCGGCGGCAACACCCCCAACGCCAAATGGATCCTCTCCGACAAACGCACCTCCTACGCCTTCCTCAAAGACACCGAAAACGACGAAAGCGACGGCGAGTGGGTCCTCACCGTCGGCTCCAAGGTTCGCGCTAGGGTTTCCTCCGAAATGCAATTGAAGATGTTCGGCGACCAGCGCCGCGTCGATTTCGTCGCCAACGGCGTCTGGGCCCTCAAATTCCCCTCCGACGACACCTACCGGAGGTTCGTCACCGAGTTTCAGAACTGCGTGTTCGAGAACGTGTACGGCCTCGAGTGCACGGAAGAGAACAAGGTCAAAATCTACGGCAAGGAGTTCATCGGCTGGGTGAAGCCCGAAGCCGCCGACGACTCCGTCTGGGAGGACGCCTTCGCCGGCGACGACAACCAAACGCCGTCCCCGGCCGGCCGAGAAACGACCTAATGGAGGAGTTCGAAGAAGCCGCGAACGGAGGGGTCCAAACCCTAACCCTAGGCGCTCTCGACAACAGTTTCATGGTCAACGATGCCGGCGTCCACGTGTACCGCAACTTCGACCGCGGGATCCACGGCAAGGGCGTCGCCGTGAAATTCGACGGGGGAAGTTTCCGGCAGCAGACGCCGAACAAGGCGTTGTTGATGCGAGCCGAGACGAACATGATGTTAATGAGTCCTTTCAAAGACGGGAAGCCCCACGCGTCGAAGCTTCACCAGGTTGATATCGAAACGGGGAAGATCGTTACGGAGTGGAAGTTTGAGAAGGACGGTGCTGACATAACGATGAGGGACATTACTAACGACACCAAAGGGTCGCAGTTGGACCCTTCGGAGTCAACGTTTTTGGGGTTGGATGATAACAGGTTGTGTCAGTGGGACATGCGTGATAGAAAAGGAATTGTTCAGAACATTGTCACGGCTAGTTCTTCTCCTGTGCTGCATTGGAGCCAGGGGCATCAGTTTTCGAGAGGGACTAACTTTCAGTGCTTTGCGACCACCGGGGATGGGTCCATAGTGGTGGGGTCTCTTGACGGGAAGATAAGGTTGTACTCGAAGACGTCGATGAGGCAGGCTAAGACGGCGTTTCCGGGGCTCGGTTCGCCGATTACCAGTGTTGATGTTACTTACGATGGCAAGTGGGTGCTGGGCACTACTGACACTTACTTGGTGCTCATTTGTACCTTGTTTACGGATAAGGATGGGAAGACAAAGACAGGGTTTAGTGGTCGAATGGGAACAGGATACCTGCTCCGAGGTTGTTGAAGCTGACTCCTCTCGATTCGCATTTGGCTGGCGCGAGCAATAAGTTTCACGGTGGCCATTTCTCGTGGGTAAGTGCGATTTGCCGTTGTTGTTGTTGTTGTGTCTGATAAGATCTTAATTCTTGATACATGTCCGTGTAGCAGCATCTTTCGTGTAGCTACTTGTGTATGTCAATTTTGGCAATGTCTTCAACTACGCATTTAATTGTCTGTGATTGATCTTGGGAACCTTGCTTTTTATTATATTCCTTTAAAAAAAAGCCTTTTGTTTACACTTGCCAGGATATGAGTAGGAATGAATGCGTTACAGAGAAAGATAGGATAACATTTTATATAGAAAATGGTAGAATTTTCCCTTAGGTGGTTTGGACGTGTGGGGAAGACCGGTAGAAGCCTTAGTACGGAGAGTAGATTAGAGAGAGGTGGTCTGATCGCTAGAGGTAGAGGAAGATTGAGAAAAACTATAGTTGACACCTGTTAAAAGGATTTAGAGGTTAATGATTTATCTGTGATATGATATAACTTACAATAGAATATTATGGTGTCATGTGAAACTCAAGTTAGTGGGAAAAAGCTTGGTTGTTGTTGGTGGTGTGTAGTACCAACACTAATGCAAATTTCATTTTAGCGATTCTTTTGTTATTGGGCAATTATTTCTCCTGATATTCATAAAAAGCTGTTATTCAGATGCTTTCTGTTCCTTTGGTTTTGGTTACACTGACAATATTTACAAGGTTACACATTAATGAATGGTGCCAACAACACAGATAGAAAATTTCACAGATAAACCTGGTTTTAGATACTTTCTGTGTCCCTGCCATGCCATTCTTGTTTATGTCCTCCTTTGAAAGAAATATAATGAAGCCAACTTTTTTTCCATAAAGTTTGATCTATGGAAACTTGTTAACAAATAGTTTCAATCAACTACATGGTTTATTGCATAAGCTAGTATTTCTTTTCTGAAACAAGGATTTTTTCCATTGTTCTGGGGTGCCTACTTTATGATTTAAGGACCCGCCTTTATTTTTTATAAACTTGTATACTTTGTATTTAGATCTTGATGAAAACAACTCTTCCATTTTGAAACCATCATAGTAAATTCCTTATTATTTATTGTTTGAGTATTATTATGTTAAGTATGGACCCGGGGTTGAAAGCACAGAGCTTTTGTTGAAGATGATAAGTATAGAGGTCATGTGATCCGTACCAGAGCACTGTTGGAACTATTATGAAACTGATCTGGTGAGCAAGACATTCAAATGGCAGATTGAAAAAATGATAGGTGGGATAAATGATAACGGGTAGATAGCATTTGTAATGGACTAAGTGAGGTTATTTGAAAAATTGACTAAAGGGATGCAAGAATAACGTGAGTGGAGCAAGCACATATGGGATCATCGTGTGTAGATTGTAGGACATAAAAAACGAGTTATGATTCAAAAATTGCTACATCAAGTTGAATTTTACAATGTTTTTGGTTAATTGGGCCGAAATTGTGAAGAAGAATTTTATGTGCATGATTGTAAAAGACTCGAGTAACAGGAAAATGGTTGTAAAAGAACATTTTCATATACTATGTGTATCACGTACTTGTTAGTATTCATTTAATTGACATTTTTAGTGAACTATAAATATGCACCTCAAGATAGAATTCCTTGTTTATTCCATGTTGCATACTTGCATGCGATGTGAATTAGAAATTTCTTTTAAACTGATGATCATTAGTAGTTTACCGAGTCAGTCAACTTGCAGCATCTAGCAAGTATCTAATTTGTGTTTTGTCTTTCAGGTCACTGAGAATGGTAAACAAGAACGCCACCTTGTTGCGACTGTGGGCAAGTTTAGTGTGATATGGGATTTTCAGCAGGTGAAGAACAGTGCTCATGAATGTTACAGGAATCAACAAGGGTTGAAGAGCTGTTACTGTTATAAGATAGTATTGAAGGATGAGTCAATTGTAGAATCACGATTTATGCACGACAAATTTGCTGTTAGTGACTCTCCAGAAGCTCCGTTGGTGGTGGCAACTCCTATGAAAGTCAGCTCCATCAGCCTGTCTGGAAAGCGACATGGTTAAACCTTTGTTTACTTTTTTTTCTTTAAAGGTTTCAAATTTCTAGTGTTAGGAGTGCCTTTTAACAATATATTGCTTGTATTCAAGTCTGAGATGCTGTTATTCTTCTGTACAGTGAGTTTTAGGTTGCTCTGTATCTATTTTCTTTGTTATACTGTGTTCATTTTGTGATTACAAGTTTGGGTTTGCAGACTGAACTGTTCTTTTTGTTTACAAATAAAAGAAAGATTAATTGGTTATGAAGTAGAGTCAATTCCACCGTTGGAGTTTTTTTGTTGTTTTTTTTTTTTAAATTCTTTTGATCGCAGTAAAAAGATTGTGGTGGTTTCAGCATCGTACATTTAAGGAAGGGTTAGGGAGAAATAGCTTATTTTACTTTTTAAAAATGGTTTATAAATCTCATAATTTTTTTAATAAGCTTTCTGGAATAGGTTACTAAAATAAGCTTTTTTAACTCATTCTAATAAGTTTTATGTTCAAATTGATGTGTATGAGTCAACTATGAGAAGAAAAGTTATTGTTTTCTGCCGCGCCAGTTTCTAGCAGTGTAGATGGTTAAGTAGTTTACGTATATAAATATATAATTTTATTGAATTTTTAAATAAGATTTTACGATTTGTTGGTAACAGAATTTTTATTCTTCAAAAATATTTTAAATAAATATTTATCACTGGTAGTTAATTCTTGTTATTACAAAATCTATTAATTGTTGTGCTGTATGATGAATAGATCTCGTAGATAATGAGATTTCAAATAATTTTCATAATTTAATAAAAATAAGCAGATAGATTTGCCTCTAAAGTTAACTTGGATTGATTGGAATCTAAAATAATTAAAAGTATAAGAATTCTATTAAAACATCATAAAATATAGAGATTATTTGAAGAATTCAATTTCTATACATTGTTATTGTTAAAAAAAATTTACACTATTAACTAATTAGAAAGGGAAAATAGTTATGTCATGATAGTGTAAAACAATTTTACATTGTCATCTAATCACAAACTATCATTTATGATATTTTTGTTGACTTTTACAATAACTATCATAAAAATATACTAACGATGATCTTTCATTAGTTAACAGTGTAAAATTTTTTACACTAAAAGTGCATAGCTATTAAACTCAATTAGAAATCATAATTAGAATGATTCTTAAGGTAATTATTGTAAAAGTCAACAAGTTTACCATACATGATGATTTATAATTGGACAATAGTGTAAAAATATTTTACACTATTAGTACACAAACTATTTACTCTCATTTTAAAATTGAGTAAAATAATAAAGATTTGCATAATAAATAAACTTTTATTTTTTTTGAAAAGATTTTGTTAATAATTTAACACTTCTACACAAATAATTAATTAAATTTTGTAACATGAGTATTTGTGTGTGTATGTATATTGTAACAAGTGAGAACTATTTTTATGAATAATAAATCATCACAATATAAATATATATAAATAGTAAAAAAGCTTAAATATGTTTTAAGTCTTTGTAAATATGGCTCTATCTGATTTTAGTCTTTACAAAATTTTGTCTTTTTAAGATTCCTAAAATTTTTTTAGTATTTTTTTTTAGTCCTTATAATTAAGTCTAGTTAATTTCGTATTGAGATGACGAACAAAATAAAAAATCTTAATTAAGATAATTAAGGTAATGAAGAATATTTTAAATTAAGATAATTAAATTATTTTTAGGTGCATAATTCAATTAAGTAATGTATTTATTATTTTATCAAAGTAAGCTAATTACATATAATTTACTTTTATAATTTATTTTTAATTTTTAATATACTATGAAAATCACTTTTAATACTATTCTTACTTTTCAATTCATTAATTTATTTTTAACATTGTATTTTTTTTTAACATTGTAATTTACTTAGATGCTTATAATTTACTTTTAATTGAAATGTGAGAATAACATCAAAAACAATATATTAAAAGTAAATTATAAGCTTCTAAGTAAATTATAATTTTTTTAAAAAAAGTACAATGTTAAAAATAAATTAATGAATTGAAAAGTAAGAACAATATTAAAAGCAATAAAATTACTATTTATAATATATTAAAAATTAAAAATAAATTATAAAAGTAAATTATATGTAATTACCTTATTTATATTAAATAATAAATACATTACTTAGCTGAATTACACACTTAAAATAATCTAATTATTTTAATTTAAAATATTTTTTATTGTCTTAATTAGCTTAATTAATATTCTTTATTTTGTTAGTCATGTTAATACTAAATTAACTAGAATTAATGTTAAAGACTAAAAAAGAACATTAAGAAAATGTCAGGGATATAAAATTAAAAAAAAAATTAGAAAGACTAAAACTAGACGGAGACATATTTGCAAGGACTTAAAATATATTTAAACCTAGTAAAAATTAATTTTATTCAATTGTAATCTTGATTACTATACATAATTGTATGATCAAATTTAATTATTCTCATGGGAACAATTCTCACATTATACATACAACAATGATCTCACTTTGCACGCTTGCTTTGGGATGTTAACAAATCAACTCAATTCAATATAAATTAGTATTTTACCCTCTACAATGCAAGAGATAAATGTTTATTTTATTATATAACAAAATTTTATAATAAATAAATACTTTTAAATATATAAATTATATTATAATTAAAATTTATAATAAACAAATATTTTTAACATATAAATTATATTTTAAATTTATGATGAATAATTTATATTGTGATACAAAGTTATTTTTAATTATTGATAATTTTTTAAAAATATATTAAATTTAATTTTAAAATAAAGATGAAAATGATAGATTGTGAGAGGTAAGAGGTTAAAAAATTTCTTAAAAACACTCTCAATGTAGAATAGCTCGTAAATACACTTTCATTCAAGATAATTATTCTAATTTATATAGAGAGAAGATACTTAAAATTAATTAAACAAAAAGCAAATGCAAAAAAGTGAGAAAAAAAAATTATTGGACTACGTCAAATTTTGGATCTAATGTTGAAGATTGATTTAATTCAAACCAAACTTATAAATACATACATAATTTTATTAAGTTATCATATAGCTCATAGTTGTATAAGTAGAAAATTTTAAAGTTATTATATCAAGTTATGTTCTTCATTATTTCAATTAGGTCTGAAGTTGTATTTCATTTTTTATTTTTTGAAGAAATTGTAAGACTATTTTGACTAATATTTATAATTTAAATATGATAGTTGATACTTTAAATTAACTTTTATGATGATTACTGTGTAATTTTAAACTTATTAAATATTAACTACATGTTTCCTTTTTTTCGTGAATACTAACTACATGTTAGTAATACAAATATAAAAATCAAATCATTAAAATCTATTCCAGACCATTTTATATTGCATTGAGTTAAATCATAGTTGATATTGTACTTAAACTGTTACAAACTAAACTATAGTTTATTTTATCATCAGATTAGATAATTTTTTGTTTAAAAATAAAATCAACTTGACTGTACACACCTTGCTAGCCTGGTTCTTGCGTGTATACTTTCCCTTGTTGGGTCGTGAAAAATGATCAAATTGATTTCAGTAATTATATTTACAAATATGGTATGACAAAAAAAAAATATCATTTGATCCCAAAAACTAACATTAGCAGCTAATTTGGTCTTTAATATTATGAAAAAAACTAAATTAATTTTAATTCCTAACTTTGACAAGTGTTAATCAATTTTGTTCATATGTTACCACAAGTCCACTAGATATCTAACATCACAAAAAATAATATTCACAGATTTTTGACAATTATCAAATCCTTAATGTACAAGAAATCAGAGACCAACATAACTGACACATTCTAATATGAGGAAATAAATTAATTGATAGCTACTAAGAATTAAATTAATCAGTAATATTAATTTCGATTATCAAGTTCGGGAAAAAAGAAAAGCGTTAAGGACAATCATTGGAGAGAAAGAGAGAGAATTATAAAATAAAATAAAAAGTGATGAAATGTCACTAAAATATATGAGATATTTTTCTCTGTATTAGTATCGTCATTAAATTGAATTTTCTTAAAAAAAATTAAATTGAATTAAAACATAATTATTATTTGTTTATTACTTGCGTAATTCTAATGACAATATAACTCGTGTAGTCGTGTCACAATTGTTATTCCGATTCATTTCACTCTTTTTTTTGGGTACATACCTATTTATTTCGCTCTATTATCATGCATAACACTTTTAAACTGTTGATTATTTTGTCCACAAATTACTTCAGTTAACATGGCTTGAGTTTGATGAGTGAGATCTTTTTACTTTAATTTAATTTTGACCTAACTTAACCTAAGATGCAGGCCGGTCTGCAAATGAATCAAGCTAGCCCACTAATCCTTTTCTTTTGTATTTCTTTATAATAATTTAAATTATTATTACTTGTCTACTTAACTTATTAATTTTATTTGTTTTGGTTTGACCTTTAGATTTAAAATAAACTAACAAAACAACAATTGATAACTTGAATTTGATTTTAAAAATAAAATTTTGAATAAATTACAGTTGCACCCCCTATGTCTTTTGCGGATTGCATCCAATACCCCTCTATTATAAGACATTACTTTTGACCCCCTAAGGAAACAACGTTAATTGACGTTTTTAATTTTTAATGGAATGACAAAAACGTCTCTCTCAATGAACTTGTAGACCCACCACCCACATTCATTGTTGCTGTCTGAAATTAGAAACGAAGAGTGTTCTCTGCTAAGGTTTCGAAAAGGGAAATGTGAAACACCAACTCCGTGCTTAAATCAATGGCTATGAGAGCGGCCTCATAGCCTTTGGAGAAAAACCTTGTTCTTATAAGTTTCTTGTTGCAGTTCGATGTGTTCATGTTGTTCCCTATTTCACACTCACCTTTCCAAGTGCTTGGGATTGAACCGAGGCTCATGTCATCGAGGCTTTTGAGTTCCGGCCACACACCGATGTTGAGGACTATGATGACCACTTGGCTTTGTTGCCCCGAGGCGGGTAAAAGGGTGGTGGTTTTTTGAGTTTGAGAACTCGAGGGTTCTAGTTGTGTGGAGCTTGTATCAAAGTTCAAGGATTACGGAAAAGATTCCAGGTTGTTTCGCGACTGCATCTGGTTCTTACAGGAGTTAGCCTTATGGAGAAGCTGTGGGCCACGTGTTTGTAGGTGTAGGAGGATCTCGGTAGAGGGTTATGCTGATTTGAGGGATGAGTTGAACCAGTTGAGGTGGTTGGTGAAAGTTGCAACCATGGTGGACTTGTCCATGTGGATTATGTAGGTGTTTTTGGGATGGTGGGTTGTTTGCTTTTCTGCTTTGGTGTTATTACTACTAAAGAGTCATCAGTAGAAGGAGAAGGGTTTGGAGGGAGCTGAAAATTTGTGGTGGCTTCATCTTGTCACCATGCTCTATGTCTAGTTGTTTTGGCCAATTGTTTGTGTGTGAGAGGTGTTTATTGATTTGGAGATGCAAGGATGTGTGTGAGGTATTTATTAGGGTCGCCAACACACTCGTGAAGGTTCTTTCTTTCCAATGTTTGTCTTTTCTATCTGTGTGTTTTATATTTTGACTAGGAAACTAATGTGTTGGTGGTTGATTCTTGCAGAGGTGAAGCGAATTTGGAGATTAAAGATACAGAGGCGTGGGATTTTGTAAAGAGAAAATGGAAAATGTTGGATTGGAACGATGAAGAAGAAAGGGGCAAAATTCGACAAAAAACTTCATTAAAACTCATGTGTCAGGCACATGATGCGTTGGGGTTAACAGAGTCAATGACGTTATGGGGTCACGGTGTAACAAAGACCAAATAATTAGGGGGTTTTCTATAGGTTCTAAAAAAAAGTAGGGGTATCAGGCACAATCCGCAAAAAACACAATGGTACAACTGTAATTTACTATAAAATTTTTTATTTATATTTTATCAATAAAAAATGGTTTAAAAATTTTAATTAAAAAATAAGAGAGCTTATGAGTTGACTTGTTTTGACCGCACCCCACATAGAATTAAGTTGTGTTAATATATATATATATATATATATATATATATATATATATATATATATATATATATATATATATCACACATACACACACTTGCTTTAACAAATTTTTGACTCAATTAAATTGGTTCAATCTAATAAAAAAATCACATTAACTATTGTAAAAAATAATAATAAACATTAACTTGGACTGACTCGCCCTAATTGCTTTCATTTATCTCATATAGTAGCTAATGTTAATTGACCGACAAACTGGCTTAATAAAAAAAAAATACACTAACATGTAACTACAAATTCATTGGTTATACATTGATTAATCAAATTGTTCAACAAACTATTAATTAACTACCTCAGCAAATAATAATTTTAAGTAGTTAAATGAGGCAAAATGACTGCGTAAATAATATTTTCCATTCATATAAAAGTTACTCTTTTGGTTTTGGGTAGCATCCTTACCTTTTATTTTGTTACCATTTTGTTCTGTTGAGAGTTTACCTTGCAAATTCGCAAATGAGCTTCACCTTTTTTTTTTTCAAGAAAGAGCTTAGGCTCAAACGGGCTATACGTCTTGCAATTAAAGAATAGCTCATGATATTTACACCCCTTTTTGAACATTGCACCCTCTTTTTTTTTAAACAAAAATATCGTTGACTAGAAATTAGTTTTCATTGTGTATTTTATACACATACACAATGAAAACTAATTTTCAGTTGTGTTTTTGGTATAAACAAGGAGGTGTCACTTTACGATATACAACGGAAACTAGTTTCTTTTGTGTATGTTTACCAAATACACAATGGAAACTAATTTTCGTTGTGTATCATAAAATTTGCACATCTTTGTTAGAATTTGTGTATTGATAGCAAACACTTATTACAATTTATGTATTCATAGCAAACATATATGAATATCAATAAAGTGTTATCCACACATTGATACGTAGAATGAGTCCACATGCTTTGTTATGAAATTAATAAAGTCTTACAAGAAATACAATGTAAATAATATTATTACAATTAGTCCATAGTAATATCCACAAATTTGTGTTTCCTAGTTACAAAGAAAGAGTTGAAATACCCCACATGACCTAAATATGAAGTTTCCCACGAACGATCATCATTGTGGTAGTATTTGTGCCATTGCAAAGCAACAGGAGATAGTGGAGCCCTATCCTTTAAAAAAAACTAAGAGGAAGTAACAAATAAATAAAGTTAGTAAATCAAATATTATAAAAACATATAAAATTATTAAATAATAGAAGAATTCAATATATTATACCTGCACAAAGTAACAACTATGAACAAATCCAATGGTAATACGATAGTGCCATGAAGGAGATAATGGTTGTAACACCTATTCTTTCTTAATCTATGATATAAACGTGATTGAAAATAATTATTAGAGAAAATATAAATTTAGTCATGAAAATTTAATAAAATAATTTTGTGTGATTTTGTGTGCAAGTTTTAGTAAAAAAATTCATAAAAACTGATACTATGTTGCAAGCTAATAGTATAGGATTACACTGTGAAAGTCAACAAATAGTTAAGAAACTTATGAAATTGATTATAATTAGTTGTTATTAATTATAATTAAGTTATTGTTAGAATTTTAATTAATACTAACAACTTAAGTAAAATAATTTTATTTTAATCTGGATTTTCATACATAGTCTAAGGAAACTTTTCAAGAGCAGAAAAGTTTCTTTGAACCCGTAAAATTATTCTTAATGTTCTTATTAATCTTAATGTGTCATTAATACGATAACCAAAGTCATTAGCACCAAGATTAAGGCTAGTAAAGTTATTGTTACCAAAAATATCCAAAATATACTTTTCCTTAATTTAAGCTTCAAAACTTCACCATTTATGGTTAAAACTTTCGAATCACTTTCCCCCTATTAAGGGAGGACATGAACACCCCTCTAAAAGCTATGATCCAAGGGATTTAAACTTTTCTACAAGACATTGTCCAAGAGGCATAAAAATCCCCCATTCACCCAAAGAGATTAACCTATTTGGTTTCCAATACTCAATTTAGGGAAGTTTTTTAGGAATGGAGAGATTTATCTAAGATCTCTTAAATTGTTCTTAATTGTCCAAATTAATTTTAATTTGTCAATGACACTTAGAAAAAATGATTAATACAATTATTCATGTTAATCATACCTTGATCACTCAATTTCCCCCCTAATTCCTTAATTATTAATATAAATACTAGCTAGCCAAATATGGTAAATGAAATTTGAAATTTCAACCACAAAATGGCACCCCTTGGACATCCATCTATTAGACTATCATAGCCTTGTGTAACAAGTTGATTTAAGTATCATCCAAACCTTAAAAAGTGGATATATGACATAACCAACTTTTACCTTTGGATAATACTTATTTAGCTTCACCATTAGGTGATTATAAAAGCTACACTTACCCATTTGATTTAGCTGTTAGTCGAACACCATAGGGAGAAAAATCTCTCCCATTTTGCTTCCTCTCCACTCTATAGAATCCTTCCTTGGCAAGTTCTAATCAAGGCTTAGGAGATTTGCACCTATTTTCACCCTTAAGGCACCATTTCAAGTCCATTAAGTAATCTTTTCTTCATTTCCTCTTCTACAAGATTTCCTGAAACCTCTAAACCCTTTTTTACCCTCTCATTCTTTAATTCATTTCATGAAAACTCAACTCATATGTACTCGCCCTTTTCCTTTCAAGGTATTGAAGCAAGGATCCTTTTTCTTTCACCCCAACCCTTCAAAAAGCTTTACTTTAACGAGTCTACGAGTCAAGGTAAGGGAAGCTTACCATGATCAGAAAATTGTTCTTGAGTATTTTGTATGAATATATGTGATAATAGTTGATATTGGTTGAAAGAATATGGTGTGTGATGATATATGGCATATGTGTTGATTTAGACCATGTTGTTTATTGATTTTTGTATTGTACATCCTTTATATTTCGATCATTTCTCTCTTTACAAATGATGCCTTGGAAAACCAAATACATTTTTGGAAAATAGACATCTGGCTTTCTTATGGACCCAAGTTTCACTTAAAAATGTTAAGATTTGGCCTCTAGAACTTTGTTGAAAGTTAGACTTCCTACTAGTGAACAAAATTATGGCCTTAGTACACTAGTTTGGCAATTTCTCACTCTTACTATAAAACTTCTGTGGAAATTGTGAAAATCGAACACATATTTGAAAACTAGACTCATAAAGCTTCCATTTGGTGGGTCATTTATGTAAAATTCTTTTGTTTGAGTATTTAAAACCTTGTTTAAATTAGTCATTGTTGGATCTGTTGATCAATTTAACAATTTCCTACTTGAACATGTCTTAGTTTTTCACATTTTTTTCCCTACACAAATGTCAATTTGGAAAACTGGTTACATTTTTGAAAACTAGACTTTTAGGGATTGAAAATAAACACAAAGTTTGTAATTTTCATTGAGAATCAAGGAAGAAAATGTGTTTTAAAGTCAAGGGTACAATAGCATTAAAAATCTGTCCATTGGGTACTCTGTGAGTTTTTATGATTATGTAGATTTTGTTTTGGAAAAAAGGTTGTTGTTTTGAAAAGTAGACACAAGCTTAAAATGGTATATGGTTTGTTACAATGAAAAATTGTTTTACTATCCAAAAGTGATGTTGAATTTTGGTTTTGGTGTAGTGACAAATTTTAACTAAGTTATACTATTTCCCTAAGAGTTTGACTTTTTATATTTCTGCTTTTTAAAAGCAACATTGATTGTTATTATGTATATGTAACTAAATATTTGTTTTAAAAGCATGTTTTAAATGCAATTTTATCATCTAAGGATAACTATTTGAGATTTGACTATGAAATTGTTAAGACCTAGTGAACTTTGTAAAATTAAAGCTATTATGAAATTTCATACTTTCTTTGTTTCTAATTTTTAAATTATTATTTTAGAAGAATTATGACTAGTTCAATTATTTTAGTCTAAGACACTCAAGATTTAAGGTGGAATGTTAAATGCCCTTCATAAAACTTTAATTGTGTTAGGACCTCAACCAAGAGTAGAAGACTTGCAAAAATTGCTCTAAGTAGGACTTATTTGTTGTCTTTTCTCATTTGAAAAAATGGTTTAAATAATTAATTGAAATGAAATTGTGATTATTGATGTCATGATTGATTATACTTGTGTTGTCTCGCACTTAGGGTCGTTACTAACACGAGAAGTCGTATTCATGTGTTGTCTCGCACATAGGGTTATTACTAGGTGAGAGTTTGTAGTTATGTATTGTCTCACACTTAGGGTCGTTACTAGTGCGAGAAGATGCATTTATAGATCATCTTTCACTTAACATTGTTACTAGGGCAAGAAGATTCATTCACATTTGTGTTGTCCATGACTACCATACTTAAGGTTGTTATTGGAACAAGAAAGTGAATATTACACATAGGGCTGCTACTAGAGCAATAATTGAGCAAGGTCCTTAGGGCTGTTACAAGTGTCAGTAGGACAAGTGAAAGTTATCAAGATTCAACTTTGAGAATAGATGGACATATGTACTCATTTTTTGTAATGATTATTACCAGAAATTGTTATAATTTAAATTAAATATTTATGTTTTACGTTAGAATGCATGCAAAATCTATTTCTATCTTAATTTGTTTCTGTAAGCTTATCCTTGCATGTGTATCTATGTATGTATAACTTTAATGATCGTGACGTTTGCATTCACTAGAGCATATTGCTTGGATATGTCTATATCCTGGTTGAAGATTCTTCGCTTAGGACATCAAATTCCTTTAAAACGAGATTAGGAGCATGAGAGACATACTTAATGAAGAGAAACTCCATTTACAAAACATATTATGCACGCCACATTTATCACGTGATCTTGTCATTACAAAGAATGTTGTTTGTTATTTATTTATTTATTTCTTGCTTAACCCCCGTCCCCCAAGTCTATTGAAATTTTAGTTTAAGTGCTTTGATTTAATTTTCATTTTCAACATGTTAGAGACTTTCCAATCATCTAACTTAAGCTAACTTAATACTTAAGTCATAATATATTAGTGCTTTAGCTTTCATTTATCTAACTAGAAAATAAATATTTACCCTTAAAACCAAATTTTAGGGCCGATCCATGATACCATCTATTGTCTGGAGCATCTGCTTGTGTACAATTGAAGGGTTGTAGTTTTTGTACCTAAAAATCACGAACACTAAATTGGGACTGATAGTTATTTGCATAATGTGTAAGTGTCCCAAAATATAATAGGTCATTTCCAATGTAAATGAAAGTACTAGAACTAGCAAGTTAAAATGATAATAATTTAGGTTCTTAGAATTTTCAATAATGGAAAAATGAGAAAGAAAGCGGTTTTGAAAATAATAGTTAAGCCCTAAAACCCTTTTTTTAAGATAACAATTTAAATAAATTAGATAAAAATATAAACACTAATTATTAAGATAAAATCTTGAATGTTGGATAACCTACTAACCCATGTTCAAAGTCACATTTTTTAAGGAAGAACAAGTTTAAAAAATGGCCACTTAAAAAATTGATTTTTAGAATTAGCTGAAATTCAAAAATAAATTTAATTTCTGAGAATAATTAAAGCAAAAAATAATATAAAAAGTCCAAGAGGTCCAATTATCATGCGAAAGGAGCACAAATAAAATAATTTGCACTATAGCAGACTTACTTGACCCAATCTTATGCGAGCGAGCTCATGCCTTTACTTGCTTGCTTGTGTTGTGTGTTTTGTTTGATATTTCAAAAGATTGATATCTTTATTAATTAATTTAGAAAATCATTTTAAAATTAATTTAGTGATTATCAAAAATAGATATTTTAATTTGACTTGGTCTTGTTGACTTGTCTTTTAAACTTAGTCTTGCCTTATCTTTTTTACTTGGTCTCATTCTATTTTTCATAATAAATATTTATATTAAGAAGTTTTTTTCAGAATCACTCTCTCCCGCATCTTTCTCTTCCTCCATTTTTCCTTTGAGTTTTTGAGTTATTTATAAGAAATCTTGTTAGTTTGTTGTGCCAACCATTGTTGGGAGAAGTCTATTATATTTTGAGAGATTTGTGCATCACATGAAAAAGTTCTTGAATACAATGTGATATCACACGTCTTGGGCTAATTTTGTTTGTGATCTTTGAGTTCATGGGTCATAATGAGGTCATGGTTCGTGATTACAAACAACAACACAACAATTTGAAAGCTCTTAAAATATGTTTGATACATAAAGACATGAAAACACCCAAAACCAAACATGTGAAACTAATTTTTTTTAAAATACTCTAAAAAATACAACTAGCCCAAAATATAAATTTTGTTTTTTGTATATGTATATACAAATTATTTTTTAAAAGGACTCTCCATCAATTATCTTTTCTACACAATTGCCATACTGCGTTGGACATTGTTTTCAATTTATGTCTAGCTTTGATCTATTGTTTTGGACTAGTGCCTTTAAATGTCCATCATTTAATGGACCCAAAATAATCCATACACGAAAATGGACAAAAAAATATTATTTCTTTTTTATTCTATTAATTTAATTGACTAAAAACAATTTCTTTGGAAATTACAATAGGCATTTAACATTAGTGATATTTGGGGTTTAAAAGAGAGGTTTTCATGATTTCATTGATCAAGAAAGTATTCTTTTAATATTACAACTATGTATGCTTGGTATACCTTAATTATCATCAAAGTTTCTAAGATATGATAACATTATTTGAGTTGTGCCAAAAAATAGCAAAACAAAAAATTCAGAAAATTATTTCTTGATCAATAAATTAGTTCTTCTTGAAAGAGCAAAAATCGCACAAGAAGGGGGGTTGAATTGTACATTTTAAAAATCTTTTCCACTTAGCCAAAACCGAGTTCAAAAACAGTTTAAACAAGAGGATAAGGGAAAACAAGAACACAAAGGTTTTATACTGGTTCACTCAAACTTGAGCTACGTCCAGTCTCTTCATTCAGAAAGTATTCATTAACCAAACTTAGGTTACACAAGTATTCTTTCACTGCCTCTTCAGGCCTTACAATGCAATCCACCCAGATTGTTTAACCACCCAAGTATTCTTTCTCACTAAGCCTCTCTAGGCTTTCACAACAAAAACAGTTGTTTACAACAAAAGTTACTCACAATGTGAAAATATGAAAGTTTAAGTACAAAATAACAAAGCACTTTAGAGAATTTTCAAGATCATCTAGTAGACGTAGGAAGACAATTGATCATTCTTTGTTATTCATGAGTCTCTCAAAAAAATCACTTTCTTCATTCTTCTTTCTTGATATATATATTCTTTAGAAGAAAAGAGCGATTTGAAATGATTCAGCTTCAATCTTCAAGAAATGGCGCATATATCGAGCTTTTAGAGAAATCAAAAGAGGTAACTTTTGATCTTGCACCAAAACAAAAAGTTCAAGACTGCGTTGGAGGTCTACTTTTTTGATCATTCTTCATGAGGCTTGGCAGCTTGATAAGTTGACTTTCTTTCTTTGCAGCGTTACGCTTATGCACTAAACTGTATCTATCTTTCATTTAATGCTTGAAATATTTGAACGTTATATCTCTTAAAAGGCAGAGCATTAGTCTCAAGATATATATGAAAGACACATAGTACTGGACGTGTATTTAAAATACTTAGACGTTTAAAAACAGCTTACATCTGGACGAGTCTAATACAAACGTCTAAGCTTAAGACACTTAGTTCTTGAAAGAGACTTACTTCTGAACAATCGTCATATATGAGTGTATTGGACACTCGTTAAGATTAGCACGTTAGACACCACGGTTTTGGACGCTGTAAGTTTGTTATCTTAAAACAGAAACTTAAACATTAATAAGTTTGTTATCTTCAAAATTTTGAAGGACTAGACGTTTTATACGTCTTTGGTTCCAACACTCCTTGCTTTGACACTTCATAGAACTTTTTGAATAATGAAAATTGTCAAGACAAGACTTTGAGACAAAATAGACCATGAGTTTCTTATAGATATCTTAATTGTTTATGTTGAAAATGACATTAATAGTGTTTTTATTATGGAGCTAATTATTGATGATTTTGACTTTAAAAAGTATCATTGAGTTTAACTCTCCATGACAATCGTAGGTTTTTTTCTTTTTATTTTTTTGGTCTAATTTACATTTACATTTTATATAAACAGTAATAATTATGACTTGTTTAGTTATTATTGAAGTTTAATATATTAAACTTTGAAAATATATTCTAATTTTAATTTTTACATTCAGCCCCGGTCACCCTTATTTAATTTAAAATATACTTATTATATGTTTTATTTTAAAGTTCGTAACGACAAAGACGAAGGTGAATATACATTGTATGTGTTTTGACTGATTAGGAAACAAAAGTAAAAAAGAAGAAAAGCTTGATATTTGATAATGCTTTCATAGTTTTGTTGAATGAAAAAAAAAAAAAAAAAGAGGAAGAAAACATTGTTTAAAAATTGAATCAGACAAGTCGATTCAATAAGTAGAGCTGTCAAATGGGTTGGGCCATGCCTAGCCCGACGAGCCAAGTATCAAAAGCGGGCCAACCCGAATTCTTGATGGACTATGTTTTTTCTGGCCCGGCCTAGCCCAACAGTGGGGCCAAAATGGCCTGTGACTATTTTTTCCTTAGTTTTTGGTATATTTTACAAAGGGAAAAAACAAAAAAATAAATATAGTACCGGGCCAAATAGGCCCAGTTTCTTTCGGGCCGACTTTTTTAGGGCCCAGCCTAGCCCGGCGGGCCATTTTGGCCTGGTTTTTATTAGGCCAAACTTTTACTGGCCTAGCCTGTCGGGCCATCGGGCCGGCCCGCTGGGCTGGGCCAATTTTTCCAACTCTATCAATAGGTCCAATTAAAAATCAGTTTGGTAATCAATCCGTTAACTTAAAATAATTGGAGTATCTTAAAATTGGTAAGAATCAGTAAAAAAAAAAAAAAAAAAACTAGTCAAATTGGTGTAAAAAATTAGTTTAAACCGATATTTTTCATTTTTTTATTTTTTAAATTTTATTTAAAATATTTTCAAGATAAACAAAAATAATATTTAAAGATTTCACACAAGTATAAACTGCTTTATCAATTGTTATTAGTTTGTATCTTATAAAACATATAATTTAATCTCTATATTAATTTATAATTTTTTGACCTAAATTTCTAATTTTTTATAATATTTCATTACTTAAAATATTATATAATATTACAAAATATAAATTTAATTATTATTAATTTAATCACAATTGAATTATAATTAAATCATTAAACTTTCAACTAATAGTTTCACTAATTAAGAGAGAGACAGGGAGAGAGGAAAGATGCACTTTGTGCAGTTCAAAAGACAAATTATCTTTGTTTTACCATATTTCTTTATTTTCTTAGTGTTATTTATGGATGTTAATTTATATATTCATTTTTTTTATTTTTCATACAATCAACAACAAAAAAATTAGGTTTTTCTTTTATTCTATTTTTACTAAACTTAAAAAATCAACTCGTTTTTTTTTTTTTGGTCTTTTTCTTTTCTTTTCCATCTTTTCCTTTGGATTTTTTTCCAAAAAAAAAAAACATATCCATAAAAAGATTCCGTTGTCATTGTCAACTTTCCATATATATACATATAAGCGCTGATTTGCCATGACGTAATGAAAATTTTGTTATGGTGAAACCATGACGTAGTGATTGTGACGTAATAAAACAACTGTAAATTGAAACTGCGTCCATTCCGTGGCAGTCAAAAGAGCGTCAAACCCGTAATGTAAATGCATATGTTTATGTTGTTTCAGCGAATTTGTGTCCACGCTATGTTCATGGACATATATAAAATATTAGCCAAATTTAAAAAAAATAAAAAATTAACGTGATACATTTTTTATATAAAATTAATAATTTGGAATTTAAAATAATAACAATAATAATAATAAATTGCACTTAAAAAAATAGGACATAATACACAATTTCAAAATAAGAATGTCAACATAATTTGCTTTAATAATTTTCAATCTAATAAAAAAAAAAACTACTTTCTTAAAATGGAATAACTTCCTTTTTCCTTAACTTCTCTCACTGACACGATTTTTTCATAGTAGTTAGTAGCAGATGTCATTAAATTTATTTTTTTAGTAATGTTATTTTCTCCTATAGATTTTTCTAATATTTTATAAAAAATATTAAATGACATGTTATAAAACTTAAAAAAACGTTTAATAATTTTTTTAATCTAATAAATAATATGATTAGTAAAAAGATTTTGTAAGAGGATTTATTTTTTTAATTAACAATATTAGTTTTTGTTACATATGATGTTTGCACTAGACAGGAAACTACATTATCACATGTTCATATATATGAATACTAGTAATATATTAGAGAGAAAAAATCACAAATTATCACACATAATTTGACATGATTTAGTCCAACATAAGTACATAACTACAAATATGGCTATATTTGGCAAAATTAGCTAAGAAGCTAGTTAGAAGCTGAAAAGTCAATTGGTAGCTAAAAACTAGTAGCTAGTAGCTAAAAAATGTTAAGCTAGCTTATTGACTTATAAGTGTTTAGCAAAATTATCTGCTAAAGTAGTTGATAAATGTAAAATGACAGAAATGAACATGTTTATATGATATTTTTTTATATAAATTTTAATTTATTTTATTGATAAAATATATTTGGGGATTATTATAATTTTAGTTTTTTAATTTATTTAAAACTCTTGTAATTTTTTTATTTATAGATTAATTATTTTTAATTAAATTTCTAGTTTCAACTATGATATTTTTTCTATTATGCATTCAACAATTAATTTTATATTATATCTTAAAATATTTCCAATCAAGTTTAAAAAAAATAAATTAACACACACTTAAGTAGATGTCATACTTTCATTATGTTGATTAGTGTAATAGTTAAAGTATCTTGAAGTATAATGTTAAAATAATATAATAAATAATGTAAATAGTGTGATGGTTAAAATAAACAGTGTAAGAAGAGAAACAAAAAATAAATAAAAAATCTTACCATATGTAAAAAAGGGTACTTGGGAAATTTAATAAATATTTTAAGGTTAAAAAAGGAAAAAAAATATAAAAAGCTAGAAGCTAGAAACTAGTCTTTTAAAACACGCTACTTGAAATAAAGTTTCAAAAAATGCTACAAGCTACTAAAAAAAGTTTATTTATCAAACACTATTAATAAAATTAAACAAGCTTTCCATCTAGTAAAAAAAGTTAGAAACTAGTTGAAATGACTTCTCAAACATAGTCTATATATGGATAAGGAGATTCTGTTAATAAAAAAGGGTAAAGAATAATTAAAGTGTGTAGACATTCTTAAATTTCTTAATTGTAGAACTATTTCATGACTATCCTCCCTCTATCAGGCCTTACAATCTCATACCTAATTTCATATCTTTAACAATTTAAAAAATTAACAGGGTAAAAATATACTTTTCACTATTTTTTGTTTGTCTACGACATCTCTCAATCGAGAGTTAAAAGTTAATCTTTCAAGATATAAAAATCATTTAAGAGTTAAAAATATACTTTTCACCAGTTTGAAGTATATATAACTCTTTCTCAACTTTATCGTCTTCTTGTTTTTCTTTACCACTTACCCTAAAATTAGGTTTTTAGTGTAAGTATTTATTTTCTAGTCAGACAAAACTAAAGTTAAAGTACTAATATATTATGACTCAAGTACTACGTAAGTTTAAGTTAGCTGACTGGAAAGTGTCTAACATGTTCAAAACGAAAATTAAATTGAAAACGCTTAAAATAAAATTTCAAGAGACTAGGGGGATGGACGGGGTTAAGCTAGAAATAAAAAATACTCTTTGCAATAAGCCAAGAAGCGCTTTACATTTCCTGGAGTCACATTTACAAGGAATCTATTTCCTCCACTGATGCACTAGCTAAGCACCTTACTAAGAACGTAGGATGTAGAATCTTTGACTTTCCTCCTGCATTTTTGCCCCTACCCTAGTCAGCTGATTCTGCGGTCACTACATTACCGTTGATTTTGCTTCCTTTCTTGGACTTTTGGCCCTTTTATCAATAAAAAAATCATTTGATATATGTAGTATGCGTCATATGTTTCGTATGCTTTAATTGAAAAATAATATTTTTATTTAATACTAAACTAAAATTAATAAGGCACTATATTTCATGAAAGTAAAATATAATTTAAATATCTAGGATAAATTCACTTCTTATAACATCTTTAAAAAAATGACTATAATTACATTTTTATACATAATAAAGTTGCATATTAGTTCACCATGAATATTTGAACAGGAAAAAAATTAATGGACACCAAATCTTAATTAACACTTAGGTTCCGTTTGGTAAGGTGAAAGGAAAGAAAGAGAAGAAATAAAAGTTCTGAAATTTGAATTGAAGAAAAAGTTAAAGAAAGGAAAATTTTAAATTTGTATTTTAAAAGTCAATTTTTTTCTCATTTTTTCTTCAACTAAGTGTGTGTTTGGTTTCACGTTGGATTCTTCATAATCATGTTGAAATACCAGTTAATGTGATTTTAGGTAAACTTTCACATGTTTGGTTTTACGTTAAGGAATTGATTTTAGGTTCAGAATTGATTCTGAGTTGAAATAACTTTAGGTAACTTTTGTGTTGAATCAAAAATTTTATACTGAATTTTACTACTAACTTGTTTCTATAATAAAAACATCTAAATATAAATCACATCACTTCAAAATTAATTTTAACAGAAATCAATTTTTTGAAATTAATTTCATTCAAAATTAATTTTGTCAACACTTATCTAAACACACACTAAATAAGAGAAAACATATCATTATTTGTGTTTTTTTTTTCTTTTCTATTTGTTTTCTCCCAACCAAATATAGCATTAATGAAAGAGAGAGAAAAGAGAAAAAAATAAAAATATAATAAGTGATATAATGTAATAAAAAATAAAAAATAATAGATATTAATATAGTGTATAATATATAAAAGAATATGTACATTATCATTCGTTTGAATATCCAAGAATGAAATTGTATTGAAAATTCCTGTATTAAATTTTATTATTTATGATATCAAACGGACAAGCGGAGACCAGACTAAAAAGATGTTTGCGTCAGTGAATTGTCATGTCCCTATGTGATAGAAACGAGTATTTAAGCAGTATGATTTGACCATAAATGTACTAAAATATAATAAAAAAGAAATAAAATAATTAGATTGGGAAGAAGATAAGATCAAAGAAAAGAAAGAAAGAGAAGCTAATAAAAAATGCAGTTACTAACTAACCTCCTTTTTCATGTTCACACGTCAATAGCTTTTGGTAATGGGAATCAAAGGTCCCCAAGCTTTATTCTAATCTCCCTTTATTGGGCTTCACACCTTTTTTTATTCACTACTTTATCCCATCCCTAAACCAGCACGTGAAGAATTGAGCACATTGAAAACGTGACGAAATGAAAACGTGCTTTAATTACTAATTACAGCTTGTAATGTTCACTGTATAGACGGGGCATCATCGTGGACACTACGCGGCCCTACCAAGTAACTTTTTGAGGACTTGGTAAGAGAATCCATCCCAGTGCACACCACACGACATCTACAGCTTCAGGTGATGCACGGTGGGGTCCACGTCAAAATTTTTGCCCCCAAATTTTCTCATTACCCAAACACGATACTGACTGTGCTCCTCTGTCACATCAGTTATTAGAATCTCTCTTATGGTGATACTTAACCAAAAAAAAAAAAAAAAAAAAACAAAGATAGCCAGCACAATACAGACAAATTTGTTCTTTTTTAAATTAAAATTTGACTAATGCTAGATTAATATCCTAAACCATACTAAAATGTAAAAATTGAAGGTGACTACTATAACTTGTTCTTACCTTAAGCTAAAACCACGAAAACTAGCTATAATTGATAATAAAGCGGCAATCTTTATACAGAGCAGATACTTGGGTGGTGAAATAAAACATTAAAACTCGTGATTTGTACTTTGCAGCTTCCTCCCTAAAAAAACCTAGCGGGAGAAAGATAGATATACAGAAACACATGTAGTGGAGCTAAGTAACAAATAGGCTTTGCTTAGTTGTACATTTAAACGCACGCTACCAAAATTAATTATTTTGCTTAACCGAATTTATTGATATTGAATTCACGAACTAAGAGTGTTCCCAGTGGCAGAGTCGGAGGAATCCCCAGCAAAATCCATCATCATCATAAGCTGTTGAAAATCGGCATCGCCAATCCTATCCCAGAATTCGGTATCCTTGTTCCCAAACCCGAGTGTGTCCATTTCCGTACTACCCTGATTGTGATTCTCGTCCTTTATTTGTTCTTCCGCGTTAACCCTCTCTGGCTCGCTCCGCTGCAAGCTCAGCGACTCGTCCACGAGCGGGAAATTGAGCTTGGCCCGTGGGCCGCGGAACTCGATCGCGGCCTTGTCGTAGGCCCGGGCCGCTTCCTCGGCGGTGTTGAATGTCCCGAGCCAGACTCGGGCCCCTCGGCGCGGGTCCCGGATCTCCGAGGCCCATTTCCCCCAGGGCCTCTGCCTCACGCCGCGGTACTTCTTCTTGGCCCTCTTCTGCTTCTTCTTCTCCTCGGGGAAGAAGTTGCACCCCAGGCACCCCGCGATGTTGCACTCACGACACGTGTCCATGCTCGCCGGCGGCGGCACTATCCTGTCGAAGCTGGTCCCGGCGAGGGCCTCCGACGTCTGCGGGAGGCGGAAGTCCGAGACGGAGACGGAGTCCGAGGAGGTGGCGCCGGCGACGACGTTGGTGAGGGCGGCGACGATGACGGAGAGCTCTTGCTCGGTGGTGAGAGTGGCTGGGGAGAAGGAGGAGGAGGAAGACATGGGGTGGGGGGAGAGAGTCAAAAGGGAGAAACTCAGAAGTTGGTGTTGCTGTTGTTGGTCTTTGTGTTTGGGCGCGTCGAAATGTTTTTTCGAATTGGAACTGCATGAGGGTCAGCGGGTGGAGTTGTTTATATACGGTTTGGGGGTGACGTGGCGGGGTAATGTCCAGCTGTGCACACCGTTCATACACGGATTGGCTTTCGGTTTTAATGGTTTGGGATTTATTGATCACGTGGTGGTATTTCATGAGGAAGTGAGAGAGTGGGGTGTGCAATCCAGAAGGGTGACAGTTAGGATCTTGGTGGGTGACGTGGATTGATTTTGGGTGCAGTTGGACGGTCACACACACAGAGGTGTCACTTCGGATTCAGAATTGAGGAACACAAAAATATCTAAAGGACGAAAGTATCCAGGAGAGTTCACTTCAGTCTGACTGAGTTTTGAGTTCGACCTGTTTTTTCTGTACAATACCAGCTGGATAAAATATGTATCAGGGTACAACTGGACTTCTACGGAGGTCAAACAGACTTTGTCCAAATGACTAGTATATTATACTGTGTCAACGAAAGGGATTTTATATGTTTGTTGTTATTTATTATTTTAATTAATAAAAATAAGATAGTAATCATTAAATAATTTAAATTTTCCTTATAATAATTTTTATTAGTTATCGTGTTAATATTAAATATTTTTTACATTTTAAAATATAAAATATAATTTTTATTTAATAATTTATTTATAAATCATTAAAAATATTAATAAAAATAGAACAAATTACAAGCAGTTTCTTTAAGGTCTTTTTATAAGACAGTGCGGTCCAAATTTGTATCCAATTTCGTTCTATATCATTAATCCTTTGAACACGTAAAACATTTATTAATTAACCAAATAATGTAGTAAAATATAAAATATAAAATAAAATATGTAATTAAGTATGAAGTATTGAAGGTGGGATATCAAGTATTTTCTCGACAATTAATTTTATTTAATACTTTTTAGATATTTATTATAAAAATTAGTGTTAATTGATAAATACTTGAAAACTTCTTATCTGTCTACGAAATTTGAAATACGTATATGTCTCTTGACTATCTATGAGTTATTTCAATCGATCTGCAAGAACAAAGTAATTAAAATATGTATCGGCTCTAATGATGTTAATCAAGTCTTACATGACATTTACGCGGTCCTATTAAGTCATACTCATCATGTCATAAAAGGACAATATAAACTGGAACTTAAATTAAACTTACAAATCAAAATCAATATTTTTGGATTTCTTCCTCATTTGTCTTCTTCTTCTCCTTTGTTCTTCCCCATTGTTCTTCTTCCCCTGGGTTTCCCATCCACAGGTGCTACTATTCATTGATACCAATAGTAAAGGATACATGAGAATATATTCTGACTCAACAAATTAGAAGGAAGATAAATTAGAAAAAAACGTTTATGATCTTGCAGTAAAAAGTAGAAAGAGTTGATTATTAAAGGAGATTAATAAATGTCTATAGAAATAAAAACTCAACTTATTAAAATTCCATCTCCAAAATTAGAATAAAATAATAAAGGCTTAAATATATTTTTAGTATCAATAAAATGAGCGAGTTTTGATTTTGGTCTTTATAAAAAAAAAATTAGTTTTTCATCCCTCTAAAATTTTAAATCATTATTTTTTGTCATTATAAAATGAGTGAATTTTGGTTTTAGTTCCTATAAAATATTTTTCTGTGATTTTCATCCCTTAAAAATCTAAAATGATTATTTTTGGTGCCTAACATTCATTTTAAAATAGATAAATAACATTTATTTTAGGAATCTAGAAAACATTTTAAAGGTGTCACATACTAATATAGTCACACAAACACTAGTAGGTGTTATCTAAGATGGTTACTTGACTTTTTGTTAAACATTTAAGTAATTAAAAACTTTCATATGACAATAGGGAGCAAAAACAAAAAATTTATATTTTTGAGAGATGAAAACCAAAGAAATTTTTTTATAAGGACTAAAATCAAAACTTACCCATTTTATAAGGATTAAAAACATATTTAAGTAAATAATAAAATTGGAAGGGTGGAAGGTACCAATTTTATCCAAAAATATTAGAGACAAACCACTCAATTGCTCCACTCCTACACACCAATGGGAGTAAGCAAAAGAATCAAATTCAAGAGTGAAAATAAATTGTTATTAGGTTAGACTTTGTAAAGCCCGAACCTAACCCCATTCACAAATCTAAGGCTTAAAGCTTAACTCGGTTTTAATTAAGGTTTCACCTTCTAGGGTTTTGGTTTCTCCTTCTCACGTGTAATAATTTTTGGGTAGAACTGCACAAGCAAAAAATGATTTTTGTTGCTTCTTCGTGTTGTAATTGTTTGACTCCCTTTGTCATGCAATTATTGTGTAAATATGATTCATCATTGGAGCTGATGAATGTTAGCCAATTGCGGTGGTGGTCGGCGCTGTAAAAGAAACATAGAGAAGTGCAAAGAAGAACAAGCAAAAAAATGTAACCCTAAGTTAAACAATGCCATATTGGCGGAGTATTGACAAATAGGATTTAATTAACCGCATAGATGCCATGTAGGACAACTCTGTTAAGTTCCAAAATGGAAGTGTCAATGAGAAAAATTATTGGAACAAAAATAAAAGTTAGAGAACAAAAATGGATTGAAAAAAATTAGAGGACTACAGTAGGGATGATAATTAGAAAATGTTTTTAAAACCGGATCGGTCATTGAATCAATCAAGACACTGGTTCAAGGTTTAATGGTTTAACTGTGGTCGAACCAGTATTAATAAAATAATAATAATAATTAAATAATTCATAAAATAATATTAAAAAAGCATAATATCATAATTTTATAATACTAAAAACTAAAAATAAAACATAGTTTTATAGGTTCTATACATTTACAATATGTACAAAAGTGCAAATCAAATATGTCATGATATTTAAGTATAAGTTTTAACTATACACATCAACATTTATTAATAAAAACAAGTTTATATTTAAAATAAAAAAGAAAATGATAAATACTTTAGGTTGATCAAAATAATGTTGTATTTAGCTTTTTTCTTTGACTTGCTGTGAGCCAGTTTTTGGCCGGTTTTGATCAGTTTTTCGGTTCTTTGACTGGTTTTTCTTCAAGCCGATTCTGTGGTTTATTTGAACCGGTCAAGTGATTGGTTCATCAATTTTCCAGTCCAATTCGATTTTCAGAACATAGATTAGAAGCATACTTAATGATGCCCATAAAATTTACCTTCAATAAATAGTGTATTTACCTATCAAATGAGTTTAGGTTTAGTATGAATAATTACTCAACATTTTGTGAGTTTGGATATTATCCTACCCAACCTTATCTATATCCGCATAATATATTTATTATATTTATAGCTAGAATTTGAATTTTTTAAAATATTTTTTAAATTAAGTTAAAGAATTTTATTTGTAATGTTTTGTTATTAGGAATTAGATTATCCTTGAATACCTTGGTCAACCAAAAAAAAATATCCTTGAATATTTTCTACATTTAAGTTACACATTTTACTTTTAATCAATGTTCCTTTTTAATGATTTTTCGTCAATAATATTGGTATTATAATAGAATTCATGTTTTATTAGTTTCTCAAACAAATCATGAGAGTTTATATTTAAGTTAATTAAGGGTATGTTTGGGAGTTAGGTTTTAGAGGAGAAAGGAAAGAGAGGAAAAAAATTCATTTTCAATAAATATTTTCTAATTTGATTATTTTTTAAATAAAAAAAATAAGACAATAAATTAATATAAACTTAATATTTTTTATGAATATTATATAACCTTAACTTAAAATTAAAATATTTGACCTTCTGTCTTTCTCCTTCAAAAACTAACTTTCAAACATAGGTCTTTTAATGCAAATAATAGGTCTAGATACATGTATATAGATACTTAGTGGATAAAGATATGCATATCAATCATATCAATGTTATTGCTAACGCAAGTATGAGTCTAAGCAATGTTTTAAAACTCGGACCGGACTGGCTGGTCTGACCGGTTTAACTGGAAACTGGACCTACAGCCGGTTTGGTCAGCTTGTTGGATCGGAGATGCATTCAATTCAGAGCATACGTCATTAACTCGGTGTCAAACCGGTTAACTCGTTCAATTTTTAGCAGATTAACTCGTCCGATTTAAAGTCATGTTGCTAAAGTACACCGTCTCATCTCTCATGTTTTGACGTGCGCTGTTACCACACTGTCCCATGTACTAGCGCTGCTATTCCCCTCTGCAGTTGTCACACCACCGATCATTCCAATTCAATTTCAAAATTTAGTTCCCAGTTTTTCAAATTTACGAGCCAGCTTTTCAAAATCATTAATGGTAACTTTAACAAAACAAAATATTTGCACTAATTGGATTCAATCCCAAGTTCCATGAGCTTTCAAAACTGATTTTGCCACTTAACCATTGTGATCCTTTAATGTATATATGATAAACATAATTTATATACAACATGTTTAATATAAAATATATAAATTTAATATATACCAGTTCATGCAGTTCAACCAATGATCCATCGATTCGACCATTGACTCATCAACCTAGTACTTCGACCGAGTCGATGACCAGTTCGGTTTTTAAAACATTAAGTTTGAGTATATATGTGAATATTCTTTTTTAAATGTGGGTATAGGAATGAGTATCATAGCACCCTACGTAAATCTTACTCATTGTCGTTCTTAAACTAGAATGAAACTTAAATTAAACTTAGAGGATAATAAATACTAATTTTGCCAACACTTAATTGTTTTAGATTTTTTTAGACATAATTTTTATTTTGAGATTTTCTTAAAAAATTTAAATGTATATACTTATTTTAAAATTTTTTGAACTTATCTTTTAATTAAAATTAATATTTTTGGTAAGGAAAAAGTTCAAACAAATTTAAAACAAATGGAAGAACGACGATACTTTTTTAATATCTTTTTTCTTTAATTTCCTCTTAACTACATCTCTTTTCCTTTATTTTTAGGGGCTTTTATGTTTTTTTTTAAACTCTTAGGTAAAATATTTTTTTAGTTTATTTTAGGTCAAATATGATGATAATTAAAATCCTTTGTAAATGTAATTAATTGAAATTTCTCTTATGACACTTGGTCAAATCCTTGTGTCAACTATTGAATGTCAACCATCCGCCGATTTCTTTATGTTCTGTTTCTAGTTTGGTGCTAGGTCAAGCTTTGGACTGTGAAGTGTTCGGTTAATGGTAGTTTCTGACGGTTGCGCTTTTGTAGAAACTTGGATAGAGGGTTAGTGAAAAATTATGTATGAATTTAACAAGTTTTAGCATGAAAAAGAAAAGGTAATAATTACCTATAAAAAAAAATGAAAAATTAATTATTAAATAGATTAGAAGGGAAAAAATCTCTTGTAAATTTATATTTTTTAGTTATTTATATAAGAAATTGTTAAGAAATTTATCTTAATCTTTTTTATAAAATTCCCTTCAAATTATCTATTATATTATTTTTTATAAAATATTCTTAATTATACAACAATTTTTTTAGTCAACGAACAGTAAATGCAATAAATTAATTTTTTATACTCTCTTTTTCCATAAGAATAGAGAAAAATATTCACTAGTCAGAAGCACAAAATTGCCTCTCAATTCACTTTACTTATTTGTATAGTATGCAAGAAACAGTATTTAATTAGAAATACAATAATTAATTACATGAAAAGAAATTAAGAGAATATGATCTCAATAATTTTAATTATAATTTTAAAAAATATATAAATTATTAATAAATTTAATATTATTAACTAAATCAATTAAATTTCTTAAGTTTTATGAAGTGATTAAAAAAATTATGTACCAAAAAAAGTGATTAAAAAGTTATTATATAATAATACAAGAAGAGACAGTAATATATAATTACCTGTTTTCCTCAATAAAAACCTCTCACTTTTCGCAAAATAATTTAACGAAATGGCAAAACTTTCACTGGCCTAAAATGCAAGTTCAGTCTTGGTCATGGTTTGATGTTTTAAAAAAATCAAATCGAACCAAACTAAACTGTTTTAATAAATCAATTTTTTAATTCTAATTGTTTTAAATCATGCCACAGACACCTCTAAACCAGTGTAATTCATCCATTATCAACCATGTTGTCACATTCACATATTTCGCTTCCTCCATACCTTGACGACGGAGACAAAGTTGGGGTGTTTTGAGGGTGGAGGGAAAATTCTAGCAAAATCTAAAATGAAATATTAAAAAAATATTATACTCTAATGAAATAAAATAAACAAAAGCACTTACTTTCTATGATAATTTCTCTTACATCTTACAAGGTTTGTAGGGGTTGTTGGGTGTATGTATCACTTCCAAAATTCGTAAATAAAACTTGAGTTTTGAGTTTGTAAAAAATTGTTAAAGGATTGGACTCTTATACACAAGCGTCTTAAGAGTAAAGACGGTTTAGCTTGTCTTAGGCTATAATTTGTAGTAACTTTTCCATTATGAATATATTAATGTAAGAAAATACAACATAAAAACATCTATTTTTTTATGATACATTAGGTATATAGATTAATGGGTTAAAGAAGAAATTTTTTTATATAATAAATATTATTTGCTTAAATATGTTTTTGGTCTTCCAAATTTAAAAATAATCTTTTTAATCTTTGTAATTTGAAAAAAAATCTTGTTTTAGTCCTTTTGTCCAAACGCAATTAGTAAATCTGCTATACAAAACACATCTACTAGTGTCTCTATTAGTAAAAACATTACATCAAACTCAACTAATGTTGCACAGCTAATTCAACCTGCCCTGTCAGTGATGCTGTAGGTAATCATGAGGGACTAAAACATGTTTTTTTTTTCAAATTATAGAGCTAAAAAGATCACTTTTAAATTTGGGAGACCAAAAACAAACTTATTCTAAATTTAAAAGATTAAAAACATATTTAAGCCAATATTTTTTATCTTTCATTGTAATATTTTTTTATTTTTAACATGTTAATCTATACAAATATATAGGATAGAAGATTTGTAAAAGTATAAGTACTTAGTAAACAATGAACAATAATATATATGTCACAACACCTTATCCATTGGGAATTTTTGGGTGTTGCATAGGTGGAACACCTCCTTTCAATATAAGTGGCATGGATTAACTTTTTTTTTTTTTTGAATAATCATATTATAGGTGGGAATATTTACCAGTTTTGTTGGCAATTAATCTTTATTAGATAATTTGACTGACTACCTTTAGTGGGGGCATAAATTATCTTTGATTATTTTGCGCCTTAACTTTTATAATCAATTTATTTCTTTTTTTTTATTTTTTATCACCCTATTTATTATTAGTTATCTCATATCTCTCTTTTTCCTTTAAAGGTGTATACACCTAACATGTGAAAAAAATGGAAGCATCAAACTAAAATTTTAAAAACTATAATCTTTACATTACGCTAACTTCATGTGATGTAATTAGCAAAAGAAAAGCACATATTATCTTGCATTTGACACAGAGAGACAAATAATTTGAGGCATGGGACCACTAGAGTCCTGGGAACTAATTTATTGGGAATAGGAGTTGGAATAGGCCCCATTACCTATGTCTAAGATCTGATCTTAACCTATTTAGTAAAAATATTAGACTTAAACTTTTGACAAAGCTTATTTGATACTTGGACCTACAAAAAGGCTGGTGAAGCCCAATATATTTGTCTATTTATATTGTATTATATTATTAATAAAAATATATTGCATTAATACTTTGTTTATACTGTATTATATTATTAATTATTAATTATTAATAAAACATGAAAAAATAGGTTATATACTGATAGTATAAAATAGTTTTACACTGTCATCCAGTCACAAATCACCGTGTGTGGTAAGTTTGTTGACTTATACAATAATTATCTTAAAGTCATAATAACGGTGATTTTTAATTGATTGACAGTGTAAAACTTTTACATTGATAATGCATGACCATTAATCTCTAAAAACATATTACATTAATACTATATTGTTCTTACCAAAGAACTGCTCCTCCGTACCAAAGTGTTGCTCCTCCGTAGGCTCCGCCTCTCACGACCGTGCTCTTCCTTTCTGTTGTATGAACCAACCTCTCGTAGAATGGTGGGGGTACCTGCAAAGACACTCCGACACTTAAGTCAAGGGAGGCCCAAGGATATGCATGGTTTAAGGTTTTAGATCGAGATTAGGGTGAGAAAAATGTGCATTTGGCTTCCTTTTAATGTCAAATATCTAGTTACCTTTCACCATAGGACATCTTCAGTCTTCATTCCCTAATTTGTTGCCCAGTTTCCTTTATTAAATCGACTTCCCACTTTCTTGTTTTATATTGGCTCAGGGGTGAGATCGGTCGATCATCTAAAGGCTGTTCGGCACGCTTGGCCAGTCGACTAGATCCAAATAGTACACCAGCCCCCCGAGTTTTGACATGTGTGGAGAAATTAACATGACCGTGCGGAACTCGGTTTGTTCGGAAGGGCTACTTGGTAGCTTGTTGCTCGAGTGGCTTTTCAGTCCATAACAGCCTTTGGTTGGCTTGCGCATGGCCTGTGCTACGTCAGGCCGCCCAGTCATTTCAATTGCTAGGGGATTGAAGCGTCGAGACCTTAAAGGGTCATGTCTTTCCTTGGGAACCGTCGTGCACGTTTTTGAGCGCATTTAATGCTTGGCTGCTGGCAACACTCTAGGCTAATAATGGCCTACACCCCCAACCGTCGGCCCATCTGAGCCGTGGGCTCACAGGTGGCAGTACGAAATCTAATGGCGAGGAGGCCTTGGGCCTTTCGGCCGCGTAGCTTCCCAACCCTATAAGAAGGAAGAGGCGATGCTTTTCACGTGCTTTTCCCCCCTTCGTCACCATTTTGCTATCCTTCTTCGCCCCTGCCTTACCAATTTCTGTCATGCCGGAGCGTTCTCCACGGTTGTCGTCACCATCCCCTCCTTCCCTTTCTGTGAACCTTGCAAGTACGCCCCTAGTTCTTCCCTTTACTTCTAATTTATTTCCCCCTTAATGGCTTCAAGTCGCGAATTTGGTGGTTCTCCAAACTCTGAGCTTGGGGTCATGTTATCGTTGGAGGTCGAGCCTATTAGCGGTTCTCAAATGTCTGGCCAATCAGTGCATTCTTCCTACCTGGAAAGGTCTCATAGCAACCCCTACGCTCCGCGATCACTCATCGAGGGTGTGGTCCAGCTGGATGTTTGCTGGGCAAAACGACTTGTCGGGGCTCCTGCGGTCGAGCACTCCTCTGAAGGGACGCCTGAACAATCGTTGGTGACACATCGGAGAAAAGAAGTTAGGGAGGTCTTTCCCCTAGTTTCCGATCCTGGGTATGATTGGGTTTCTAGCAAGGTTAGTGTTTACCATTCCAAATTTCAATCAACTCCTGCTAGTCGTCGAACTGTTGAAATCCATCACCTTCTGTGATCTAGACCACGAGGGTGAAGTCATCGTGGAGCTGTGTGGTCCAGATGAGCACGTATATCTTTCGGTCGTGGCCAAGCAACCGGACTTCACCCACAGTGTATGAAACATTTTTTCAACACTTCAGGGTTTCAATGCTTTTGGACAAATTCGAGGTCGAGGTCCTAATTGTCCTAAACAGTGGCTCCTACACAACTTCATCCCAACAGCTAGGTAGCCATGACCGCCTTATGAGTTCTTTGCAACATGTTGTTCATGGTGCCGATCGCTCCCAAATTTCTTCACCACTACACGGCAAAAGAGAGAAAAAGGGGCGGTTGGGTGTCACTGTCGAGTGTCAGTGGCATCTCTCTTTTCACTGCCTTCACCACCTCTTACAAAGATTTTAAAGGAGGATTCTTCCAGGCTAGGCCGAGTTCGGCACATAGGGGTAACTTTTTTGACAGTTGCGGTCGCCCCCGGTTCCCTTCTACTAGACTAAGAACCCCAACAAGAGCACTGTCTGGCGAGTGCAAGATATATCGGCATCTGATCAGGATGACATGACCGACTTGCACAAGCTTCCTCGACTGCTCCCATGCCGGAGCCGTTTTGGAGCTCATCAAGTCGAAAAAGCCATTGAGGGACATGAAGCGTGAGTGCTTTTTTTATTTCTTTCTAGTAATCCTTTGTTGCTTCTCACGTCTATTTGCGCCTTCTGCAGGGATAATAGGGCGCTTCAATTTTGCCAAGCTTCGTGCCGAACGGCACTGAGAAAGCCAAGAGGGTAGAGACGGGTACCACTTCAGCAGCGCCCCTCAGTGCTTCACCCGACCCACGCATCCTTTCAGTGGCTTAAATTTCTAGTCACACGCCGACTCCCTGCTCCCCTCCCGGAGGTTCCTACCGTGGAACTGCACTCGGACAGCCCTCCGTCCAAGCATCAGAGGCCCATTACTGCCCCTGCTCCGACCAAGGGATCTTTAATTGCTAGTGACCACTCAGCCTTCTATGTTGCTGCTGAAGGTCTCCACTCTCTATAGGGCCGGGATTTCGATCCCACCAAAGTGTTGGGTCCCGGCTCCCTGTCCGCAGTGGATCAAAATGCTTTGAAGGAGGCCGATCCAAAAGTGGGCTTGGAGGCGCTATCCATCTTCCAAGCTCGTTCTTGGTCGATCGCCCAGTTTTGGGCAACAGAGCTAGAAGGTGCCCCTGCTGCATCTCAACTATTAGCGTTAAGAGAAGTGGAGATTGAGAAGGTGAAGGCCACGGTTGACGAGGCGCATACCGAACTGGCAGAGGCTTCGAGCGCCAACGAGACCCTACTCCTTGAGGCCTCCAAGGCGAGGAAGACGGCCGAGGCTTTGAAGGCCGAGCTAAAGGAGTCTAAAGCCTACAGCGAGGCTTTGATGGGTAGGAGTCCGTGGTTGCCTTAAAGGCGAAGGTAGAGCTCTTTAAAGCTAGGCTTGCCGAGGCGGAATCGGGTCGAGTGGAGGTAGTCGACTGGGCGGAGCGTCTCGAGGTTGATCTAGAAGAGGAGAAAGGATCGATCATGGAGGAGCATGTCAGGGGCTTTTAGAAAGCGCTTCGTCAGTTGTCACATGTCTACCTCAGTATTGACACCTCCGCATTTGACGTAGAGAATGCCATTAAGGCAGGGGTGTTGGTCGACGTGGTCGACCTTTCCGATCATGAGGAAGAGAAGGTCCAAGGGGGTGGGGGCGCCGAGCAGGTTGATGATAACGTTGATACTATTTCCATAGAATGTTAGGTCATTTTGTAAACCTTTAGGATATCCTGTAAAAATTCGTTGACGTGAATGAAAAAGACGTATTTAGTCTCAATATTCAACGCTATTTTTAATTTTTTACCTACTTCCTTGAACGTATTTTAGACATATCCCGTACTTGTTTTTAATTGCGGTTATTAGCGTAGCAGGCTGACTAGGTCGAGTTCCCGTGGGTTGAAACTTGTCAAATTCTTCAAGCTCGATGGCTCGGTTCGATTTCAGTGGGTCGAAACCTATAGTCCTTTGAGTTCGGTAGGTCGGCTCGGTTCAGTTTAAATGGATCAAAACCTGTAATCCTTCGAGCTCGGTGGGTTAGCTCAGTTCGGTTTCAGTAGGTTGAAACCTATAGTCCTTCGAGCTTGATGGCTCGGTTAGGTAAGAAATGATAATAACAAATGGAATCAATACTTTTATTGCCTTCTACTCGACGTGCCTCGTTAAAACCTCCCCGGCAAAAACCCATTTTGGGACAAAAATCCGAGGTAGGAAAAATAGTACATTGTCGTTACATTTATCAACTGAAGTGCATTTTCAAATAAAAGGCATTCCATGTACGTGGGATCTCCTTGCCTGATAGCTGTTGTAGTCGATAGGCCCCGTTTCCCAATCGCTCAGCTACTCGCAGCGGTCCTTCCCAATTGACAACTAGCTTTCCTCCTCCGCCTTCTTTCCGCGCTTCCCCCCTTTTTTCTCCAAACAAGGTCGCCGGGCTCAAAGTCTTTTAGCCTCACCTTTTTATTGTATCTGCGGGCTACCCTTCGCTTGCCAGCTTCTTCCAGTATTCTCTCCTTCTCCCTTGCTTCCTCCACCAGATCCAACTCTATCTTCAGTACTTCATTATTCCTTGTGCGATCAAACGCAGTGCGGCGTAGGGATGGTTTGCCCAACGCGACCGGAATCATTGTGTCTGTCTCGTACACTAATTTGAACAGCGTCTCACGAGTCGTCGATTGGGGTGTGTAGTGATATGCCCAAAGAATTTTGGGTAGTTCTTTGGGCCAACTTCCCTTTGCCTTTCCAACTCGCTTATTCAATTCCCCTAAAATTACCTTGTTTGCAGCCTCGGCTTGCCTATTAGTTTGTGGATGTTCAACCGAGGTAGTCCGGTGTCGAATCTCTAGCCCCTTATAGAATTCCTCAAGTGATCCATTTATGAATTGTCGTCTGTTGTCTATCACAAGGGAGTGGGGCATTTCATATCGGCAGACGATGTTTTTCCACACAAATTTCCGTACGTTTGACGTCGTTATCCGGGCCAGGGGTTTGGCCTCTATCCATTTGGTGAAGTATTCAACTCCTACCAGTAGGAACTTCACTTGGCCCTTGGCAGTAAGGAAGGATCCTAGTATATCCAGTCCCTACGTGGCAAAGGGCCAAGGTGATAGAATCGAATGGAACTCTTCTGAGGGTACATGAGACACATTTCTGAATCGCTGGTATTCTTGGCACCTCTTCGAGTACTTGGTGCAATCGGTTCGGATGGTTGGCCGATAGTATTCAGCCCTGATGACGTAGGCTGCCATGGTTCGTCCCCTAGTGTGCATGCCGCAGATTCCTTGGTGGATTTCGTCCATGACGTACTCGACCTGGTCGAGGCCCAAGCACTTGAGTAGCGGGGTGTGAAATCCCCTTTTATACAAGTTCTCTCCCTCCATGACATAATAGCTGGACTTCCGCCTGATCCTTTTTGCTGCGTTTTTATCTGTCGGTAGCTCACCAGTCGTAAGGTACTTTCGGATAGGGGCCATCCATCCCCCTTCGCCCTTGCGAATGCTCAGTAGCTCCTCGATGCTTAACTTCTTCAAGGTTTCCTGTATCACTGTTCAGCGCTGCCCCGGCTTCTTGGTGCTCGCCAGTTTGGACAAAAGATCGGCTATTCTATTCTCCTCCCTCAGAATATGCTCTATTATGAATTCTTCCAATCTGGCTATCAACTAGGCAACCCTATGGTAGTATTTTAAAAGTTGCACGTCCTTGATCTGAAAGGCGCTAGATACCTGTCTTGTCACTAGCTGAGAGTCACTTTTGCAGATGACATTGTTTGCATCCAATCTCGCTGCCAATCTATGTCCCGCGATGAGCACTTTATACTCGGCCTGATTGTTAGAGGCCAGAAAGTTGAATTTCAAAGACTGCTCCAGCATAACTCCCCCAAGCCCCTCTAAGATGACAACAGCTCCCCCCCATGTTGGTTCGAAGATCCATCCACGTACAGTGTCCATTGTGATTAGATCAGCTCTGCTAGCATCGAAAGTTCGGCAACAAAATCGGCGAGGCATTGTGCTTTGATTGGGCCCCTTGCCTCGTATTCTAAGCCAAACTTGGACAATTCTACCGACCATGCTATCATTCTTCCTGCTAATTTTGGCTTTCTCAGCACCTGTCGAATGGGGTGGTCAATCTTTACCACCACTTGGTGGCTTCAGAAGTATGGCCTGAGTCTTCGGACGGCCTGCTACTAGTGCCAAGGCCAACTTTTCGATGACTTGATATCGAATTTCCGCTCCTTGCAACACGCGGCTAATGAAATATACCGGGACCTATTGACCTTCCACTTCTTGGACTATGACCGAACTAACCACTTGATCAGATACAGCTAGGTAAATCAACAAGTCTTGTCCCAATACAGGTTGAGTTAAGATAAGAGGAATCGCCAAGAACGTCTTGAATTCTTTAAACGCTAACTCGCATTCTTCGTCCCTATGAAACACTTTCAGCTTTTTTAGAAGGCTGAAGAAAGGGTGTGCTTTCTCGACTGCTCGTGAAGGAAGCGGGAGAGGGATACGAGTCTTCCCATTAGCCTTTGAACTTCCTTGACGTTTTGAGGACTCCTTATTTCAATGAAGGCCTAGCATTTGTCGGTATTAGCCTCGATTCCCCTGTGGTTCAACATGAAACCCAGGAACTTGCCTCCTCGTACTTCGAATATGCACTTTTCTAGGTCCAGCCTCATGTTGTACCTCCTGACTTGATTAAGGACTTCCTCCAAGTCTTCGGCATGTTGGCTTGTATCCTCCGATTTTACCACTGTATCATCCACGTACACTTCTAGGTTCCAACCTATTTGCGCCGCGAAAACCTTGTCCATCAGATGCTGGTAGGTAGCTCTTGTATTTTTCAGACCAAAGGGCATCACCGTGTAGCAATAGTTCGACCCTTTCGTCATGAAGGTTGTTTTCTCGTTGTCTAGCGAAAACATGGGTATTTGGTTGTACCCGGAATACGCATCCAGAAAACTCAAGAGCTTATATCCCGAGGCGTCGTCAACTAGTCGATCAATACTCGGCAATGAGTAGGCATCTTTATGGCAGGCTTTGTTGAGATCGGTGTAATCCGTGCACATCTGCCATTTTCCATTTGCCTTCTTTACCAACACTACGTTGGCTAACCATGTCGGGTATTCCACTTCCCGGACGAACCCCGCTTCTACTAACTTGGCTGTTTCCCTTTCTACCACCCGTCTCCTTTCTTCACCCATTCTGCTTTTTCGCTAGGCAACCGGGTGTGCCTCCAAATATGCAGTGAGTTTATGGCAATGGAAACTCAGATCAATCCCAGGCATGCCTACCGTTGTCCATGCAAATAGGTCGGCATTGCTATTGAGGACGTTGGTAATTTTGATCAATACTTCCTCTGACAAGTCAAGGCCGAACCACGTGTAGTGATCAGGGTGTGTGCCCAACTGGAGCTTTTGCATGTCCCCGGTAGGTTCTGCTCTCTGCTCCTCTACCCAGGGGTCGAGTTTGACTGACTCGTGCAGCACCATAGGGTGCAATGAGCAAACGGGCCAAACCCGTGACCCAAACCCTCGCTTCCCAACCTTCAGACTCTCCACGTAGCATTCTTGGGCCGTCTTTTGGTCCGCACTAACCGTTACTATCTGCCCTGTCACAGTGGGGAACTTCATCGCCAGATGAAGGGCTCCAAGTTGGTTTAGGGCAGGCCGTCTGATCAAGATGTTGTAGGAGGTATCCGCACTCACCAACAAGTATCTAATCATTATAGTTCGGGAAGCATGCTCATCTCCAAACATGGTGAGCAGGTCGATGTACCCGCGGGTATCTACTCTCTCTCCCGCGAATCCCACTAGCTGCTTCGAGTAAGGCTAAATCAAGTGCTCTGGGATTTCCAATTTTTTAAAGGTGTCCATGTAAAGAATGTCGATCAAACTTCCTTGGTCGATCATGGTTTTTCGCACGACGAAGTTGGCAACCTCTACCGTAATAACGACCAGGTCGCCCTGCTCTGGATCTACACCCTTAAAATCAGGCGTCTATGAATGTTATCGAGGAATGTGTCTTTAAGGGTTTTCCCACCGCATTTACCGACCAGCACCACCTGTAAGTGACGTTTCCTGGTAGAGCTAGTGGACCCTCCCCTAGCGAATCCTCCGGCTATGGTATTGATGACCCATCTCAAATGGGTGCCTACCTTTTCCTAGAGAAGTGGGTTTTGCCGTCCATCCTCCCTAGTGGGTTGCACTTCTATTCGTTCGTCCCTACAACCCTTATGTCTATTCCGCCCTCCATCTTGGTCCCCTTGAGTCGTCATTCTTTGGACATGGTTTCACAAATGTCCAGCTTGAATAAGTTCCTTGATTTTATCACGAAGGGTCCAACATTCCTCCATCAAGTGTCTGTAATTTTCGTGATACTGGCAGTGTTTTGTTCAGTCTGCCGTTTCAGGCGAGCAACTTTTCAGCGGTAGCCTCAGTAACTCCACACTGCAAGCTTCTTCTATGATACGGGCCAACTGTCGGTGAGTAGGGGTGTAGTGACTGTATTTAGGGGTCGGGGTGTTTCTTTCTGCCCTTGCCCTCTTCTCCCGTCTCGATGTCAACTTTTCTCAATCACTGCTTTTCCTCAGCATTCCAGCTCGGACTTGGTCTCTGAATTCTACCATTTTTTCCATTTATATATACCCTGCTGCTCAGGCTCAGAGTTCGTCCATATCCGTTGGGGGTTTCTTGTAGAAGTTGTTAAAGAAGGGCCCAGGCTTCAGAGCCATGATCATCGAGTGCAGCGTTACCTTCGGATTTAGATCTCTGATCTTTACTGAAACTGTTGCGAATCACTCCATGAACGCCTGCAAGGGCTTATTTTTTTCTTGTCTAGGTTCACCAAGGCAACGAATGTGAGGTGATGCAATCTACTCGTGGCGTATTGTGCCCCAAACCTCGCAACAAGTGTAGCAAAGGAGTCAATTGAGTTTGGCGACAGTCTAGTATACCAACTCAAGGCCGCCCCTTTGAGAGAGGTCGAAAAGACTCAACATAGTATAGCATCATCATTTGTAAACAGGATTACTTGAGTGATGTAAGCGTCAATGTGCTTGTCAGGGTCAGTCGTTCCATTATAGCGATCCAAGTTTTGGTTTTTCCATCCCGGAGGCAAAGGGGTCTTCATGATGCCGTCCACGAACAGGTGTCTTCAAACCGTTGTGCCAACCGAATGAAGGCGCGATTTTGTTAGGGTCGTTGGCCACGAATTTTCGGGTTGACAACTGGTCTCCGCTTGAGATCGCTGGGTGGGGTGCTGTGACTCCTCAATCTATTCGCAAACGGTCGGCGCTCGCTGGCTCTCTTTCTCTAATTGCTAGCGTATTTCTTCATTTCCCTTCGCAACCTACCCATCTCCTCCTCGTTGCATTTTCCCATGTCTGCGATCTCTTGGCGCAGGACCTGTATTAAGGGGTGGTTGTCCAGGGATGGCCCCGCGCCATCATCGTAGTCCACAGCAGTCACACTCCTAGTTCATACCATCTTCTGCCAATGGTGGTTGAGGAATAGTTTTACCTCAGCCCCACAGTGGGCACCAAATGTTCTTACCAAAGAGCTGCTCCTCCGTACCAAAGGGTTGCTCTTCCGTAGGCTCCGCCTCCCACGGCCGTGCTCTTCCTTTTTGCTATATAAACCAACCTCTTGTAGAATGGTGGGGGTACCTACAAAGACACTTCGACGCTCAAGTCAGGGGAGGCCTAAGGATATACAGGGTTTAGGGTTTTGGATCGAGATTAGGGTGAGAAAAATGTGCACCTAGCCTCCTTTTAATGTCAAATATCCATTACCTTTCATCATGGGACATCTTCATCTTCATCTTCATTCCTGATTTGTTGCTCGGTTTCCTTTATTAAATCAACTTCCCACTTTCTTGTTTTATATTGGCTCGGCGTGAGATCAGTCGGTCATCTGAAGGCTATTCGGCACACTCGACCGGATCCGGATAGTACATATATTAATATTAATTAATATTGTCGTATAAAATAAAATATATTTAAAATAGTGAAGTATGAATGATCATGCTTTGATATGTCCAAGATATATTTTCCATTATTATATTTTAAAACAAAATATTTTGATATTGCATTGATATTTTTTTAGAACAATAAAATTTTGAATTAAAAATCAAGTCTTCACTTAATCACTTATGTATCAGAAATAAAGTTTTGAATAACCACACAAAAAAAAGGAATAAAGTTTTGAATTAAAAACTACATGTTACACATAGCAATTGCAGTTAAGAACTTACAAAGAAGACGACCCATTCTTCCTTTCACACAATAGACGCTGGTGGTCCCCTGTAAGAAAGCCTTTCTCTCGGGTTTTAATAATGATTCAATCTCGTTTAGCTTTTCCTTTCATCTTTTCTGTTGTGTGGTTCCTACTCGCTGCATACGCAATTATTCTGATTTGCTGCTTGTATATTTGTGGTAGAAAGTTTTACTTCACTATATTCTAAGAATAGAATAATTTAAAAACTTGACAAATTTTTTTTTATTATTAATTTATTCATTAATACGTTGATTAGAAACTTAATATCTTTATCCATACAAATTGTTAAAACAGGAGTTAGTTTTTTGTTTTTTTTTTTTGACTGAAAACAGAAGTTAGTTTTAAAATATGTTTTGGAATTTATATATATGATATTTAATTTTAATTTAATTTATATATATAGACTATACTGTAAAATACGGTAACTGGACTATATTAAATAGACAATAAAAGCTTTTATTGTTTCCTAGGAGCAGGCATTCAAATATTTCATTGAAATTGATATAATTAATCACTATAATCATAACTAAGTCTATGTGTAATTTTAAATTAATTTTGGCATCTCATATTAAAATAATATTATTTTATTTAGTATTGACTGCATATTTTACGAGAAGCTTTTTTGAAGCAAGAAAATACCTAGAACCAATCACCACACATATTTATTGACTAATATACTATTCCTAAGTCATTAGTGTCCTAATTTAGATTAATTTATTAGAATCATGCACCAATTTAGCTAACACTCACTTTTTCCTTTGGTCAAGCTTGGTCTCCTTACACCAAAATGGAATGAATTCAAAAGCTCACACCCCATTAAACAAGGGAGTTGGATGTGGATTGCCAAGAGAATAGGAAGTAGGACTTGAAATTCTTCAAACCCAAATTAAGGCTATTTGGTTAAACTAATAGAATGAATATAAATGTTAAAATAAATGAACCCCAAAGTATAATGTTAAATTAATAAAATAAATAATGTAAATAGTGTAATGGTTAACATTAGGGTTGAAAATGATTTGAGTCGAGTGGAGTCGAGTTGCGCTCAACTCGACTCGATGATAATTTCTTCAGCTTATAGTTCTACTTGAGTTTGATATGAACCCTTTTTTTTCAGCTCAAACTCAATTCGATTCAAGCTCCTGAACAGCTCAGTTCAACTTATTAGCTCGATTCAATTCAAAATTTTGATTATGTTACATACTTTATTTATATATTTATTTCATATAAAAAATAAAATTAATATGAAAATAATTAAATGAATTTAACACACACAAATATCGAGCTGGTTCATGAACCAAACGAGTCGAACTACATATAGCTCAAGTTTAGCTTATTTATTTAATGAGCTTAATTTTCAACTCATGTTTGACTCATTTGGTTCATGAATCAAGCTCAATGAATCAATTATTGAAATGAGTCTTGAACTAATTTTGAGTTGGTTCAGTTTATTGCCAACCCTAGTTAACATAGATAATGTAATATAAAAAATATTCAAAAATAATAGCACAAATAAAAATAAAATCCTATTGTTAATAAGAGGAAGAAGAAAAACAAAAAAGAATAAAAAAATCCTACCTTGCATGTAAAAAAGGTAAAAATGAAACTTAATAAATATTTTAAGGGCAAAAAAAATAAATATAAAAAGCTAAAAGTTAGAAGCTAGCATTTTAAAAAATACTATTTAAAGCAACGCCATAAAAAAATGCTACAAACTACTAAAATAAGCTTTGCTTACCAAACATTATTAATAAGGTCAAACAAGTTTTTCAGTTAGTAAAAAAAAATAGAAGCTAGTTGAAAGTACTTGCCAAATGTAGCCAAAAATTTATTTGATATGATACATCTCGCAAAATTCAATCTTTCCTCGATATGCTTTGAGAGAGCCATTGATTTTTTGTTTGATATCCAAACAAGTATTTTAAACAAAATTATTTTAAATTCTCTCGTCAAATACATTACCCTATTAAATTCTTGCCAAACACACTTAGGTTATGTTTTGATTACTAGTAAAGAATGGAACGGATTGGATCGAAACATAATAGAGTGAGATAGAATGGAATGAATTAAAAATGTCATTCCATTGTTTGGATAGTTTATGGTATAATGGATCAAATATTCCATTCCATCATTTAAAAAAGGATGGAGTAGAATAAATTATAATTTTTTAATTCCTATATTACCCTTATTTTAAGTTTTTTTGGGTAAGCAAAAGAAATAATATTATTAAATTGATCTTGTGGTTCTCTTATACCATTATTTATAAGGAAAAAAGTAAAACTCAAAAAAGATAAATCTTTTTAAATGATCCACCAAGCAAGAAGAAAAAGCACGTGTCGAAAAACAAGAATCCAAAAGCGAGAAAGAAGCACACATACTTTTAATTGAACCAGCACATAAAGAAGAAAGAGGTAAAAGAAAAAAGGACACTTGAACATGGGTTATTGGAAGGAGAAGTTAGAAGAAAATTTTATAGAAGATAAAAGAGGAAGAAGAAGATAAAAAAAATTATAAAAAATAGAAGATATAAAAGCAACAAGAAGATAGAAGAAAATTTTATGGAAGATAGAAGATAGAATAGGAAAATAAGATAGAAGAGGGGGAAGAAAAGCAGGAAAGAATAAGTAGATAGAAGAGGCCAACAGTTATCTTTGAGGCAATTTTTATAAGATCAAAATAGTAATTTTATAATTTAGAAAGTTTCATTCCATCTAGGGGTGGAATAGACGGTCTGTCAAGGGCCTACAGCTGGCCCACATAAGGCCTAGCCCGCATAACACTTATTTATCAAAAAGACTAAGCTTATGTTTTTTAAAAAGCCTTTTTAAATAAAAAGGTTAGGCTTCAGGCTCTAAAAAAAGCTGATTAAGCCTGATAGGCTGGCCTGTTTATATATACATATAATATTATATATTATATATTTATATTATATATGTAATATATAAATTAAGTAATATATATAAATTATTTATATTTAATAGATATAATTATTTATAATAAGTTTTTAATAAAAATATATTAATGTGTCTTATATTCTTTCTTCAAGACTTGTCATCTCCATTCCACGATCCAAATCCTAATTAACAGAGAACAACTCCTTTTTTTAACTCTTTGCTAAGGCACACTACACCTCCACATGTCGTACCTTTGAACATCACACCTCCCCATGCACCTCTGCTCTGCTTTGATCAACAGGAAGCACAAAGGAAATCGAGAAGGTTGTTTTGGCTTTCTATTCCCTTGGTGATTTCATTTTACTTTTCTGATTGGGTAAACCTTTCAACAACAACATTGTTGATTTGGCCTTGGGTGTGGTAATCGTTTTTGCTTCTTGTTCTTTTTGGTTCTTTCTTGTTGTTTGGCATTTAGAATGTAAAATCAAAATGCATCATTTTTTGTCATCATATAATTGACTCAAATGCAAACATCAACATAGAACATTCTTGTTTAGGCTTCCTTTTTCACTTTCAAGCTTCGTTTGCTCTAAGTCTTCAACAAACCCCAATGAGCCTTCAACTTTCTCATTAATTTTTTTTTTGTTCTTGATTGCTAGTGTTTTCTCTCGTGTTAAGAATTTCAGTGTGTTTGGCAAAGTTTAATTAAAGCCCAAAGATGTGTGTTCTCCTGGCTATCCATTGTTGTAATTTTAATGAAGCATTTGGATGTTAGGGAACTCAAATTTTTTTTTGGTGTGCAGAACTTGGGGATTTTAATTTGGAGTATTTACAATGAAATGATGTTGAGGTTTCTGCTTTGATGCCATCAAATTGAGTTCTTGATTTGAAGTTTATAAATCCAAGTTTTCTTACTGGTTATAATAGTTTGAGTTATGTTTGTTTGAAGCATGAAAATTTGGTGGGTTAATATGAAGTAGAATATATAATCCAACACTTGATCTGAGATAATTAGGAGTGATGACAAATAATTTCTATGCTTTTGAATCTACGTGTACTTGTACGTGTACCTGTTTTCGAGCAATTGTGATTACTTTTCTTTTTTCAAGGGTGCATATTGGGTAAGTATTCATGTGTTGGGATTTTTAACCATTTTTGCTTTTCATTTTGTTTGCATAAGATTGTCTCACATAGTTTTACAGCCACGCTTCTGATATGTTCCCACATAAGAAAATGGTTTGATACTTTTGTGTTCATATGATAACACAGGCATAGCTATAAGAATTTGTTAATTGATCCATATTAATGTATTTAATGGTTGTTCTCAAATCTGTCATGGAAATAATTTATTTAGTTTTGTTTTAGAATGCTTTCTTATTTTACTAAATAAAGCAATGTTGAGTAATTCCTGTTGGCTTCACTTCTTAGTTCTTATTCATATTTTTTCTCAAATAATTGCAAAATTTTATAATGCACCATGTTGATCATTCAACTAAGGATGCTCTTAGCAATTCCTTTACGACCTTAGGAGATGATTATTAAATGTCTTGTAAATGATAGGTCTATTTTAAGTGATAGATCACTCAAGTTCAAATATGGTTGTAAGAAAGCCTCTGTGCTATGTAAATAAATACTTATATCTTCAGCTTGTGTAAGGATGGTCATTCAGCATCACTTACACACTTCAAAACCTATCTATCTTTGTTGTTTTATCTTCTTCTTCTTTTTTTATAAAAAATATTGAATGAAAATCCAATCATGATTACTCTTTTATAATGGTAAAGTTTGTTAAATTTTCCTTTTCTTTCTTTATCATTACTTCATTAGTCTTTACTCTTTACAAAGAACAAAAATAATTTAGGTAGCCATTGCCTATTAGCCTACTTAGGCTTATAGGCATATTGGCCTATTTATAGGCCTTATATAAAACAAGTTCGTAAATAGGCTTTCAAGTCAGGCCAGACCTTAAAAATTGGTTTGTAACAGGTAAACAGACCAAGCTTAAGCTTAATAATTTTGATGTAGGCCAGGTTCAGGCCTATCAAAGCCTGGCCTAGTCTAGCTTATTTTCACTCCTAATTCCATCCCATACACCCCAAATTGGAGGAAAAGAAAAATAAGAATAAGTAATGAAATGTAATAGATTTCGTGCCACCCCCTTTTCGTCCTCTTCCATCTTCATTTTTAAAAACCAAATAATAGAATATTTCTTCCATCCATTCTATCCCCCTCCATTCCTTTGTTTTCCATCAATCCAAACACACCCTTAGGGAGTTGCCAAAAAAGTCCAGATTGTCGAGTGCCACTGGAAAAAAGAGATGAAGACAGGAATTGAACCTGTTATATTGTTCTTTAATATATAGAAGAATATTAAAGAAAGAGATGCCACAATGACCCAGATTGTCTAGTACGGAAACAACCTGGAGAAAAAAGACATGGAGGAAGAAACGAATTGGACCTGTTACATTTTTTTTTTTTTTAATGTGTAGAAATACTCCCTCTATTGGAAAATAAGTGACGTTTTAACACTAATTTTTTTTTATCATATTAAGTAACATTTTAGGTTTTTAACGAAATATTAAATATTTTATTTCAATTTTGTCTCAAGTAAATAATGGTTAATATATTTGTAGATCCTTGAACTATTTGAACTTTTTTAATTAGATTCATAAACTTAAAAAAAATTGTAATTAGATCCTTGATTTTCTATGATTTTTGTAATTAGATTCTTAGAGTTAGTAAAACCATCACAAATTGTTGTTTTTATAGTAGTTTCAAGTCGTCATAAACTAACTACATGAACCCAATTACTAAAATTGTGAAAGATCAAAAACTCAATCACAAATTTTTAGTTTAAAGACCTAATTAAAATTTTCAAAAAGTTCAAGAACCTACTAATATATTAAACCATAAATAATTAATGTGATGAAATCAGTCCGGAAATAAAGAATCAGGAGTCAGAATGATTTAATAAAATTATTCTACTCATTGAATTATTTATTGTTTTTCTTAATTATATTATATATATATACATTTTGAAATGGAGAAAGTACATATTAGGAAAGCTAGGAGAAAAATACGGTGGAGACGCTTCAGGTAGGAAACTCGGGTGGAATAATGGCAACAAGTGATTGTGAACAATCTAAAGCATTCCCACGAGGGACGGCATCCACAAGAGATCATTTTCATGCAGAAGAACAGAAAACATCAGAGAAACGAAAGCAATAGGTTCATTCATGCATTAAATTCCTGGTTGCTTTTGGAATTGTTTGTTTATTTGGTACATTTAAAATATGTACTACTTCAAATATAATATTAAAATTAAAAATACAATCGATATTCAATACATGAATTATTGGCACTTTCCGCACCGAAGTCAAAACACACATTCAATACAAAAGATTCTCTTGCTAGCAAAACACTTCGAAAAAAAAATTGTTATTTAGTGAAAAAACAATGCTTTTAAGGGAAAAATAAAATAAAATCTTCTGAACGCTTTGGATTAGGAGTTTTTTTTCATATCAAAATAATTAACCAAGTAATAATAATGGAATTTCCAGTAACACTGCATCATCACAATTTTACATGAAATGGCATCCACAAGCAAGGCATGTCAAGAATTATAGCATATTTGGTTTAGCTTAAAATAAAAAATTATTTATTTTTCGAAAACTCCTAATAGACTAATTTTTATTTTTTTCTAAATAAGCCAAACCAAACATGCAGAGTTAATAACAGTACAGTGCAGCAGTCTACAGCTTATTGCTCAAAAGCGCAACTTCAAAAGTAGAATGACTGTCAGTTTTTTTTTTTCTCCTTCATATTCTTTATAAGCTACTTTTCATTCAACCCCTGGTCAACCTAAACGGGTTTGTTTGGAAAAACAATTATACAGGAATGCCTATCATTTATACAGTAAAAATATAAGAATCAAAATATGCTTGACGGTCCCCTACTCCTTTTTTACTCGGTAATCAATGAAAATTTTGAGAGTAACGAAAATTCAGATCTCCTCAATTGGTTGTATTAGCCAACTGGAACTCCTAGAAATCTATAGACAAGTCAAAAGTAGGATCATCAGAGCTACCACCAACCAGCGGGTACAAAGAAAACTCGAACAAAACCCTTCGTCTATTCAATCATCCTCTGAATCTGCAAAAAAATAAACTCCTTCAACTAAAATAAAGTACTTATCTACCCAAGACGATGACATGAGTAAAGATCTGTAGATGCTGGAAACTGAGTGCAAGAACCAGATACAGTTGTGCTAGTAATCATAGCTACTAACATATCATGATATAACTAATCCAATACATTGATTCAGAGTAGAATGATAAGCATAGCATAAACTGCGAGGGATATAACATAGAAATATTTAGCAATTAGCAATTCAACTCTGTACCCCTAACATTGATCCATTGATCACACACATTATATATCTAAAACAAGCCAATAATATCTCAAGGCTATATTTTCTTCTGAAATCTGAACCACAGAATTCTGGGTAAAGAGGCTACTGGAATCCCCAAAGATACAGGAATTGCAAAACATTCTACACAAAAGTAACATTTTAGATTGTGTGCTTCGGGCAAAGGAATAATAGAACATTATTCAGTGCAAGATAGTATGAATAAACTCCGTGGACCATATCCTAATCCTGAACATAAGAATAATAGAATACTAATAACACTCAATCTGTATTGATAAAATCTGCTTACCTGATCTTATATCCTCACCAACTTTTCCCCTATTTTTCAGCTGCCTACTGATCATCGCACATATGAGCTTCCACCAGTATATATGGAAGATGAGCAGCATTATGAGCATTGTATTAAAGATATAGTAAAGTAACATATGAAAACCGTCTGACAGGTTTAAGCACTGCTGAAGATCAATGCTGGAAAGAGGAAACCCAGTTATAATAAAATGTGATTAATAAGTGCCTTTCAAAACAAAATCAAATGAATATGATAAAAAAAAAAAAAAAAGACAAACCTTGTTGCTTTAATAACCCAAAATGGAAAGAAAATTAGCCGCAGTATGAGCCACGAAATTGCAAAGAATCCAAAACACACACTTGCACCAAACTCCCTTCCAGAATACTTGAAAACCTTGGCAGCTTCCATGAATACATCACTTGCATCATGAAGGGCAAGGATTATGGAGCCAATCCTAAAAAAACTGTAAATGCATCATGTGTTAGTTATCTCTTCATAATTTCTATCTAAGATGTTAGTGTCAGTTTTGCAATTTCGATTATCTAAATCAACTCAAACTGTTATAGCAAAACCTGAAAAAAGTTGAAGTCAGATGAAGAGAGCAGACAGAAAGAACATTCTAATCTATCATAGAAAAGGAAGATTTGTCAAGCATTTCTCAGTTCTATTACAGTTTACGAGCATTTACAGAGACTCAAATCTAAGATATAAATCTATTAAGTATTGGCATCAGATAGTTTTATTGCATACACAGAGAGGTTACAAATGTAATTATGTAATACATGCCACTGACATAAAAATATTGCACAAATTTCTGAGCAACTTGTATTACTTCTCTAAAAAGGTATCTAGGACTAGAAGTTTCAAGCCATATTTGGATTGATGGAAAGGAATGGAATAGAGCCCAGTGGAACGCATTCCATTCCATCCAATATCCCTCTTTTCTCCCCCTCCAAGTTGGGGATTATGGGATAAAATCAATCTTTTCTATCCATTCCATAATAAAAATATCTGAACAATGAAATGATAATTTTATTCCATCCACTCCATTTTTGTTCCATCTCATTCCACTCCAATCAACAGTAGATATCCAACCATAGCCTCTTAAGAAATAATACAAGCTCTTTAATATTATTTATAACAATGGAGGATTTATCATGTGGCATAAATATAAGGCCATGTGATACAATTACCTCATTTTTTTATACAACCAAAAGTAGGCATGATTTAATGGACCTCCATCCAGTTAAATTGTAAAAAGGAATGAAATTTCAGGAAACTACACCAGTTAAAGCTAGAAACATATGATACATCTCAGAAAATGTTTCCAAGCACAGACTTAAAATTTATTAGTTTTAAGAACACTGCCTACAATTATGAATATTATTTGGGCAACAAAAAGCATTAATGTCTAAATTCTATAACAGATATAAAATGTTAAAAACACTCTAGATCTTATTGTGTTATCAATAATGAGCATCAAATATGAGCCACCAAGTGAGAATTTTCATGCTTATGTAAAATAACAACAATAAATAACTAAGTTCCAAATTTAAGGTTTATGCAGAATAGGAATAGGATATTCTTCAACTAAAAATTAAGGCTAAGATATTACCTTGTTAGATATGAGCACCCAATCAGTAAAACAGTAATTACATGGTGGGTAAACATCACCGAAAAATCCTTCCTTCGAGTCTCCCATGTGAGAATAGCAGCAATGCTATAAATGTAGAACCCACACTCGCACATGTAGTAAAGCACTAGGGGACTCCTGAGATAAGACGTAAAACAGGGCACAATATAAATTCTAATTTGACAACTTCTATTTACCACAAAACTCAAATATGAGTACAATAGTCTTTTAACTTCCTAAGCACAATTACATGTTCTCCCCGTTTGAGTTAGACTTGACTGTCTATAGAACCAAATGGCAAGTTGCAACCAATGGCATTGAGTCAGAAGATGCAAGGAGGCAAGGAGCTAAATTAATCATAGCCTACATAAAGTATAAACCATGTAATATAGTTATATCCATCGTCTGTTAACAAAGGGAGGAACATATCTGTATATTGCTTTGGAAACTCTTGAAATTTGTTGTCATATACCTAGTTGTCCATCAAAAACCAAAGACTAAATCTAGGTCTCTTGGAAGTTTTCAAACAAAAAATATCAAGGACCAATTGTTGGTTTCCTAAAACCCCTTAAATTGCTCTCCTCCACAACAGCTACTGCATGTGAACCCAGGTTTGTAAATTATGAATTGAGTTCAGATCTTAACCATAGGAGAAAATTTAAGATGTAAAGAAAATCGATGATGAAAATAAGGGTCAAGATGTTTTCCTAAGAAACACAAATAGATCAGGTCCACAAGACAAATGCAAGCCACTCAATATCTGGGAAAAACATTTTTACTGACTAGACTGATTTTGTTCATTATGCTACATAAAATACTTACTTCAACTCTTGATTAGGCCAGTCTTTGAAGTATAATTTTGTATTACTGAACCAGGGTTCATGGTAGGTAATTTTAATAATGCATGCTTCAACTGTAGCATAAAATGTTAGCTTCCACAATGACTCTGAGCATTTTCCAATCTTTACTTGCATTTCCTTAGTAATCCGTGAAGGAGCTCTACCCTTTGTCAACATCCTAATGGCCAACCTCTGTAGACAAGAACAATATTTAAGAATATGAAGAAAGGAATATGTTTCGAAAAAAGGCATTAATATTCTTTATTCTAGTTAAATGGAGAGTAACATTATATCCTCCTACAATATCCTCCTATTAATCCTCCTAATACTTTACAGAAAGCATTAACTGAAAAGGTAAATGCATTTATTATCTTGAAAGCACTAAATACTTTTTTCATTTAGTCAGTGGGGTAGGAGAATTAGTAAGAATATGATGTAAGAGGGTTTAGAATTATTTTTAAATGAATTCAACAAGATTGGTCATAGTTGCTTCCAAAAAATGCTTTTTCCACAGGTCACTAAAATGATCCACACACACTTCATGGAACAAGTAAGAATTTAGAAAACTATCAAGCTTAGGCCATTAAAAGTCTTTGATCATCCTTGCTGATGTGCTTTGCTAGAAAACATTTAACCTATCATCCAGAAAAGCCAGTATGAGATTGCACTACACTATGGTACTTTCTTCACAAGACAACAGGTAAAGGAAACCAAAATGATATTTGACGGTGCTTTCTTTCCATATTTTCTAACATGTGTCTCCTCCGTCTAGCAAAATAGTATGGTTACAGCACCTTTTTTCCACATATTTTGAGAACAGGGATATAACAACAACCAAGCCCTTCCCTACATATTTTGAAAATAGGAATATTATTCTAAAATCCTTAACCAACAACAGTGCTTTTCTTTTTGCTTCCCCTCGTTCCATTGGTAAGATTAGAAAATAGTCTACTAACAAACCAAATTGCATAGGGAACAGAAGATGAAACCATAAATCAACTATGTAATTATTATTCATGAGAAGAATTGAAAGAAAGAAAGATAATGCACAAACGGCACACTCGATTCATCAATTGGCAATATAGGAAACCACTCATGACCATCTGTGTCCCAACATGAGAGGAAGTATAAATCATTTTGCCATATATAAGCTAAGAATAACTCTTAAATGTCAGAAAGGGCAAATAATATAAATGAGAAGGATCAATGAATATCAATAGACAGCTTTAACTCAACATAAATGAGCAGCACTGCATTAGAATATTTTCCTAAATAGGGACATTGATGCCTCAATTTTCAATTGTGCGATTAACTCCAACTGAAAGGTCAACTTAAAGATCCTTTAACTAATTTGAACAATTTCCAGGAAACTAACACCGATTAAATGCAACCAAAAAAAAATCCACCAACTCAAAATAAAATTTGTGCTGAATTACTAATAAAACAGACAGTTATTGCAATCTCTTTCAAGGAACCCTAAAAAAGAGAATCAATAAAACAAGCACAATCCAGAACTAAGCTGTTTCTTTTCTTTTATTTAATTAAATCTCCAACAAAACAGAAACAAGCTATTCGCAAGAATCCAATCCGATAGGGAACAAGAATTTCGCTACGCAAACAAAGGATCTTACGCGAAAGACGAATCTGTCAAGGAAGAACCTGGCGGCGAAACAGGCGAAAGCGAAGTAGATCGCGACGGAGAAATGCGAAGCGTGCGGCGTCGCATTCTCGCTCCACATGAAATCCATGCCAGATTGCAATACCTACAGCTTCAAAAGAAAGCCTAGAATCAGTTGCGACAACAGCACAAAGATCATGGCATTAAAAAAAAAAAAAAACGCAATAATTTTCATGCAATCGGCTTCGAGCGAGAGCGGCGATGAGATCGGGTTCTTACCTGATTTGGAGGATGGGGAGCTGGTGGCTTTGTGAGCTGTGGCAGCAGAAATGCGTGCTGAGGAAGGAGCCAAGGAAACGACGGAGGGAAAGTGTGAGCACGAGAGGAAGGTTGCAACGGAAAACACAAATGCTGAGAGGGTTTGTTTGCTTGCTTCTTTCGTTTAATAATCTTCGCCACTTTATTTATAGCTCCTGTTCCGTATGAGATCTTTTAATTGAATTGAATCTAAATTTCATTTTTGGGCGGGCCCATCTGTGGGACCTGTGATAAGTCCACGTGGCAGGCAATGTATTGTTCGTCCTGCATTTTTAGCGAATATTTTTGGTACAGCTTTTTTTTTCCCCAAGTGAATATGATTCTGGTTGTTGTTTATTTCTTTCAACATTCTATTCTTTGAACATTTCCATTACTCCAACCAATTTCTTTCCCTTTACTTTACATTAGATTTAAGAACTTTAATCTCAAGAGATTGATAGAGCAGAGTTTGCAATATGATGATTCTTAAGTTTAAATTCTCACTTATCTCTTTAATAAATGTAAGTTATTCGTAATTTTTAAGTGTTTTATGAATCTATAGGCTTTTCTTACTTTAAATTGAGACATCATCTTATCCTCCAAAAATGTTAGTTATAAAAAATAATTTAAGAACTTTAGTAATTTTTTACTTTAATAATGTAACTATTTAAAATCTTAAAATGAGTCTCACATATTATCCTACATCTTTATACTTTTTATTTTTGTTTATTTTTGTTTGAAATTAAAATAATAAATTATTTGTATTTTAATTTTGAAACAATAAATAAATAAGCAAATAAAAAATTAAAAATATAAAAATTTTATTTCAATAATTTTTATGACTAAAAGTTAAAAATTATGAAAAATATACAAATTATATAATTAAAATAAATTTTAATTTTCATTATCTCTATCTTTGAAATGTTTCCAATTATGCTCTATCAAGTTTGTTTTAAGTTGTTGATGAATTTGTTTTTGACAAAGAAGTGTTCTCCTTTGTAGGCATACAACAAAATCAAGATGAGGATCATTAGATACTTTAGTGATTGATATGTCATTATCTAGATAATCATAAGAATAATCAAAATTACTATCATATGTGTGTCATTCATCTTCAACAATCATGTTATTTAGCATGATGCATGTATATATTATATGCTTGATTGTATTCACATGTCAAGCACACACCAAGTTACGTATAATTACAAATTGAAATTGGAGCACTTTAAACGTTCATTTTGCATCCTTTCTTGCTGATACTTATCGTTAAGCAAATAATTTTATCTTTTCTCCTTATGGCATTAAGATGGTTTTGTCAAACATAACTTACTCAGGATAAACACCACGTGCTAGATAATACCCTATATTATATTAGGTTTTATTCACCATATATTACATTATAGGAGCTTGTCCTTCCAAAACATCATTAAATAGATTAGATTGGTGTAACATGTTGAAGTCGTTGATTGAACCCACAATGCTAAAAAATGCATGTCAAATTCATAAGCCTTGTGACGTCACTGCTTCAAGCATGATTATGGGGTTTACAATGATCATCTTGAGAAAATTGACCTTTCTAGGATAGAAGGCAATTTTCATTTCCAAATGCATATAATGGAACCTAATATACCAGGAAAGTCATGTGTCTCCCTCTTTTGTAGTAGGTTTTCAATGTTATTATTGTTAGGCCTTCATAAATACTCAAGTGTAAATACCTTATTCACACCCTTTACAAATTTATCTAAGCATTCCACAACAGTGCTTTGCCAATTCAAACATAGTCACCTACACTATTAGTAGGTGATCCAAATGTCAAAATATGAATAGCGACAATGCATTTCTACAATAATGAAATACCCATTATGCCAATTGCATTGCCCTTCATTTGAAAATACTCATCATGATTGCCAAAAACTTCTATATTTCGAAGAAACACATGCCTTCACATTTGAAACCTTAGTCAAAATTAAGCCTTTGTGTATATTGGATTTTTAGAGAAGTAGTCAATGAATAGTCAACTATATCCTTCTTCACAACTCTAGTCTATTATTGTTTTCATATGTTTGGGTTTAGTGCAGTTGTTAGCTTGCTGCTACCTTTGCCTCTCAAATGTTAACCTCATGTTCTTCTTCATTATTGTCCATAATTTCCGCTTCTATGATTTATCATTCTAGTACATCATAGTTGTCAAATTATCCAGAACCATTAGATCCAATGAAAATAGGAAAAGGTTGTATGAATTATTTAATATGAAGATAAGAGAAGATTGTACAATTGAGTGGAATAAAAATTTTCTTGTGTTAAGAGTATTATATGATACAACATAATGACTAATTTGACTAACAACTAGTACAATATAACAGTTAGTTTGACTAATAACTAGTACAACAAAATTGTGAACACCCAATTTTATCCGAGTAATTGTAGTTTAAATAAATAAATAATAAATAATAATAACAATAATAATAATAATTGGGTTAAACATGTTTATCTTTTATTGTTAGGCTAGAAGTGTCCTGATAACTAACTAAAAAACATTAAACTTCTTGTTGAATTAAAAGTTTTAAGCTCACGGTCATACATATTCATTCATTATAATACTTCAAGAGTTCATCATCATTATAGAAAATAAATACAAAATCGAGAATAATAATAACAAAAGGAAGTGAAGAGTCGATAAAGGAAAACTTGAACAATCCCAATTGAAACTTACACCGGCCTATAAATAAGAAGAAAGAAAAAACGGGAAAGGGGAGATGGATACTACGAGAAGCAGAGGAGGAGGGACAGAGGATAAAAAAATTTTCACTCCCACAATCACACCACCGCTACATAAAGATTCAGACGCAAGAGCAATTCTTCGACAAAAAATATGGAAGCTTCTTGGAGGTATCCTTTCTTTCATTTACGTATTATCAATCCTTGAATGTCTTCTAGCTTTGTCTTACATTTATATTCATTCTTGTTTACTATTGTTATGTCCATGATTCTAGTTTAGTTCATGTTGTTGTCTTCCTCAAGCAATGGTAACAATGCTTGCATTTAAGCCTCCATGATTGTGCTGATTATGTTACTGTATCATTAAATTACGTTGTCAAAAGCCATAGAAAACGAAGACGTCATTCTCTTGATTATTCAACTACTCTGTCTTCTGTCTTTGCATTACCACTCTTACACCACTTTCATTCCTCTAAATTAGCACAGACCTCATCAAGAATTCTCAATAGAATTTCAATTTTCATAAATAAAATAAAGAAAAATAATAATCGGTAAATACAATTCAAACTACAGCAATTGCAAGTTTCTCGCGTCGATTCATTCGCTCCTCGATGTGTTCAAATCGCGACATCCTTCGCGATTAGAGACGTTTCGCGAATAACGGTTGAAACATCGCATCATTCTCGTTTCTGCGAACCAAATCGCCATTTTTACTGTTGCAGAACTCAATGCCACTGCCATATTAAAAGAGCACTGGAATCTCTCCAGAAAGCGGAACGAATCGGAAGTTTCTCCTTCTTGTGCCACAAAAATGTTGTGCAATACGCAACAAATTGGAAGTTTCGCATGTGTCATCGGAGAATTTTCGCATAAGGCGGAGCTTAGAGCACTGTGTATCTGCGAGGAAGGAAGTGCATTGCGGAAGCGGTATTTTGATTGCAAAGGTTCCTTCTGGAACCTGTTGGTCATGATGGGCCGGATTTCAGGGCCCTTTCTTTTTGGCTATGTCTGTAAGGAATTGGGCTAGGTCCAATACGAAAGGAACCTTCCTTTTCCCTTTAGTATATGTTTTCTATTAGCAATAATTCAATTCGATTTTTTTTTCTTTCTATTCTCGTCATCCTAAAGGTAAATATTAGAATATGTTCTCTTCGTTTTATCTAGGCTTCATATGGGCTTGATTAATAATGAGTTAAACAAATAAAATATAAAAGTTCAATTAAAATCAGTAAAAGGAAAAGGGGGGACATTGACGCAAGAATAAAAAAACATTGTTTCCTTTGTTTTTTACATTAACAATAAAATTGACTCTTTTTTTTTTCTTTCTACAAAAATAATAATAATAAAATTTACTTTGGAATAAGAAAGTAATTAAAATATTAATGGTAACTATTTTAGATGCACTTCTTATTTGGTTATCATTTTTTTAAACAAATATGTAATGTGTATAATACAAATATTTTAATAAAAGAATAATAAAGCTTTTAATGATAGTCACTTTAGATGCACTTCTTATTTGACTATTATTAAAAATCTTAAAAGTTTAATGATAACCATTTTGGATACACTTCCTAATTGGTTCTTGTAAAAGCCTTTTAAATAAAATAATAAAAATGGAAACAAACTTTTAAAAATAATAACAATAATAATAAAGGTTCTAGTAATATCCACTTTGGTTGTACTTACTGTTTGGGTATTGTAATTGGGTATTGTAAGAACCTGAAAAAGTGCATTGATAACCATTGTGGATGCACTTCCTATTTGGTTATTGAGTAATCCTTTTTAAAATGAAAATAAAAATCAATCAACCAACAAAATGATTTCTACCCAAAGAACTACGTGAGTCTGATTTCCTCATTGCATCGGAGGATACGTAGAGTAGGGGCCTTCTCCTATCGATCTCAAAAACCATAAAAATAAAATAGTAATAATAATAATCCTTTTTAAAAAAAATCTATAACTTAAATAAAAGATATATAAAAAATAATAGGATTAATAATTTTATAAACAAGAAGAAAAGACAATTAATATTTTCACACATCAAGTTAAAAGGTAACCGTTTTTATAACGAACGTCATAGGGTGTTAACACTTTTCCTATCCGTAATCGATTCCCGAATCCAATCTTTGGTTCAAGACCATTTTTTAGGATTTTTCCATGTTTTCCCTTAATAAATTATGGTGGCGACTCCTCTGTTTTTAATCTTCATTTTCGCCATCTCGTCATAACCCTGGTTGCGATAATAATAACTAATTTGACTAACAATTGGCTAATGACTAGTTTGAATATGATCACTAGGTTACATAACACATGTAATTAAGTTATAATATTATCTTAACTAATTTCATGCTTTTCTCTAATTATGTTACATAATATTTTTATTATCTTTACTTTATCTCTCTATCATCCTAAATGTGTCCTCAAAGAGAATCTCTAACTCATTTATCTTCAATTCTATTTCCTTTAACTTGTTTTGTTCATCCTTATTTCATATTAAGTTTATCGTGATCGTCTTTTTTTCCTTACATGCTTCTTGCATGGTAGTAAAATTGGCATTGTCAAAAAAAAGTTTCAAATACTTTTGCTTTACTCTTCCTTTTTGCACCTTTTTTTCCCATTGGGCGAGCCAATGATGATGTTGAGTCATGTTCACAATGTGTTAACATCTCTAGGTTAGAAGACGATGAGTGTGCCACAAAAGCAAAAATCTTTATTCCTTTTGGAACATTTTTAATTGATTCTACTTTCCATTTAGGTTCATATTTTAACAATCATTATGCATGCTCAATTTTGAATCGTTTACCTTCATCTTCACAAAAAATAACATCTACTTCAACCATGATGTCCTTCTCCAAGTTGTCGCTTTTCTTTTTGTGAATAGTTTGTTTGTAATACCTGGCAAACTTTTGAATAACATTATTCAACCTATGTCATTGAGATTTTAGTTGAGCTATTTCCTTTGCTAGTAATTGTGCACTATAATTGTTATAACTTTCTTTAATTCTTAACAAAAAAGAAAAGCTGCTTCTTGGTCATTGTCTATAATTACATCTTTTGAAATGTTGAGTCGTGCTTGAATAAGAAATGAATCCTTTTTCATTGCGCATTGACTCACGATTTTTTCTGACCAAGGTATCCTCCTTCTTCATCAATTATAAAGTTTTCTAGGTTTACTTGGTCAAGAAATTATGGAACTTGAGCCTTGTACTGTTGTACATGGACACGATTGGTGTTTCAAGGTCTTCATTAGCAATCTTTACCTCATTAATGAATTTTACTTCATCAGTACCCATTAGATGCCTATAAATCATGGTGGAGGTAGTTGGTGGTGTAAGACCTATTTCTTTTTATATATAATTTGTTAGTAAGTGCTTAAAAGTAATCAAAAGAGAAAATTAAATTTAAATGCTTGTAAAAATACTTATTGAAATAATTTATATTGCTTTTTGTTTGAATTTCAATAAAGGATTCTGTTGAAATTGAGATTGTTTTGAAAGCTAGTAGTATAGGAATTTTATCTCGAAAGACCAATTAATCCTAATGTGTCATTAACACATTTCTCATGACCATCAAACTAAAAATGTCAAGGTTGATTAAATTATAATCAACTATTTTTAGTAAAATCTTATCCATGGATTATTTTAATTTTGCTTTATCCATTTGTAGCAAAAATTTCAAAAGCCTTTTTGCCTAAAAATAACATGGCTTGGCCATCATCCGCACCATGCCCCCCTTTGACCATTGTTGACCATTGTTTAATTCAACTTTTATCTCTTAATCCACCAAATAATAAAACCCCATTAACGTACACCTTGCCTTTAATTTATTTAATGATACTTAAACCATTTTTGGCTTAAAATTTCAAAAGCAAATCTACCTATTTATGGGTTAACTTGGCCAGCCATCCAACATTCCCTTTTAACCATGAATTAATTCAATTTTTGCCTCAAAATCCACTAAGTAATAAAACCCTCATCGCCCATTAGATTAAAGCCTTTCTGAATCTTGTTTTTAAATACCAATTCAAGAGGAAAACTGAAAAATCTTACCTTGTTTCTGGAACCAGACTGTCAGGCTAGGGAGAGAAAGGAGAAGCAAAAGTTCTTGCTCCTTGGTGCTACAGCAAAACCGTGGGGTTGGATGCATTTCTCCCCCACCATTTGAGTTCATTTCTTCCTTTGAAGCTTCATAGCTTGTCCTAAGAGGTAAGGGAGCTTGTACCTCTTTTCTTGTTCTTCTAATCTCTAATATAATGGAATGAATGTGATGAACTATTGAGAGTTTATATGGGTTAGGTGTTGTTAGATTTGAAATGGTTGAAATATTGTTGGGAGGTTGTTCATTTTCCACTAAGCTCTTGTTTCTTGGCTTATTTTCTTGATTTTAACTGTACACGAGATGCAATGGACTGTGTTAGCTGTTGTATAGTATGATAAAAATATGGTTTTATGTGATTTTATTATGCTATGTGATTATTTGAGTTGATGAGGGTGATTTGGTGCTTGTAGAAATTTTTGCTCGGTCATATTATTGGACCTTATGCTACACGAAATTCTGAGCTGCCAGGACATGTATTGTTGTTTGCTGCACCTAGAAATTTAAAGAAAAATATTGTGTTGTTAGATTTTAGTTTAGTCACCTAACACCTAAAATCTCTAACTTATTAGCCATAAAACTAATAGTGAAAATTTGTGTAAAACCCCTCGGCCAGGAGGGTAAAACCATGGCATATAATTTAGGGGCTGAGTAAATTGGAAAGTTTGATATTTGGGAGAAAGGTTAAAGAATTAATGCTAGACACCTAAGTTTAGACACTAAAATAATGTTCCTAATGAACTTAATCTCTAATAAAAAATTTTATAGTATTTAAAACCGTTATACAGTGATTGGGAACCAAGATTAAAATTGTTATAATTGTAGATAAATTTTAATAGTTTATAGAAAGAAAAAACGTGAGGATCTAGTGAAATAAATATGATTTTGAGATAAAAATTGAAATAAATTAATTTTAGGGATAAAAATGAAATTTTTAAATTTTATAATTAACAGTATAATAATTTAGTATTAAAATGGCAATAATTTTAATAATTATTGACAAAAAAAATAAACATATATGACGCTATTTTCACAAGAAATTGAAAATTTGGAAAAAAAAAAGACTTTTTCTATAAAATTAATTTCTAAATAGAAAATAGTTTTGATGAATTAAAATGTTAAATGCCAGATTTTTATGAGTTAGAGAATTTTTATGAAAATTTCATATTTTCTAGTTAAGTATACTTCCATGAGGATAAAATGTACATTTATATTTTAATAACTTAGAAAAAATTTAGAAAATTTTGTGATGACTTAAGAATAGTACAGTGGCTTATTTTAGAATTATTTAAGTAAAAATAAATTTATTTTGAAATAAAAATCTTTATTTTTCTAAATTTTTTATCATTGGCAATATTGAGATTTATCTAGTAAATTTCTTTATTAGACTAATCTTTTAAAATTTTAAATCCTTAGGTGATGTAAGTATTTAAAGTAATTTTTTTTTTATATTTCAAACCTTGATGATTTAAGATGATATTTTAAAAACTATAATGATGTAAACTATTTGACGTATATGGAAAAACGTCAAAGGTTCGAGAAAAATAGTCGTTGGAGAATTCTTAGGAATTTTGTCATATGAGATCTTGAAAATAAGGTGATGTTTTGCTTGATATCCTCATGGAGAGACCCAACCTATAGGGTGGTAGGCATATTGGTGATTATATCTAATTCATAAAAGGAGAATCTAAGTAGAGAACTTTCTTAGTACCTCGTGGTAGGCATATTGCTTTAAGTGCTCCTTTTAATTCAACTTGAGTCTTTCCAACTCAAGGTGAAGAAGATTGGCTTTATTCACCTCTAATAAGCTTAGACGACTGAGGTTATTGACCATGAAAAGAAGGATGATCTAGTTCATCCTCAACAACATTAGGAGAGCTAGTATTTGCTTGATTCTATAATGGGTTCTTAGCTTGCTCTAGGCTGGGTATTGCTTATGAAGGGCCAACATTAGTAGGCCTTAGTATTGGAGAAGAATTCAAATCTATGATATCTTGCATAGACATCCTTTATTCTACAAATGGTTTAAGAATAGTTTCAGTAACAAATATCTAGGGGTGGTAAAGTGGATCAACCTGCCCTACCTCACCTCACATTCAACTCGCCTTAGTGGGGTGAAATGGGTTGACCTCATTGATGAAAATGGGTTAAAAAATACTATCCGCCCGTTTAGAGGTGAATTAGCATGTTAACTTGCCAAAAGAGAAAATGGAGAGAGTGAGAGTCTCACTCTCCAAGTTGTGTATTTTAATTTATAATATAAGATTAAATATTAAAAGTATATTTATTAACAATATGTTTTTTTAATATTTTTACAATTCATGATTTTATTTCTTTAATATTTTAATTGTATTTTCATTTTACATTTCAATTCAATAATATTATTTTATTAATGAGTTTTTTTTTTTTAGGTTAATGGTATTGTTTGAATAATATTTTAAATCTATTTTCATGATCTTGTAATTTTTATTATAAGAAAAATATCTTCAATTTGATACAATGTATTAAGATTTTAAATTTAAATTAAATTAAATTTAAGAAATATATTTAAAAGAAATAAAAATTAAAAAAATTAAATGCTAAATACATTGAATAGGATAAGTCATTTGACTTAATAAGAGTGAGAAGAACTCTTAAAAACACTCTTATTCAAGGATTAAGATCCAGATTTATAATTATGGGTGAGCAAGGGACAAGTTGAGACATGTTTATCTTTGTCCCTATTTGACTTGAAATTTTGCTCGAGTCATGTATTGGAACCTGAACTGACCCAATTAAGACTCAAAATATACGGGACAAGGCCGAGTCAACCTGACCTTTTAACATAGTATATCAATATTAACATTATGTATAATTAGATCTAGAATAAAAGAAGTACAAAACTTAAATTAAGATATATTTTACAATATATATTTTAAAATAAAAAATATCATTATAAATATAATATCATGTTATACAAAATATTATCTACTAAACAAAAAGTTTTATTATTAATACATAATTCTTCAAAAAACTTATACTTTTAAAGAGAATATAGAACATTAAATTGGGTTGGGACAAACCAAGGCATAATCCAAACCTATCCTAAAAGAGGCACCAGGTCTAATTTCAAAACTTGAACCCATCAAAATCAACCTCAGGCCAAGTCGAGTTAGTGGGACAGGTAGGGTCATGCTCATCCCTATTTATAAAATAAAAGTATTAGAATATATATAATTTGGAGAATTGGATTCTCACTTTTCTTACTTTCTCAATTAGATAGGCTCAATATGTTCTTTTTCTCTCACTTGGATGTGCATTTCATATGTTACTATTGTATGAAGATTCAGATTTATAATATAGGAGTATTAGAATATATAATTTGGAAAATTGAATTTACACTCTTCTCACTTATTCAATTAGACATTCTTAATATACTCTTTCTTTTATCATTTGGATATGCATTTCACATATTACTCTTGTAACTAGCCAAATTTTTTTCCTCAATCATCTCAAATCACTCTTCTTTTATCTTGATTTGTATACTTAATTATCTTAACTGTCTATCTTTTTCAATGTTCAATCTTTTATGTCTATCTTTGAATTAAATTTCAATGGTTTTTTTTTTAAAAAAAATTGTCAATAATTAAAAATAACTTTATATTATAATTTAAATTATTCATTATAAATCTAAAATATAATCTATATGTTCAAAGATATTTGTTTATTATAAATTTTAATTATAATACAATTTATTATTAAAAAATATTTATTTATTATGACTTTTAATTATATAAAAATAAATATTTGCCTTATATAATACACATACTAAAATATTAGTTATTACTAATTGTTAATTCATATGACACAAGGAGTGCATATTTAAATTAGGAGGTGTCTAACAACACACTCTTTAAGTGGAACTCTAATGAGACTTGCTCTCTCAAATTATGTCAGATTAGCAACTCATGTAGCAAATAGCAATTCAAATACCATTGGAGAGCAATTGAGAAAATAATGAGTTGCTGAATGAAGCAACAATTGTTTTTCATTTTTTGGGTCCCACTTGTACTTCAATGTCATATAAAATGCTTTTTAGATTTTAGATTGTGGGGTCTACTTAAGCAACTTCTTAAAATTGTTAGGTTGGAGAACAAAAAATTATTTGAGTTGCTTAAAATAATAAAGATAATATTAGTTCTACTTGACTTAAATAAGATTGTCTTTTATGAAGGATGTACCAAAAAAGTAATAAAGATAAGATAATATTATAAAAAAGTGTAAAAAATTATACAATATTGTACGTAGCAACTCTAATGAGTTGCAAAAGATGTTTTAACACACTCCTTTTACATCCTCTTTTTTATAAGTTAAAATTTATTAAAAATAAAAAAAATGATAAATGAGATTCATTAAATAAAGAATGACACTCAGCCAATTTTGTAATTTCTAATAAATTTAACCAATAATAATAAATGCATGTGTTACTAAAAATTCTCTAAAATAAAATTGTGCATATATAGTTTGGATTGTTTTTAAAAAAAGTATTTGTATTTTTTTAGAAAATTTTAAAAATTATAAAAAATAACGATTATTTTTTTAAAATAAACAAAAAAAAATACACATTAATTTTTTAAATATATATTTTAATTATATTGTTTATAATAATTATAGATTACTTTAAGTATAAAATAAGCTAGAATGTAATTTTCATGTATAGTTATTATAAAATATTGCCAATCACTTATAAATCGTGCTAAATATAATTTTTAAGATCATTATTATATAAATTAACAAAATGTACATAATCTTATGGGATTGAATGAAATTATAGAAATGAGTGTATTTAGATTAAATTCAATAAATTATAAATTATTAGGAAACACTATCCTTTACCAAAGAGTATAATTCAATAAGAGAAAATAGGCTATGCACTAACAGTGTAAAGTAATTTTACACCATCATTCAATCAGAAACTATAATATATGGTAAGTTTGTTGACTTTTACAATAACTATCTTAAAAGTCATACAATAGTGATTTCTAATTGTTTGACAGTGTAAAATTTTTTATACTGATAATGCATAACCATTAACTCATTCAATAAATTAAAATTTATACTATACATAAACTGGATTTGGATATCTTGAATTCAAACTTTGTAAATAAAAAAAAAAACTTGATTAGGAGGGAAGATTCTAAAAAAAAGTCAGCCAATTTTTTATGAAAATTCATGCATGTTTATATTTTAGTTGGAAGAGTTTAAAAGTACTTTTATTCCTAAAATAATAATTTTTTCCTTTTTTATTTTATGCATTTGAATTCGGTTTTGTACATTAAAATTCGTAAAAGTACTTTTTTCAACGGTTATTGAAACATAGCCTAAAGTTAGAAAAGTACTTTTGTGAATTTTAATGCATATTCTCTCATTTCAAGGTACAAATGAAAAAAGAAAAATTTACTGTTTGAAAAGAAAAATACTTGTGAGTCTCTTTAACTATAAATGTTTGGATTACATAGGCTCAAAAGTATTTTTACTTTTAGAGAAAATAAGCTATACATTGATATTGTAAAACAATTTTATATTATCATTCAATCACAATTTATCATATAGTAAGTTTGTTAGCTTTAATAATAACAATTTTAAAAGTCATATTAAAATTAATTTTTAATTAATTAATAATATAAATTTTTTTACAGTGGCAATACATAGTGCATAACAATTAAGGAATATACATTGAAATGAAGGAATATACATTAAAATTCATAAAAATTCTTTTTTCGTGAAATTCAGTTCCTACCAATCATGGTGTGAACAAAAATACAATATCATTACGAATCAAGTATCAATAGCAGTGCATGAGGCGAATTTCGGTATTATCGAATTCGAGATTGATTACACTTTCCTAATAATCCTCGGTGAGTCGTCCTTCGGCGTTAGTGCCCCTGCCCTCTGTTTCGAAATTCTAAATTTAATTCTAGGCTCTCGTAGCTTTGTTAAAGTGAGTTGCCTATACGACGTCGTTGCGAAGTGGTGGATGGCTGGATGGCCTCTGTATGCAACTACAAAGTGCAAAACTAGAAACGGGTGGTGTCAATGCTAGTTTGTTGTTAACGTCTTGTGGTAGCTTCCAGGAAAGGACTCGAAGGTTTCGTATTAGTAATGTAAGTGCTTTACGTTACGCATGTGATAGTGATTATCATTACGTTGGCTGTTGGCAAAGATTTTTATTGCTCCACCCTCCATTGACTCTGCTTCCTGTTCTTTTAAATATTCTAGATTGTTTTAGTTGATTCCATGTATGTTGTGTTTCTTTTGAACATTCTGGGTGTGGTGGGTTTATACCCTAAACTCCCAAAAATAATAAAATTGAAAGAATTGTAGAATTTCTATAGTATGCAGTAGATGTAGTCTCCTTAAGTTGCTCTCTTTAACTGCCTCCAACTCCAAGTGACCAAAGACAGAAAAACAATTTAAAATTAGATTATCCACGAATCTTTATAATAGTGCCTACCCTTAATGCAAACAAGATAACTTATTGAGCGCCCTGTTGGCTCTAAGTGTCTCGCTGTTAAATTTTTGCGCTTTTGAGAATTTTTCTATCCTAAAGTATGCTTAAACTAGAAGAAGCCCCATCAGAAACAATTTATGTTTGACCAAATGTGTGAGAGAATGAGTGTGTTTTTTTAATGAATAAATGTCTAATGGGCAATTGATAGTTATTTGTTTAATTATCCGTAGATTAAATGAGCTATGATCACAAATTAACCTCACCGTTTGTCATCCGTCATTATTCACTACCATCAGTAACCACCATTATCATCAATGTTACAGTACAACTGATGTCTCCACCACCTGCACCATTGTCATTATTGCTATACCTACAACTATTGTTGTTCCTGTGTCAACCTTGGTAGAATGGTTTGGGGTGGCTTTGTCACATGGAGAGCTCTACTATTTGCTAGTTGCTACAATACTTGCAAAGACACTTCAACGTCCAAGGAAGTGAGACAGAAAGAGAAACTAGTGAGTCTTTAAGCTAGAGAAATAATATTTTTTGGGTACTGTTGAGGTATCCATACCCATTGTATAAGGAGTCATGGAGACACATTACACATATCCTCTTGTGTGCTAGTGTGAGTTGCGCCCAAATGTCATAAATACAGTGACGTTGGGTGGGGATTCTGTTGTACACTCAGCCAATCTCCTGATTCTAAGTGTCCAAAACCATTGCAGATGTATCTTCCAAAATCAGTCCACTAATAGTGCTAATTTGGGTCTGAGTGTTGGATGGCCTGACAGGATATCATTGAGAAATAGGAATCTGTGTAATCAAAAGATTTCTTGCAATCCTTTCTAGTATGGAATGAGTCAATCATCCACTTTGGTATCTTATTGAACAAAAATGGTGATATTGTTCCTCTGATAAAAAATTTTGATTTTTGGGAATTATCTTGGTCATCCAATAATAAGGGTTTCCCTTTCTTCAAATGAAAGATTTGAAGACCTATTGATTCTAATAACTGATTATAGAGTGGATCATTCAGACCTTTCAATTCATAGATGTAGATCTCAAACCTATGAATGGGGATACCCCCTAAACTCACAAAGATAAAAGGAAGTGAGTTAGATAAAAAAAGAAGTAACTTGGACAAAAAGAAGTAAAGTGACTTAGACAATTCTTTTTTGTTGATAACCTTAGACCAATTAATTGAATATTGGTTAATATGTAATTGATTTGGATCATTGATTGTTGGACTTGCAAGGTTGAGCCTAGCTTGATTGGGTTGGTTGGTGTTGTGAATATCAATTGAAATTTCCAAATAAAAACAATGATAAAAGAAAGAGTAAAGATAGGGAACTTTTCTAGGCAATTTTGGTGATATTTAAGTATCTAATATCAATATTACAAAATAATAGAGAAATTAATGAAGATATCACACACAAAATACAAGCTGGGTAGTTAAAATGGATAAAGACATTGGAGGTTATTTATGACTGATTGATTGCAAATTACCTACCAAGCTTAAAGAGAATTTTATCGTACAATTATACAACCAGCTATACTTTATGTTAGTGAATGTTAAACTAGGGACAACAAGAGAAAAAAAGTGAGAGTAGTAGGAGTATGTTAAGATGAATGTGTGGCTACAAAAGAAAGGATAGGATATGAAATGACTAAAGACAAAAAGATATTGGTGTGATACCTATCGAGGAAAAAATGATAGAAAATCGGTTAAAGTGGTATGGACACATGCAAAGAAGGCCATGGGAAGCACTAGTGAAGAGGGTAGATCACATGACTTTTAGCCTTGTAAGAAAGGGTAAAGGGAGACCAAGAAGGACATTGGAAGAAATTATTAAAAGGGAACTCATGGTGAATAAAATCCCCGAGAATTTGATTTTTAATCGAGCCCAAAGGCATCATGTGATCTATGTGCCCAATCTCACCTAATGGAATAAGGGTATTGTTGTTGTTGTTTGGTGATACCAAAGCATGGAGGATGAGACATTGATGTCAAATAAGGTTTTCTCAATGATTTTGGGAAAGATTCTCATAATGGCTTTGGGAAGGTAAGAAAGCTTAAATTGGAAAAATATCTCCATCACTTCAATCTTGGAATTTGCATCAATTAATGGAGATTGTTGATAGATGCAAATGGTAGTAGTTGTGGACTCCATGAACAGGAGCACTTGGAGAAATCCTGACATCTAAGAGAGGAGTAAGGAATCTACAAGTGTGAGTGATCACTTGAGTAGTGAGAGTATCTCTTGTGAAGTGAGTGTTTATAATTTCTCGTAACTTGAGTGGAGTACTCAGGTTTGTAAGGTAATACACAACTTGGGGTGGTTTTTCAAGTTTACACAAAACTTAAGATATTATTTTGAGATAGTGAGTATTGTGTTGGAGCATTTCATTGGACATAGGCAAATGGTATTGAGCCATGTAAATCTTGTGTCTTCTATTGTTTTCTTTGTGGCGTGTTTTGTGTGTGTTCCCATCATCAATCCTTGGTGTGTTTGATTTTTTCCAACAGTTCTGTCACATGCTGGCTTGAATCACATGGTATTGGGCTTAGCTCAGTATGCCCCAAGGTCCAACTGCTGTTCATTTCATCTAGATAAATAGTTTAAACTTTAGATTGACTTGTTGAACTTCATCCAGGTAAAAATATTAGTATGGTTTCAGTATAATACCTTCTAAACTGTACACTTCTTGCAATGAAATAGATGTATCTTACTTACATCTTGGACTGTTCATTATTTCCTTTTTCTGTCTTCTTGCTGCATATTCAAGTACTTCCAAGTAAGCATTCCTAGATAACTGCCTGATCATCACATAGAAAATGTATTCTATGGCCCCATGACTATTTGATTTTTTGTTCCTAGTTTGAATGATTTTATGTGTGGTTGAAAATTGAAATGTCTTCTCAACAACAGACATAAATATATCAATTTGCAAGTGTAATTTTGGCCAATTTGAAAAAAAATTAAACTATACAATCCTTGAATTGTACATGCGATGGTGTCATGGAAGGGGCCTACAATTGATAAGATGAGGAAAATTTTGTCATATATTTTAAGTTCATATCATGCAATCATTCTTGTAATCTCAATTTTTTCTCTAACATTAATTGACAATTATAGTTTCGTGCATGAGCATGCAATCTCTTTTTAGGTTCTAAGGCAATTGTTCATTTCTTAAAACTATGATTTATTACACTTAAAATACTTGAAGCTGATTGTAATTGATGATATTTGCTGCTAAGTTTATATTCTTTTATAAAATATCGAATTTGAGTTGATATTTGAGATTGCTATTTAATGTTTGAGCTGATAAAGCTTGTAGATCCAGATAGGCTGAGAGTTGTAGTCCAAAATTAGCATTGATAACTGGCATATCTAGTTAAAGTTTTATTTATTGTTCATGAAACTGTCAATGTTATGGCGATAATTCTGCAGTATTGCTTGTCTGACCACAATCAACAAACTGATAATAGTTATCAGTAGCTTTCTTTTATGATATGTTGTACTATTGATTATTGATAGTTTGCAATTTTACATCTTGTCTCGTGAAAAAGTGGGGTTGTGAAAACTATGTGTGTGGCTGTATCCTCTATAGGTGCGTGGCTAACTGGATCACTAATATTTCAGCATGGTGTATTCTGGTTATTGAATCGTCTACTGATATTTTTTTCATTTGAAACGTAATTATAATTTTGTCTTTGGATGATTATGTAGTACAAGCATGATATTTCTTATACTGTATTTTATTGTTGTTACTCTTTTGGTACCTAAGTTAGTTGCGAAACCAGTAAATTATTTAGCAATTAGCACTGTTGGCAATACCCTAAACTTAGGTTTAACTGTTTCAATTGTTTCAAATTATGATTACGTTTATCATTTGTTCAATTTTCAATTAGTTTATTTCATCATTTGAATGATCTTGGAAAAGTTACTTCTGTAAATGTACACTTCATAAAAGGCTACCTCCTACAGCAAAAGGTTATGAACATGAATAGACTATGTTGATGAAGCTAGTGGCATCAACATTACGTGGTGGGTGACAACAATGTGAAAGTGATCCAATAGACACAGTAATGATGTTGACGGTGCCATGTGAATGCTTAGTTGTACAATTGTTTTTATTGTAATGAAATTGAAAGAACACTGTGGCATATAACAGCACAATGATGGGATGTGTATCAATTCACTTGCATATTTTTTTAAACTCATTTGATCTTGATGTCGTTGACAAAACATGCTTCAAGATATTCTATTGCCACGTAATAAAGCGGGATGTCTCCCTTCTGTGCAGCCTTGTTGCCTATAATGCAAGATTTTACGTAAATGGTTTCATTTGAATTTCACTTAGGAAACCTGCTTTTGAATGATCATGAATGCCCCCATTATCCTCATTTTAGCCCTCTGTTTGGTCGGCAGGCACACAAGATTTTGAGCTGCAATGTGGTGTTGAATTAACATATGATTTGATGATCACTTCTCTCCCTGGCCACTGTAAATTTTTGGCTGTTCTGTTGTTTGTAGACATTTATTGCACCGAGACATTAATCAGTTATTTTTATCGTATCCGTGGATACCTTGTCTTATATTTCGCTTACTTCGTTTTTTTTTCTTTCTAATTTTCTCCTATACAAATTGTGGGATCTTCGATAAAATAAATTGAGAGTAAAGTACCATTTTAGTTTTTGAAATTGCGGGGTATTGTCATAGTAGTCCTTGTAATTAGAAAAATGTCAAATAAATCCTAAAATTAAAATTATTGAAATTTAGTCTCTGATATGTACAACTTAGGATGTATTTGAATTGGAGATGAGTTTCATTCAACGCCAATTCTTTGTGAGAGGTTCATTCACATTTAGCGTGCATTTGAACGTGAGATTAAAGTAAAACAAACATACACTTACTGTCATTATAGTTTTTGGTTTCTATATTTTATAACTTACTATGAATATAGTCCATAATAGAATTAACAGTAGAGACTAATGTGACCAACGAATTTTAATTTTAGAGATTTATTTGACATTTTTCTAATTCTAGAGATTACTATGACGGTGTTTTACAATTTTAGGGATTAAAATGGTAGTTTACTCAATAAATTGAAGTTCATAAACAGTTTAAGTAGTGATGGTTTTTGCTCCTTCAACAAGATTATTCCATTTTTATTTTTTTTTGATATTAAAGATTATTCCATTTCTGGGACCACGATCAGGAGACTATTGTATAGGCACGACAGAAATTTGTGAACAGAGTATAGAGACTCAGATAGGATAAAGGGTAATCCTTGACTACATTGTAAAGAAACTGGCCGGATCATCAACAGGGGAGAACTCCCCTTTACTGCTTTATGATATTTGAGGTTAATATAACGCAGTATTATCAATAATTACTTTTTTTGTTTGATAGTTTTCCGCAATTGAAAGGGGAACGGGAAAGAAGATCGGGTGGGAATCAATCTCATAACATCAAATATGAACTGTGATAAAGACACTAGGTGATAGTATATGAACCTATTAGTGTTGGTACCACAAAATAGACGGTGTCCTTCAGAAAATCACTTTTGGCTCACTATGTAAATGCAAAGACACAGTAGCAATAGCTTCAAAATCTCCAACCAAGCTATAAGGTCCAATAATGTTATGTACTATTTTGGTCCCCGCCTCTCCACCAAACATGAACAGGCTTCATGCCCTAGAAAGGTTTCCGATCCCTCTGGCCAAGGGCATCTCCTTTGTTAGCCGGCTAGTTAGTTAGCAACACGTGGCTTTTTTATAGTCACAGCTCGTGACTACTACGTGAAGCAGTATGAAGTTCAACCACGCGAATGGAGCCACGTCGCATTTTGAGTTGATTATGGTAATGTAATTTTTTACGCGACATCGGTGCTGGATTTGTTTCGTTTACTCGAGGAAACTATGCAAGTTTTAAATCCGTTTTAGTATTATATTTGTGATATAATATTGCATTCTTTAAGAGTTTAAATTGTCAACGGGTGTTTGAGAAGTGAGATGAAAGGACCATAATGAAACTAAACTTCGTACTATAGATCCATGAGTAATCTTGAAACTATCACAGGGGGCCCATACAGGGTGTAGTCTCCTTGCAATCAGTAAACTGGAATACAAGTCTTCGACTTACAAAAGGTTATATTATAGGACCATTCAATAGATTTCAAAAACTAAAATCATTAATTAATAACATTTATTATTAGCACCGCTTACATGATCAGACTATTTGATGATACTAAATTATGCCACCATTTACAAATAGGATAGACATGATGTTACTTAGAAGAAGACACCAATGTTCAGATCCTCGCTATAAAACAGGAGGTTGGGTCGTGTTAAGGAGGAGCAATTAAAATCAAGTTGGGGTGGCAAGGAATATCTAAAAATTTTATATATGAATAAAGGAAGATTTTATCATATGATCATCTTTGATTCTATTCGTTTCTCCAGAATCGTGTAGGTAGGCCATGAGGAGGGACTGGGAATGGGCTATACTGGATTCCGTTCTGATATCCCACTACCTCCCACCTGCCATCCAAATAATTGAGCACGGTTAATGAACACTCTGATGATGATAGTGCAGATGTAAATAAAACACGAAAAAGAAAATCCATATCAAAATTTGACAAAAAGAATTTTTGTTTTTGGTCAATACAAAATGAAGTTAAAATTTTACCTGTATTTGGTTACTAGATGATGAATTAAAATCAGCATGTTCAATTTGGCAAGCTCATTTCCTGGACAAGAGTGCATTCCGTTGCCAAATGGCATAAAAGTATTGGGCTTTGGAGCAACCTGCAGCCATACAGAATTGAAATATATGTTCAGAAGAATATAGGGTTTCGCGTTTTTTTTTTTTTTTTAAATATTTGTCTGACTAAGGGGTTGACAAATTGATTTTCAGCACAACGTACCTCAAACCTAGATGGGTCAAAATTGTGAGGAGCAGGGTGGAATTCTGGATTATGATGGATGTTCCTGAACAGTGGCATTACTTTCCAACCCTTCGGTATAAGATATCCTTGACAGTTCACGAAAGAACATTTTAGAAATCATGTAGGAAATAGTAAAACCTTTTGAAAATTAACCTTCCCATAAATGTACAGGTAAAAGAATATTCCGTCTCAAATTCTAACCTTTGTACACTACATCAACCACAGCTTCTCTAAAAGTAAATGATATGATACTTGCCATCCTAAGGCTTTCCAATATCACCTGCAATATACAAGATCCCCCTGAGAAATATTTTCACCAAGTTGCCTTCATAATAAACCAAGACATGGAATTGTTTTGTATCACATTTACAGCAGTATATACCATACCCTACGAGTAATTGGCATATTTTTGGTCTGACCCCATGTCAATGGCATCTTCCCTCCTTCGTTAGCTTCATCTACTGCCATTTGCTCTGCCTGCAAAACAGTTCCGTTGACTCATTAATTAGCACAACTTTTCAACACTTGTGGCCTACATGGATTTGGAAAATCTTTTTGGGAGACAAAAACAATTCTTACTTTTATTGCTTCAAGAAGTTTCTGGTCATCATGAAGATACTTGAGAATCCAGGTTAGAACACTTGCTGTAGTATCCTGAGCTGCAAATACTACCCCAATTACATTATCAGCAATTTGGTCATCACTTAGCGTTTGTCCTTTTTCATCCTTGTAGTTCAGCAAGTGGCCTAATAGATCCTTCCCCATCAATCTCTGCTCCTTTCTTTTACAAATTATCTCACTTATAATCTCTCTGATTCTCCTTCTTGCCTTCAAATCATTTCAAAAAATATTCATCAGACAGAGAAATGACACAGAATCTGATCCCAAGTATCAAATGATTTTCTTAGACCAGTTGTTAAAAATCATATAATATAAAATAAAGAAAAGCGCTAACAACAGCACACTCCTTTTAACACACTTTCTACTATTGATAAAATTCATCTAAAATTATAAAATCACGAGTGAGACCCATTAAATAAATAGGAACTCACAAAATTTTGTAATTTTCAATAAATTTCAGTTAATAACAAAGAGTGTGTTCAAAAGACTGAGTTATTAGTATTTCTCCAAAATAAATGCATCACTGCAGCTTACCAAGAGTGCTTTGGAGTATGCAGTTCCGGGTATCCTGTTTGGGAAAGAATTGTAACCTTTCTCTACTATGCAGTAGTTTTCCTTAAGCTGGTCTCTATAATTGCCTTCCAAGTAACCAAAGACAGAGAGGATGCCAATATTGAAAGAGAACTGCGAAGAGTTAAGGGAAGCCATGAGTTGCGAAATCATGATCGCCATGTACAATAATGGAGGACCCAGTGACAAGAAAATTAATGAGGAAGCAACAAATGAAACAAAATTCAAGGCCATGCAATAAAAGTATCGAATAAGACAACAGATAAACCGAAAGCAGACCCACTACTATAGCAAAATGAGCTTCACAAACTAGAAACACATCATATCAAATACACAAGCAGCTATAAGACCCAACAACCAACCTTTTTCATTTCCCGGAAAGCTTCAATGACTTGTCCAGTTGAAACCCACGATTCCAAGGAGGAAACAACCTGGGTTTCGATGTCTGGAATCAGTTTTCGGATGGTTTCAGGAGAGAGAGAGGTTTGCACCAGCTTCCTAATGCGAGTGTGGTAGTCTCCTTGGTGAAAGAACAATGCAGAAGGGCCTATTAGCTTCTCTTTGCTTTTGGGGTATGTAGGCTTGAACCAGTGAGCATGAGTCACCAACACAAACCGCGCAGCCTCAGGGCTCGCCAGCATCACGCATGGACAACCTAGTACGTGTGTTTTGAAAATTTCTCCATATCTGATTAATTAAGAATATGTACAATTAAGTTAGCATAGCACCACCACCATGTTTGTTTAAGCTCCGTGCAAAAGAAAGCTCGAAAGGGAAAAAAAGAAAAAAAGTGATCATAAATCACGAGGATCATATTAAACTAATTAAGAACCTTTTTTGCTTTGAAGCAAAGAAGATGTTAGGGTCCTGAGAGTAGAGTTGAAGAGTCTCTCCTATGTAAGGCCAACCCATTGAGCCAGGGGGAAGCTTAGGCTTAGCTATGCCTTTGGGTTTCTTGTGTTTCTTTATTAATGGATACGAAAGAAGGGATGAGAAAAAGAGGAAAATGCAAACGAAAATGGCAATAATCTCCATACACACGCGTAGCACCTTCTCTCAAGTAACTCGCTCTATGTGAGTTCCCGCGAGTGCGGGTTATATGGAAATGACGAAATACGATGGGTGGAATGCGTTTGCTTTGATGGCTATTCTAGTCAATGAATGATCCGTTTGAGTTAAGCTTGGCTTATATATAGAGGCAGCAACACGGATGGGAGAACTTATTACGTGGTCCTGCACCACTATGGTCCTCGCTAATTTTTAATTAATATGTAATTAAGTATAATTAATTATTATTTTTAATTATAAAATTTAAATATGTATTATATAAATATTAGTTGAGATTATGAATATTTAATAATCTTAAATTACCTAATAATTTTTCCAAGGATTTTGGAAGGAGGGGGCGGGGTGGGTGCGGGTGGGGGTGGCACAGGTCTTTATCTAATTAATCAAATTTAAAGTTGAAATCTTTATAATGATTATTTCAAATATTTTTATTTTACCGAAAACGTCGAGCACTACTGTACGGAATACTGCGGAGGGGAAAAGGCAATGAAAAAGAAATCATTTAATTATCTCGTTAGAAAAAGCACAGAAAAAAAGTCGGGTTACTTGTGGGTGGCTTATCATCTAAGTCATATTAGGTCAAATTAATTTATTAAGTTTAATTTTTTATTTAGTTAAAAAATTAAACTTTAAACTATTTAATTATTTTAAGTTTAATAGGATAACGGTTATCCCTCTCAACATTTCGGTATTAACATATTTAATAACATTCATGGATAGTGATAGTCAAAGGAAATATAAATACTATTTATGAGTCACATATGATAATGTACATCATCGCTCCTTACCTTTAGACTCAGATCTTTATCAACTAAAGAGTCGGAGTTTTTGTAGTTAATCCTCCGACTATTGGCATGTGAAGACCTTTGTAGTAGTCCACCACATCGTCTTGCATAGCTGAGTACAGGGTATATCAAATCTTCTTGAGCCATTGAAGAACAAAACTCAATATTAATGATTAAACTATTTTAAAAATATGTTTGTATAATTAAAACTTTCGTACTAAAAAATAGACTTTTAAATAGATTTTTGAGTTCGGTTAAGGTTTTAAAAGTTGGGACAAACCTTAAAAAGAATTATTTTTAAAAGCAAATAAATATTATTACTAGGAGTATAAGGGGTACTCTAATCTTCTTACAAGAATCATCCACCTGGACAAATTTTAACAAAGAAGGCCAAAGCCAGGTTGCAAAACCAATATGAGAACCTAAGCCCTATAGAGTTAGAGAAAGCAACAAGCCAAGACCATGAGCAGGTTTTTACCATTTAATATGGTAAATGGGTCAAGTAAATATGGTGAGTTTTTACCTTAAAAGACTTATATCAAGTAAATGAATTAGATCTAAGTCTTAATCTGAGAAGTTGACTAGGATAAGACGTTGTAAAATGTAATTTAACCTATTTCTACCCGTAAGAAAACAAAAAATATAATAAAATAAAAATATAGGAGTCTTTATATGCTTCTTTTTGTACGGACTGTGTTTAAGTTTAGACAGTTTATAAAATAAGAGAAATTCTTAAGTACGATTTTTTTAATTAAAATACTCATATATGATTATTTTATATGTGTAAAGTTATATGTTCATCTTAAAAATATAGGTTTCTTTGTATGTGTGAGATTGTGTCAATTTTCAGTGTTGAGTAGTTTTATCTAAAGAATATTGTGATAATATCGTGTTTTTATTATCGGATAAATTTCATGTAAATTTCAGTAAAAATATTTATATAAACTTCTTTTTTAATAGGAAATATATAAATTTTACTTAATAACAAAAATATATTACTAATATTTCTTTACTCTAAAACTTTGTCGATAAAATGAATAACTTTCTGTGTGTGAATTTGGGGATATTTCACATTTCATGTCCCATTTAAACTAAAAAAGATGAAACAGTACTTTCAGTCTCACTTTTCTCCAATAATAATTTAGGAAGTTTTTTCAGAACTTTTAAAATTGATTTTGACACTTGGATTTAGACACTTTCGTTTTTTATTTTATTTTTTCAAAAAACAGGGTTGGTTTATCTTCACGAATTAAGCAGACTTACTTTATGTGCGGGCCTATGCAGGAGCAATCATTTAAGTTGAAAAGGTTTATATATATTGCAATATATCTGAGTCATAAGTACACCAAACATGCATGAGACTTTCAAATTGTAATATAATAATAAAAACTTAATGGTGATATATTGTTAGTGTAAAAAATTTTACACTATCAACTAATCAAAAATTATTGTTAGTATAATTTTTAAGATATTTATTACAAAAATCAACAAAATTACTATATATAATAATTTGTAATTAGATGACAGTGTAAAACAATACATAGCCTATTTTTTTTTTAATAATAAAGTGGGTTGCAGACTTGTAGTTGTAATATCAAACATGAGAGTTTTAATTTGAGTACTCATTCTTTTACTTTTACGCATCTTAACACTTATATCACCGTGCAGAGAGTTTTAGTGATGATTTGCGCTTTTCACTCACAAAAAGAAAAATAATTTTAAAAAAGAGGTGTAGGTCTATCCGAAGTAATTCAATGACCAAATACGAGAGATATATTTTCACAGTCACAAAGTTCTTACATTATTGCCTCCTTTGTTTGCTGTCATGTTGCAATAATATTGCCAGTGTGTTGTAGGTGGGAGATCATTTGAAACTGTCATGAAAAGATAAATATATTAAAAGTTTAATTTTTAGTCACTGTCAATATAAATTTTTTTATAAGTTCAACCAATTACGGTAAATATGATTTTTAGGATAGTTAATATAAAAGTTAATAAATTTATTATACATAATAAATTATTATTAGATGCTAGTATAAAAACATTTTACACTATCAATGCATATACTATTTACTTATATACTAAAATGAAACATGAAGAAGGGCGTGGATATATATAACCAAACAGCTAGATAACTCTCGTGAAATGTTGCACTTTAAGCGATAGAGCTAGTGTTACTTTCGTTTAACTTGCTCCCCTTGACTCTTGCCAAAGACAAGGAAACTATTGGCATGTGGTTACAACAGAATCGGAAACCACAATCTTCTTCTTCTTTTGTTAAGGCAGTGACAAGTTTCCCAGAAAACTGAACTCGGGTAAAACTGGTGAATTTTCTGCTTCTAAACCATTAATTCTCCTTCTTACGGCATAATAGCCTTAGTATGACCTTCAATTTACAAATATATAAACTTTCATTATCAACTCTTATCGAGTCATATTTCCTGTTTAATTTTTCAGTTCTACTTTATTAACTCTTTCAACTATATTACTTGGACATCACATCATTTTTGCGTAATTGTGTTATAGTATTTTTTTTTTTAAAGTATCATTCCACTTGATAAATAAGAAACTGATGTCATGAGGTACCACATGAAGAGCTAACAAGGACCCCACTAATAAATGTGGTGTGTGCATGCGCCCTTAAAGAATTTGAGTATTTTTCATTCAAATGAACATATATTAATGTTTCTACATTACAAGTTTATAAATCACAATTTGATGTAAAAGTAATTTTTTTACTTTTACTCAAACTATAATTAGACTTAAAATCATATTTAAACAAAACACAATCATAAATGTTTTTTATAAGCAAAATATTATTAACATGAGTAAAGGACCAATCCGATTACATGAACAACAAAATTACATCCCCTATACAATAACACATTAAAGCATACACATACACTAGTATAAAGAAAACTAAAACAGAGGAACCTACGTTGGCAACGAATTACCGAGACCAAGTTTTAACCTTAATCAGATCCATAATAGTCAAGAAACAAGAGCTACCTCCATGTAGGCAGAGCTCTTAAATTGTAAAGTGATAGAGACACCATTTAAATATTTGGGCATTCTCCTTGGTATTAACCCTAAATGTTTTTCTTCTTGGAAGCCTTTGCTTGACACACTACAAGAAAAATGTAAATTAGTCCCAGCCAAAAGCCGACACTAATAGTTACTTTAGCTTGTCCAAGCGATAACCACAAGGTTGTCACTACCAAGGTCGACATTAATATGTTTGCATTGGCCAAAAGACACTGACATTTAATAGCATTAGCCAAGTCAATGCTTAAGCTGACACTAATTAGAATAGACAAAACAAGAAAAAACACTATCCTTATTGATAATGTATCTCTCCCATCATCACTACCATTAAAGGAGATTTTCGGCAACGTCCAACCATGCTTAAGCTAAGGCACTAGTACTCCATCCCCTGAATCATTTCCCTTAAACAACCATCAACACTTTAGTAGAAATCATAAGATTCGAATGTATATCTAAACCATTGCCAACCATTATCTTCTTTGCTTAGGAAGCCAACCACTATGAAAATGACACTAGCTACACCCATAAACCAACACCCCACATAAACTAGCACCACCATTAGATTGCCATACCCCAAGTCATCATCTCCGTCGAACCATCATCACGCGACATCAAACCTTCAAATCGCATCACCATTGTTGCAAGCCATCTTTGCAACTTAACACAAACCAAAACCTATTACTGTCGCCATTGCTTAGAGGTCAACATTTTGCCAGAACCTTCTTGTTGTCATTGCCAAACCCATAACCAAGAGAGGAAAGAATTAGAGTGAGGGGGATAAGGAGAGGAATGGAAGGAGAGGGAGTAGGAGGTTTTGAATTTAAGGAAAAGAGGGAAGCAAGAGAGGGTTTTTGATTTTGCGCTTATTGTAAAAACTAACAATAATTTTTTTTTCAAAAATTATTAGTTAGCATTAGTCTGGACACTGATAATTCTTTTTTTAAAAAAAAAAAATAGTAGCAAAAAAGATAAAAAATAACAAAAAACATATTAATGTCGGTTTAGCATCAATGTTAAGGCTGATGCTAGTTTGCGATTTTCTTGTAGTGACAAGATGCTAGCTAATCTTTCAATGTGGAGAAGCAAACATATCTCTGTTGGTGGTCGTTCACTCTCCTTAACTTTGTCTTTCCTGTTTACTAGTATATCTTTTTTCTTTATATAAAGCACCAAAAAAAGTAATCCTTTCTCATAAACAGACCCAAAAATACTTTTTATAGGGCAAGGTTGGGCGTAGGAAAAAGATTGCTTTGGTAAATTGAGAAAGGGTATGCCAAAAAAAATGTAAGGAGGTTTAGGTGTAAAAAATTTAGAACTATTCAATTTGGCTCTCTTAGGGAAATGGAAATGAAGATTATTAGTAGAGGATGAAGCTCTTTGGAAGAGGGTGTTAGTCTCAAAATGTGGAAAATGAGAGTTCAATAGGATGGACAATGCACACGAAGATTTTTTCAATAAAGGATCAATTTGGCGAAGGAATTGAGAGTTATAAAAAAAAGGGTAGTCAATAGGAAAAATCTAGTTTCAAAAAGAAATTATTAGGAAATTAGGAAATGGGAAAACTACATCTTTCTGATATGATAAATGGGTTGTGGAAGTTACACTAAAAGATGTTTTTAGTAGATTATTTTCAGTGTTAAAGGAGGAGCTAGGTCAATAAGATAGGTTCATTGAGAGATGGAAGTTGGGAATGGAATTCCACTATGAGATAGTTTTTTCAATAAAGGGTCAATTTGGTGAAGGGATTGCGAGTTATAAAAAAAAAGGGGGTAGTCAACAAGAAAAATCTAGTTTCAAAAAGAAATTATTAGGAAATGGGAAAACTACATCTTTTTGATATGATAAATGGGTTGTGGAAGTTACTCTAAAAGATGTTTTTAATAGATTATTTTTAGTGTTAAAGGAGGAGCTAGGTCAATAAAGGGGAATGGATAAAAGCTAGTTTTGATAATGCCAATATGAGCTTCCATAAGTGGTGGTCAAATCTACTTTGTTGTGTATCCTTTTATTCTTTATTTTATCTTCTTCTTATAGGACAACATTGTAGTTAATGACTTTACTATGAAGAATGTAACTGTCAAGAAGTATTCTAGATTTTACAACTTCTATAGTTAGAGGTTATTTAATCTATACTATTAAAGCTCAACACTGTTGAATGGTTTTCACTTATTGCTATTATAGGATGATTTTTATCTCCATGTAATGGGTTGGTTTTGTATAAGGGCGTATTTGAGGCTCATTGAATTATTATTTTAGCCTTACATTAAATCGAGGCACATTAAATTGTTGATTTTAGTTGATTTAAAATAAGGACCCCTATTATTATTTGGCTGTGTTGCTATTCAAAAGTAAAAAATGATGTTGTTTTGGCAGATTTAGACTATTGACTTCGCTTGATTTAGAATTCAATCATTAAATTGTGAGACCCTAAATTGCCGAGTTGGTTTATTTAGAACAAGGACCTTTGTTGTCATTTGGTCTTGTTTCCATTATGTTGTGGTATTGAAAAGTTGTGGTGTTGCTTCTGTTATGTGTATAATTGGTAATAGCCAAAATATTATCCATTCAAAAATTACTTGTTAAGGTGTCATTAATCATTTCCAATGCAATTTTAATACTCAGACAAGGATGCATTACACTGGCCAAACTTTCTAGAAGCAATTTGAGGAGTTCTCTTGCCTTTTGTTATTAAGTGAAAATATTGGTAATATAGGGTTTTTGTTGGACATCAATGTACATATATGGGTTATTTGGTGTATAGGAATACATTTTGATATGATATTTGTGTAAAGGTGTTGCATACATTTTGTGTATACAAATATTGAATACTATTGATTGGCTACTTCTTGTACCATTATTAAAGGCTACACTATTACAACTAAATCAAATACTCTACATAATAGCATGCTAGAATATTTGCTAAAAACATTTAACCTTCTTTTGTCTAATTAACCTTTAATGATAAAAATAATGATTGACTATATCAAATGGAAGAGAAATTGAAAATCCAAGCCATGCATATAGGAAGGACCAAACCTAGTGCACAGCAGGGCAGGCATTGTAAGATGCTATCTAAACTCCACATTTTTAGCACACAAAACAATTCATCTATTTAATTAAAACAAAGCATTGCGATTGTTCCTTCAAATAACAGCTCAATGTGATTTTTGCCTAGTACTCTAAATGTCAAAGTAAATTTATAATTTTTGATTCAAATGTTATTTACACATTTCAACTTGTACAACCTAAACGCTAATTTGGAATATGCAAACTATAATCCAAATATTTTGTAAGAATTTGGATTAGCTTAAATCAAGGAGTAGTGTAGGTTCAATTTGACTAAATAGATGCGTAATCAAACACCACAAATTGAAAAACGGGGTGCATGGAACTAAAAGCCTAGGAGCGAAACTTGAGAACCTTTCTCTTGGTCTAAATTTTTCTTGTCTAAACTTTTAATTGTATCCATCATGATCCTATAACATAGTATGAGATCTTTTGAATCACATAGATGCAAAAAAGTTTGCCTTTTTACGACTTTTTGACCTTCCAAATCCTTATTAATTTTTTTATTGAAGTTTCAATTTTACCTTTTCTTGGCCAACTTAATTGCTTTTTTTTTTCTTCCAAAAATTCTAAAATTCTTTATGTAAGAACAAATTCACTAGTACAAAAAAGGCTTCTAACATCGATTGTTTTCAACATTTTAGATTGATTCTACAAGTGGATATAGAATCAACTAATATAAAAAATCAATATTTTCTAGATCGATTCTAGAACCGATATAGAAAGTGATTTTCTAGATTGATCTTTTCTACAACTGATCTAAAAAAGTCTATTTTTTAAAACATCACTACAACTACATTGTATCCCTGATATATAATATTTTAACTCAAAAACTATAAATACAAAAATTGATAGAAAACAATTTTATTTCAATATTATATATATGATACATCTCATATATCAAAATACAAGTACAATTTTCTTATTACATGACTAACCTAAAAATAGATATCCAATTTTCCTATTATAGAGTGACCATGAACCTCCACTTTTCTAGTTACATGGTCCAAGTTGCAAGAAATTTGACTGCTCCTTTTATTTTCTTTTGATACAATAGGAAAGTCGATTCCTTCCTCTAAGTTAGCTTTTCTTCTCTCTTTTTTTTGTTCCACATTTCTTTTATTATAAACCTTCAATCGAGTTATATACATTTATCTCCATTAAAGTTTCTATTCAAAGTAGTGGTGGGAACTTTAACAAAGATGAATGAATAAAATCTAAGTAGGAGATTTATAATAAAAGAAATGTGAAACAAAAATAGAGAAGAAGCGGTAACTTGGAGGAAGGAATTGACGTTCCTATTGGATCAAATGAAAACAAAAGGAAGAAATAATCAAATTTCTCGCATGTGACCCTTGTAATGAGGAAAGAAAAGGTTCATCGCCACTTCATTGTTATTTATAGAAATAATGATTCCTTAAGCAAGTTGATGATAGTGTTTGAAACCTTCATACACACTATTTTGAGCCTTTGAACAAAGCACATATGTGCCATCTATAAGAGAGAGAGATAACAAGATTAAGGTTTGAAATAAAAAAGAAGGCTAGGGTTTGAAATCAAAGTCATAATTAGAGAGAGAGGAACATTACCTTATGAAGGGGCGAATGAGGTGCATCTTATCAAATTAGGGATTGAAAGACAAACTCACTGATAAAGAACATACTAATATAAAAGAACACATTTAAAAAAATGAAAATGAAAAGATATATAAAGAGAAAATATAAATTGAAATCATACTTATATAAGAGGAGGATTGATGTCGTTGAGGGGTACGCCGATTTGAAAATACTTTCCTCGAGACGTCTTGGAACTAGGGAATGAAAGTTGGAGAATTAGAGTGAAAACGAAAGTATAAGTGTGCTACTAAAATTAGAAAACTTGTGATAAATTTTTTAGATCAGTTGCACTAATAACCAGTCTAGAAAATACTTTTTACGTTAGTTCTTAGTATAATAAATCTAAAAAGTCTCGTCAGTATTTTCAGAAGTTGAAAAAAGAGTGTCAACATTCTAGATTGGTTCTAGTCATAATCAATCTAGAAAGTATTTTCTAGACCAATTTTTTGTACAACTAATCTATAAAGTCTTGTAAAAAAGTTTAAAATTTGCAAAAGGTGTGTACATTCTATATCGATCGATAAATAATCGATCTAAAACGTACATTTTACATGAGTTCTTAATGCAATTGATGTAGAAAGTGTTTTCTAAATTGATTCTAAAGAAATCAATGTAGAATATCCATTGTAATATTACAAAAATGTCATAGTCTCACATACTATATAAATTTTCTAGGATCTGATTCTGATGTTAAATATATATATATTTTTGTACTAGTGATTGTATATCTTCACTCAATTTTGAAAGTAATTAAATTTGACTTTATTTTTCTATTTTATGATTATCCTAGATTTACAACCATTTTAATCTACGATATAAGCACATAATACTATTTTAAAGATTGCAAATGAATTGTTTCAATTCCTTCAAGGATCTCTATTAATTAACGAGTTAAAAAAAACCAAACAAACACTATAGTTGTAGCCTTAGCACTACATCTTAATCCAGACCTTGAAGGCAATATGTGTCAATGAGTTTTCTCACTTTTGTTGTTATTGATTAATCCAAGCTTCTTTACCTCACTTTCACTAGGTCTATTTAGTAGTAGAAAATTTGGGTAGTTTGCACAAAGTTTTAGATTCAAATTTTGTTTCCATCATTATACACCAAAAAATTAATTCAAACTTATTTAAGTGTGTCTTTCTAAGTTCGTACTGTAGGGGGATTAGAAAGATCTCCATCAATTTAATAGGTTAGTAAACGACTATAATATAGTGAATTAGAAACTAAATCTTGACCTAAAATCAAAAGGTAATGATTCTTACTTACATTGTCTTTACTTAATGAGGAATGCTAGCAATACTTTTTCTAACAATATTTCTAACTCTCTCTACTATTGACTAGAATTTATTAAAAAACACAAATTTTGGTCAGTCTAATGTCTCATTTAATGAGTCTCTTTCTTGATTTAGAAGTGCGACTCACTAAAATTTATGATTTTCAATAAAGCCTAGTCAATAATAGAGAGTGTTAAAAAGAAAGTGTTGCTAGCATTCCTCTTACTTAATACAGTTTTAACTTATTGTGAGATTTCACTACTCATACTTGAATTTCAAACATGTGTGTAATACTTGTAATCACTTTGCTATAAAAATGCTAAGAAAATGATATAAAATATTCAGTGTAAAATACTCAATTTCTAATAAGATAAAGTTTCGTGTATAATAAATATCTTAAGTTTAAACATTTCTTTGAGAAATGGATTAAATATGAATTCTTTATATAGAAGTGTTTTTTAAATCCAAATGTTGAATTTCTCAATCTTAAATTAGAAACTATATCTCTTCACCCTAAATTTTTTCATTCTAAAGAATCAAGTTCCATGCATTTTTGATAGGAGAATCTATATAATACAATTCCCTTTGAAATAGGTTACATCTTTCAAGACTTTCACGTGATTGGGTCCAGCGTGCCCATATATATTTAGCATACTCTAATGCTTGGTTATACAAATTTAAACGAGTGGACCCATATATATATATATAACTCACCACGGTTGACTTAATGGTGGGAGATTGGGGTAGATTGCACAAAATCTTAAATTCAAGCTTTGTTACTGTCATTGTACACACACACACACAAATATATGCTTGGTATACAAATTAAAACGAGCCGAGAGAAATGTAGCATTTTGAAGCTCAAGACTAGCATAAAAGATATGTTTTTCAAACTTTCTATGTCTACTTAATTGAGTTAAATTAAAAGTTTAAGTTTGGCTCATTTAAAATATAATTTTTTTTGGCGGATTCTTTAAGAAAGTTCAAGTTACATTTTATATTTTAAAATGTAAAACGTAACTTACATTTTAAAATATAAAATGTAAGTTACATTTATTTAATTGGTCTGAATATATTTTGCTATTTTATATTTTTTTTCAATCAAATCTCTTATTATTATTGTTGTTATTTGCGTTTATCAATTCTAGTAAATATTTTATATTAAAAGATATTCAAAAATATGAATATGATCGAACAGATAAAAATATTCTTTTCTTAGATAAGTGATACGTAAAAATAAATTAGCAAATATTTAGATAGAATTACTATCTACTAAGTAATAGCAATACATAAATTATCACCATCTATATTTTTAATTAAAAATTACATTTTTTTTTTGTCATCGAATACACGTACATATGCCAACGATGAGCTCTATAATTGTATGACCCACACGGATCTAAATGTCGATTAGATTTAGAAAGCTTGTGGTTGGTTTGGCTAGGACGATGCCGAAACTATATATATATATATATATCCAATAAACCCTTATTTAATAATTAATTAATTAAATTATTTATCCAAACACACAATTTTATTAAGAAGATTTTTTTTTCTTATTTCATGCAACGTGCTCTTTTTTCCTCTTCTATTTATTAGCTCATAAACCATTTTACTCACTTTACCTAGAGAAAAAAATAATAATTTTTAATTAGTAATTTTGTGAAACCTTTCAGAAGCTAGCAAGCTCTTCGAATATTTATGTCATTATATTGTGTTTGCTTGTAACACGTTATATCATATATCTTTTATAAATACTACAAATTAAGTAGTGTATAATTATGTATGGATCAATAAAATCTAACACCGATAGTATTGTTAAGTCATTTTCAGCGATCTACCTTTGCTTACCTACATTTTCTGCTCCTCTGAAAGCCAGGAGAAATTGGAAATGGATTTGGCTTGTTTATTATATTGCTTAAACTAAACGACCAGTGAGAACAGCTAGTGTTATCTAAGTTATAATAACAAAAAATAATCAACCTTTTCTGCTCCTTCTTAGATAAAAAACAAAAAATAATAATCGACAAGCCTATTCAAAATATATAACAGGCAATGAATAAACCTAATAGATTCATCGTTGGATATGGGTTTCAACGAAAAGTGAAACAAAAAAAATCTAGAGATTTCTCACTAGCTAGCATTAGCTTGTAGTCCGTGTGTTTCAGAATTCGTTGTGGTTCACAATTTTCTTCAACCATTCTTGTGTACCCTTTTCATTTGAATCACAAGTTAAGGTGGCATATATGCTACCAAACTGTGATGTACTTTTAATTTACCTCTAGAAAAGGACAACTAAATGACGAATGCTGTTATACAAGAATTATCGTAGTAGGTACTCGGGTATGTTTGGTTAAAAAGAAAGAATAAAAAAGAAAGAAAACACAGATAACGAAATATTTTCTTTTGTTTGGTTGGAGAGAAAGTAAAAGAAAAAAGAAAGGAAAAATTGACTTTTAAAAACAAAAATTTAAACTTTTCTTTTCTTTCACATTTCCTTCAATTTAAATTCTAAACTTTTCTCTCCTTCTATGTTTTCTTTTCACCCAATCAAACAGGCTAGTAGAGTTGCTTGTGGCAATCCATCCATCCCCCTCCCCCTCCGAAAAAAAGAAGAGATTATTTGAGTAGGATGACATAGTCCATGTGAGTAGGTATATATATTTGTGGAAACTGATGTTGTAGGTATAACATCAATAAACCGTGTCATCATAATCTTAACCGAAACAGATTTAGTGTGTGTTTGATTTGTAGTTGAAAATTTGCAAACTCACCTTCAACGGAAAAGACAAAAAAACTTGCTTTTCATTTTAGTGTTTTGTAAAGTGGGAATTCTCGTTTGCACTGATGCAAACGGGTTCCCAAACACACTCTTAATGGTTTTTCTTCGTGATACTACATCAAACAAGTTGTCTAAGTGATATATATTTGATTTTCTTGAAGTAAAGTTTTAGATTTGAGTTTCATGTATTAAAAAAAAATCATTGAAAAAAATAATTCTACTGTGGATGTTTTTGATTTGGGAAAAATTATCCCTCAAAAAAATACATATGTGATTCTAAAAAAAGTTTAAAAAACAAGGGAAATTAGAAAAGCAATTAATAACTTGGGTAAGGGAGAGTGAAAACAAAGTTACTTAAAAGAACGAAAAAATATATCTAGAGAAGCAATTACATATTTACATGGGGCCAAAGTAGTTAGATATTGTTTTTCCCCATTTTTCTCAATAAAGAGATAATTGACGTATGTATGTTTGAATAAACTTTTTTATAAATATTTATAGAGAAGGAAATAAGAAAATAACATAAATTAAATTTATTTCATAAATTAAAATTAACTTATGTACTTTAATTTTTATATTTTTTTTATTTAACTTCTTCAAAAATTAAATTGAATAAATTAATTTTAATTTAATTTATTTATAAGTATTTATGAAAAAATTTAGAGTTTAATGGTTATGCACTAACAATGTAAAATAATTTTACACTATCATTTAATCACAAATTACTATTTATTGTAAGTTTGTTGACTTTTATAATAAATATTTTAAAAGTCATATTAATAATAATTTGTAATTAAATGACAGTATAAAACTTTTTACACTGACAGTGTATGATCATTAAATTCAAAAATTTATGGTAGCATGCATGGGAGGGATTCTCTCATAAATGAGGAAGACCAAAACTTTAGTACAAAGAAATCCAGGTCACTAATTTTAGACAATAATCAATTCGTGACGGAACAGGAATTTATAAAACTAGAGTTATTTATTTGCCCTTTGACAACGGTTTGAAAGGCAAATCTAGTTTTGCCGGCGAGGATTCATGTGGCAGAGTGGGACCCAGGTATACGATACGATCATATACGACGGTGCGTTACAGCTCACACATTGAGAGCCGTTGAGTTTCCCAGATGTAGATGGACCCAATCAGCGTTGGGTTCGGTGAAATGCCAACGTGGAAGGTTCGCGAATGGAGAACATAAGGCGTTGATAGACGAACAAGTCACAATCAGTAATGGGTTGTGTCGGCACGTGTCCAGATCAAGGTGGTCCAGGTCCCAGAGAGTTCGGAGATGATACGAGAAGCAACTCGTTTGCAGTAGGTGTGGGACTTACTAGAATACCTCCTTTCAATTTCATTGCTCTATTGGTCTCCTCGTTTTAGGGTTAGCCGGTTAGGTACTTACTGAATTTGACTTTCCTAAAATGAAAGGTTTATTTTATAAAACACACTGAGAAGTTATAATTAAACTAGTATTTTAGTATGTATAATGTATAGAATAAATATTTATTTTATATAATTATAATTTATAATAAATAAATATTTTTAAATATATAAATTATATTATAATTAAAATTTATAATAAATGAATATTTTAAAACATATAAATTATATTTTAGATTTATGATAAACAATTTATATTATGATATAAAATTATTTTTAACTATTAATAATTTTTTTTAAAAATATATAAATTTAATTTATAACTAAAAATAAAAAAGGTAGATTGAAAGAGATAAAAAGTTGAAAAAAATTCCTAAAAACACTCTCGTCGAAAAAAATTAGCTAAAAACGCTTTCGTTTAAAATAACTATTCTAATTTATATATAGAGAAGATATATACATATATAATAAATTATATATTCATTTAAACTTTTACTATTAATTTTGTTATTATTAGTTATTATAACTCTTTATTTTGTTCTTTAAAGTGAATTTCTAATTTTAAAAAGGTTAGTTGCATTTTTGGTCCTCTAGGTATTGTAATTGTGCAATTTTGGTCTCCTAAGTTTCAATTGCACAAATTGAGTCCCCGGCATATTGCAATTGTGCAATTTTGGTCTTCAAGTTTTAATTGTGTAAATTGGATCCCTCAAGTATTACAATTGTGCGATTTTGGTCCCTCTGTCAGTCTTTCATTAAATATTTAATGAATTTTTCTGACATGACACTAGTAGATGTTGTGGTGTTGATGGCCGACATGGTAGATGATGTGGTGCTGATGCGGTGACTAACATAGATGTTGACGTATCGGTGATGTGGCATGTGAAAATAAAAGAAAAATGGTCAAAATGTAGGAGATAAGAATCAAACCCTCCACCCTAAACTCTAGCAAAATGTTAAAGTAAGTGTCACATCAGCAAAATTTGTTAAATATTTAATAGAAGGTTGACAGAGGGACCAAAATTGCACAATTGTGATAGATAAAGGACCTAATTTGTGCAATTGAAATTTGGGAGACCAAAATCGCACAATTGCAATACTTTGGAGACCTAATTTGCATAATCCGAACTTAGGGGACCAAAATCTCACAATTGTGATATCAGGAGATCAAAAGTGCAATTAAGTCTTTTTAAAAAATTAATTTTATTATTTACATGTACATGAATATTTTTAAATTTAAATAAATTTTAAAATTATAAGTTAAAAATATTTAAAATTAAAAAAATGCATAACAAATTTTAAAGTTTTTAAATTAAAAATTAGGAAAAAGAAATTTTTGTAAATGACTTTTTTTTATTTTTGAAAAAAGTTTAAATATTTGTTAGTCTCAAAAGAATGTGTTTTAATGAAAAAAATATTTCATTATTCAATTATTTATAAATATAGATAAAATATAAAAAGTTAATATTTAATGAAAGATTGATTTAATTTATAGAAAATGTAAAGACAAGATTAAAACATGATCAACTCTCATTCTTGTAATTTGTAAAAAAACTTTTCATAATTCAAAACACAATAATGAAAGTTGAATTGTCTTTTGTAAAAATACTTCCAAAATTGATATTGTAAAACTAAAAATCAATTTAAAGCAGAGAATGAGTTGTAATAAGGGGTAGGATACTGTTTTGTCTTGTGAACTATCCAACGGTTAAACAACAAAATTAAGTTAACAACTCTTTGATAAACAACGTTTTGAAAATACTCAATCAAATTTCTTTTTATATAAGTTAGTAACAACAAAATATATAACCGAGTTAAGAAATAAACAAGGAACACAAAGAACTTTTATACCAATTCGTTCACCAACAAAAACTATGTCCAGTTTTGGCATTCCACCAAGATTTCACTATCAACCAAAGGTTATGAACAAATGTTTTCTCACAACCCAAGTATTATTTATATTTGTCTCTTCATATATTTTTCCAAGTATTATTTAATCAAGTCTCTTTAGGCTCAACACACTCACTAAGTGTTTATAGATGGGAAACAAAAATAAGACTATCATCTATTGAAGAACAATTACATAATAATGCAAATAGTCTTTAAGAAAAAATCTAAAGTATTTACAACAATATCATAAAGTGTTTGCTATGAATGGAGCAAAAGCCTCCAAATTTGATGACTTGATAAGGAAAGTGCCTTATAGATGGTGAGTAGGTTAGGGTTGCTTACATGCTTATTTTGTTGTTTATGCAAATTGTCCTATTTCTGTTAGTGGTCATAGCTATAGAGTTAATTTAATTTGTTTACCCTTTTCAAACCTAGACATTATTTTAGGAATGGATTGGTTCTCTTCCAACTATATCATGATTGATTATGCTAGTAAAGCCCTAATTTTCTCAAATTTCGAGGATTTTGAACTTATTACTACCAACCAAGCACAACCTTATTACGAGAAAAGAGCCCAAGTATTCATGATCTTATTCTTCTTGAAAGTTAAGAGCAATCTTGATTTGAGCTTTGTGGTAGTAGTTAGAGATTTTCTTGAAGTCTTTCTCGAGGATATGCCTAGCTTGCCTCCATTAAGAGAGATAGAGTTCACCATAGACCTTGTCCTCAAGGTAGGATCAGTGTTTATTAAACCTTATCAAATGGCACCTATAGAGTTGTTAGAGTTGAAGAAACAAGTTGAGGAGCTACTAGTAGAGAAGCAAATGATCAGACCTAGTATTTTTTCCTAAGGAGCAACTATTTTTTTGGTTAAGATAAAGGATAGTGGTTTGAGATTGTGCGTAGATTATCATCAATTAAACAAGATTATGATTAAGAACAAGTTTTCACTACCAAGGATAGATGACCTTATGGATCAGTTGCAAGGAACAACAATTTTATTGAAGATCAACCTACAATTTGGTTACCATTAGATTTGTGTTAGGATGAGTATATACCAAAGATGGCCTTTTAAACTTAGTATGGGTATTATGTGTACATTGTGATTCCTTTTAATGTGATAAATGCTCTAGTCATATTCATGGATTACATGAATAGGATCTTTCATCCTTTCTTAGATAAGTTTGTTGTTGTGTTCATCTACGGCATACTTGTTTATTCCTCTAATAGAGAAAGGCAGGAGAAGCCTTTCAGATAAGTCCTATAGGTTTTAAAAAAAAAAAAAGTAGTTATATGTAAAGTTGTTAAAGTACAAGTTCTAGCTCGAGAAATTGTTGTGGATCTTGCGAAAGTAGGGATTGTGCTTTAGTGGGAATGATCAAAGAAGGTAATAGAGATTTAAGGCTTTGTTTGGTTAGCATGTTACTAGTGTAGATTCATTGAGGGATTTTCAAAGATAGTCGCACTGTTGACTTAACTCTCTTAGAAATATCAAGCTTTTGTGTGATCTAAGCACCGTGAAAGAAGTTTCCAAGAAATGAAGGAAAGTCTGACAACATCACTAGTTTTAGTTTTGCTTAATCTTAGTAAGCCTTTCGAGGTTTACTATGATGTTTTACATCAAGGATTATGGTGTATGTTGATGCAATATCTAAAAGTAGAGGCTTGTGCATCGAGACAATTGGAGACTTATGAGAAGAAATGCCCCATTCATGATTTGGAGCTAGTTGTAGTCGTGTTAGCATTGAAGATTGGGAGACATTACTTATATGGAGTGAAGTTTGACGTGTTCAGTGATCACAAGAGTTTAAAGTATCTGTTTAATAAAACGAGTTGAACATGAGCCAGAGAAGGTGGATGAAGTTTCTAAAAGACTACGATTTTCAATTGTGGCATCACTATGTCAAGGCCATTGTAGTGGCTAACGCCCTTAGCAAAAAGATTGTGTATATCTCAACAATGATGGTTAAGGGTTAGAAATGATTGAGAAGTTCAGATATCTCAATCTATGTGTGAGATGGCTTAAGATCATTTCAATTGTGGAATAGTTTATGTGGTGAGTGGTTTTCTAGAGATGATCAAGGATAAGCAGTTGATGAATGATTTCCTATGAGAGAAAAAAGAATTATTGGTAATAGAGAAGGTTGCTAATTTTAGTTTAGGTAACGATGAAATTATGAGACTCAAGGACAAGATTTGTGTAGTATAAGATCAAGAGATTAAGAGGCTAATTTTGGAAAAAAGGAACAAGAGCAAATTCAGTTTACACCCTGACATAATGAAGATGTACTATGATCTAAAAAAGATGTTCTGGTGGCCTAATATGAAGAGAGATGAGGTATAGTATCTGGTAGCATGTCTGACATGTTAGAAGACAAAGGTGGAACATTAAAGACCTATTGGTATGCTTTAAATTATAAAGATCCCTAAATGGAAGTAGGACAACATCACCATGGATTTTGTGATGGATTTGACAAGGACAGCGAAAGGATTCGACTGAATCTGGGTTATCATTGATAGGTTAATAAAGTTCATTCACTTCTTATATATTAATGTCAAGTTTTCTTTGGAGAAGTTAATGTAGTTATAGATCAAGGTGATAATTCAACATCACGAAAATCCTTCGAATATCATATTTGATAGAGACTTGAGATTCATGTGGAGGTTTTAGTAGAGTCTGCATCAAGCCTTAGGATCAAAGTTATGTTTGAGTTTCGCATATTAGGGGTGTTTGTAGTATAGGTTGGAACGAGTTTGCTTATATCCTTACCCGTCCCAAATTTTTGATAGGGTCAATTCTTTAAACCCGACTTGATTAAGACCTAATAATATATAGGACAAGATCGGGTTAACTTGACTTGTTAACGTAATATATTAATCTTAACATTATATATAGTTAAATCGTACAATTAAAGAAGTATACAATTACAATTAAGGTATATCTTACAATATATATATATATATATATATAGGGTCAGGATCCGGTGACACCAGGTGTCAAAGTTAGTCAAATTACACCTTCAATAACTTTTTGTTGAATGCAAATTTAACTACTCCAACTGCTGAATTATGTAATATTATCTTCATGAACATGTATATCAAATTTCAAATCATTTGGACTTTGTTAGATATATTATCTAACATTAAATATTTACATATATTTTAATATCATATTGTATGTTAAAATAAAGTGAGGTGATGAATTATTAAATAATTTTAGAATTGTATGAAATTTTGTATACTTAATCTAATTAATAAGAACATCTAATTCAACGGTTGGATTGGTTAAATTTACATTATACAAAAAGTTATTAAAGGTGTAATTTGACTAACTTTGACACCTGGTGTCAACCGATCTTGACCCATATATATATATATATATATATATATATATATATATGTTAAGATAAATAATACCAATATAAATATACTATCATATTAGACAAACATCATTTATTAAATCAAGAGGATGTATTATTGATACATAATTATTTAAAAAAATTATACCTTTTAAAAGAATATGTGGCATTGGACAAGGTTGGGATGACTCAAGGTATAACCTGAATTCATCTACAAAATGCACTAGGTCTAGTTTCTTAAACCTTAACTGATAAAAGTCCCTTCAAACCAGGTCAGTTTAATGAGACGGGACAAATCATGAAAACCTTTACTGCATATCACCTGCAAACAGATGGTGAATAAGAAAGAATGATTCATTTTTTAGAAGATCTACTTCAAGCTTGTGTGTTGGACCATATAAGAAGTTGGGATGAAGTTTTACTATTAGTTGTAAGGGTGAGCAAAGGATTGGTTGAGACGGGTTTATATTTGCCCCTACTCGACCCAAAAATTTCAACGGGTCATTTATTCAAACCCAAACCTGACCTGATTAAGACCCAAAATATATGGGACAAGATCGGGTCAACCCAGCTTTTTAACACAATGTATCAATTTTAACATTATGTATAGTTAAATTGTAAAATAACATAAGTGTACAACTTAAATTAAGGTATATTTTATAATATATATTTTAAAATAATTAATATCATTATAAATAAAATATCATGTTATACAAAATCTTATCTATTAAATTAAAAAGTTTTATTATTAATACACAATTGTTCAACAAACTTATACTTTTTAAGGGAATATAGGACATCAACCAAGTTAGGACGACCCAAACCATAACCTGAACCCGTCCTTAAAATACATCGAGTCTAATTTCAAAACTTGAACCCCGTCAAAATCAACCTCGGGCCGGGCCGAGTTAGCGGGTTGGGTTGGGTCATGCTCACCCCTAGTTAGTTGAATTCACCTACAACAATAGAATGACACTATACGAAGCCTTGTATAAACAAAGCTACAAAACATCACTGTGTTAGTATCAAGATGGAAAGAGGATGATAGTTGGATTGAAGCCAATGTAGCAGATGATTGAGAAGATTAAGAAGATTCAAGATAACGTGGAAATTGTCCAAAGTCATTAGAAAAGTTGTGCTAGTAAAAGAAGGAGACCCCTTGAATTTGAGGAAGGTGGTAATCTTTTTGAGAGTCACATCCATAATTAGGGTAGACAAAACGATAAAATCTAGGAAACTCACTCTCAATTGCATTGGTCCTAACTAAATTCTTTGTTGAGTAGGTCTTGTTGCTTACCAAATAGCCTTGCCATCCTCTCTTGCCAATATTCATAATGTTTTTCATGTTTCTTATTTGAGAAAATATATTTTCGACCCTACTCATTTCATTGAGCCTAATACAGTATGAGAGTTAAGGATGAGAGAGTCAAGCAACTTAGAGGAAAAGAGTTTGGTTTGGTCAAAGTCAAATGGAGAAAAGCTACTGAAGGTGCAACATGGGAGGTGGAGGATAAGATGAAGAAGTAATATCCAAATCTTTTATTAGGTAAGCGAAGTTTTGAGGACAATTTTTTTTTTGTTGGAAAGGATTGTAACACCTGTATTTTTGCTATTCTTCAATTAACTTAATTAACACAATTTATAAGCAAAAATATTATTTAAAATATAAAATTTAATTAAATATCATTTTTGTGTAAGTTTCAAACGAACCTCAGACTATATTGTTAAATAAACAATAAAAGCTTTTATTGATTTATGCGAGCAAATAGTCAAATATTTCATCAAAGTTAATACAATTAGTCATTATTAATCATAATTAATCATATGTGAAATTTTTGGTTAATTCTAACACCCTATATTAAAATATTATTATTTTGTTCAGTGTCAAATACACATTTTATGAGGAACAATTTTAGACCAGAGATACACCAAAATCACCCACCATACATGATAAATGCCTACTCTACTCTCCTTATGTCATTAATTCCTAATTAGATCATTAAGCACATTAATTCTAATTAATTAGAAACTTACACCAAAATGGTTAGGCAAAAATGACTTACACATGGACAAACTCTTTTTCCTTGCATCCAATTAGCAAATTTTCAAAATGAAGCACCTCATTATTTCCCCATGCTGAGCTTTTCATGGACCAAGGGGGAGGATTTAAATGTTTCATAATTTAAATGAAGTGAATTTGATGTCCATTCACAACTTAAAACTAAAAACCGTAGTCTTTCTCTCATTCTCACTTAGTCTTTCACTCACCAACTCATTCCCTCTCTTTATCTGAAAGTGGCCGAGCCACATAGTCTCTCACAGGACATCATTTCTTTTCTTGTTCTTTGCTTTGGAGACTCCAAGGCCTAAAGCTTCTACTCTTTCATCCTTCTTACTTCAAGACCTTGATTCCTTTCATCCATTCAAAGTTAGGTAAGCTTCTTCTCTCCATTTTTTTTGTGGCATTGAGGCTGTACAAAAATGGTTTCTCTTCCTCTACATATCATTTTTTTTCTCTCCTTGCAAATGGTTTCAAAGAGTTTGTCTTGGTGGGGGTTGGAGTTTGGAAGCATTTTCATGAAGGAACCTTGTCGAAGAAATTAAGGAATCATCTTTTTGGGGTACGGGAAGTATTTTTATTAACTTGAAGATTTTTGATTTTGTTCATTGTTGTTGCATGAAATCTTTGTTTGAATACTCTTCTAGAGGAGTTTTGTTCTTGAACGTATTGATTTTGATGACTCTGTTCCTCTTAGAATGAAAAAGTATCAATCTTGCCATTTATTTATTTATTTGTGCAAATTTATATTACTATTTATTAATGATATTAGTTGTTTGATCCTGATTATGTGATGCCATTTTATGTACATATGATTTTGGTATGTGATTTGGTGATTTGGACTCAAAAAGCTCCTTTCTACCTTTAATCCTTCCATAAGCTTTAAAGTTTAAAAATGAAACCTTGAACACAAACCCTAAATTTTGACTTAATGGACAAGCCCTTTGAAGGACTTAAAGTGTTGGACTCAAGTGTTAAAAATGGACATTAAATCCTAAGACAACATTTAATGTGATTAAGACAAAGTTAGACCAAGAAAACTTAAGAAAAAAATGTGAACTTTGATATAGAAAGTGGTTTGGATGAATTTTATAGACCTAAAAAAGTTATTAACTTAATTTTAATGATTAAAGTCATTAATAATGAGCTAGTAAGCTTAGCAAAAAGATTGGATTAAAAAGAGGCTAATATATTCTAGTTTTGACACTTAATATGAAAATTAGGTTAACTAGGAGCAACATTGTGCCATCACCCTAATTAAATTAAAATAATTAATTTTAGTCATAATAAATTTAATTAGGTCATATTTGCAAAGAAAATCATTTTTGCATTGAAAACAAGATATGTAGAAGCATTTTAGTCAAATTAATTAACTTAGAGGCAAAATGGTCATTTCACAACTTAAAGTTTTAGAAAAAAATCTAAAAATAACATATTCTGGAATCAAATTATATTTAAGAATTTTTATAAAATAATTAAATTATAATACCTTGTAAAATGTTTGGAATTAATTTTTAAAGTTAACACATTAATATTTGAAATTATGGTAATTAAATAAAAACGAAAATTCAAAATTTAATAATTTTGAAGTTAAATAAAATAAAAATTTGCATATTATTTATTTATTTAATATTTAATTAAAATTTCCAAAGTGAAACACCTTAAGTGATTTTATCATAAAATTTATTAATACGTGTATTACGCGTAAACGTCGATTTAACCGCGTATAAACACATACGAAAAATCTTTGGAGTTGAAAACAATATTGTCCAAGTCCCTATTAAGTGGATTAAAAATATTTAAGACCTTATGGAATGCCATATGTAATCTGTTGTTGTTTTTAGGACCTACAATGGTCTATTTTGATTATATCTTGATGTTGTGATGCTCACGTATAGTGTTGTTGGATTTATCTCCATATACAGGTCTAAGTTATGGGAGTATAATTATACTAAAATAATGTATATTGTGGCTCATAAGTTCATGATCATGAGTCTTGGTTTGGAATATAAGCACGCGCTTTGTTTTTCATAAGTGAAGGAAGGCTACTAGAGGTTTGTGTTTTACCTTGAGGATATTTGGTGGCGTGATTTTAAAAAGGGTTAGGGATATGCATCCCTGTGTCGTGGTATCGATCACTCCTCTATGGATATACTGACGAAGTCATAGTTTCCCTCAATGATTTGACACCAGTATGCTTGACAAATGATTTTTTTGTACATGTTGTGTTGCGAATTAGTGAGTCTTGTTGAGATGTTCTACCATGTTAAGAGACACTACCAATCGATCACTCAAATGAAAGTAATTCTCATGAAGTTGAGTTTGTCACATGCATGAATTTTTATGTACGTTGGTTTGAGAGCAATTATTGATCTAATTGAGTTAATTGTATATGCTACTACTATTGTTTACATTTTCTAGCATTTATTCCAATATACATAATGTATGTTATCCACACGTGCTTTTGTAGATCTTGTGTTTGCATGCTTATCCCTCTTGCTTGTATGTGTGTGATGATTGTTGTGTTCTTGCTGTGGGAGCAGATGGTGCACAATGATCAGCATATAGGGACACTTCACATTGAGTTTGCAAAGCATACCCATGGGAACTGCAAAGTGTGGCGATTTGGCTTCAATGGTTGAAATGTCTATAATACGGGTAATGTGATTTTCATGTACTTTCCTATTGGTTTGCTTGTGTTTTCATTTTCAGTGAACATGACGGTTGAGCTTAGTCTTTGTATTGAGCACATGAGGAAGGAACATTGTTTCATTTTTAGGGATAGGTCAATGACATCTTCTACTAGAGGACTACATCACAAATTTGTGAACAATATTTCTAGCTTTGAGGAGGAGGATCTATCTGAGACTTTTAAGCAATAAAGTTAGGTTTAGTATGGCCAGTTAAGGAATATATTTTGTTATATTTTGTATTTGTCCACTCCTTAGCTTTCAACATATTTTGTTTATCTCCTTTTGGTCTCAATTGTCAGTTTTAGGATTTGATACTTGTGACTTATATTACATTTTACTATTTTTTGTAACACCATGAGGTGTAGCACATTTATTTTGTTTTATGATACATAGTTCTCCCCCATTTTTGATGATGACAAACAACTATGATTTTAGTATAAGACTTTTTAAAATGGAAACATATTTTTAGAAAAATGGCTCTATTGATAAACAGTATATTTCAGACTTAAAGGAACTTTTGTTAGACTTTTCATCTTATATTCAATTAAGCATATGATATCAAAACTATAAGTATTTTTCATGTTGGTGAATGATAGTTACACCCATCAGATGATATAAATCATAGATATGCTAAATAATCATTATGAACATAAACAGGAGCAAAACATAAGCAAGTAACTAATTGTTTGAGAATGAATTAAAAAGAATAAGCAATAATAATACTTCCCTCCCCCTGTGTGTGTGCTTCCTTCTTTGCATATTGGCCTATCTTTTCTCCCTTTTTTGGCATCATCAAGCGTTTGGCCAACTTGGTGAGTAAAGCTTTAGCTCATTTTCGCTTCTTGTTTCATGGATAAGGGTAGCTTCTAGACGCTGAACAGTCTGCTTTAGTTCAATAACTCCTTAGCAAATGTCTGGAAGGTTTTCATAAGAAGAGGGGCTTGCTTTTATTTCATCTATTGGTTCTTCTACAAAACAGAGATTAAACATATGTGGAATAGGTGGTCCATAGAGCCAGAAATGACCAATTGAGAGGAAGACTTCAAAAGTGGTTTCATTAGTGGAGAAGAAAACATAGGTTTTGCGAGAATGAAAATAGAGTTGATTGGTGGAAATAAGGCCAGATGAAGAAGATGCAAGGGTAAATTGAGTCCAGTGACCTATTAGACGGATAACTGCTTGGTAACTGAGAGTGCTTTTTTCTTCAGCAGTAAGGCTGGAAAAGTTCTTTAGAGCTTCAACATGATCTTGAAGCCTTTAACATTGTCCTTAGACCCTTTCCTTGGCATAATGATGTGGAACAGAAGATTGTGTAGAAGCCTATAATATCTCTTCATGTTTAAGGCATATTGAAACCTCTTCCATAAAGGGCTAAATTTATAGTTTCAGGGGTTATAACCCTTTCCCAGTCTTCTGAAAATAGGTCTCCTTCTTCCTTGCAGTTAGACGCTACTATAATCGTGTCTGCGTAGATAATGATAGATTAGTTGTCAACGGTTTGGGTGATGGATCTGTTTACCTTAGACATTGATGCCCAGAAGTACTCATAGGGGCATAGTACCAATGGGTTTTATGCTGCACATATGCTTCCCATCCTACGTTCTTGATGTTTAGGGTTATAGGAAAGCCTTCATCTTCCAGCTTCTTTAGGTTTACCCACTTTCCAAGCACAAAATCATTTTTGGGAAATCTTTCCATAGGAGCAAGTTGTTTTTGGGCAACCATGGACGAAATTTTACTAGAGGTTTGAGTGTCTAAGAGAGAGAATGATAGAGAAGATGAAATGGTAGGTTTTTCAGAAAAGGCAAAGAAAATATGAGAAAGAAGGTTTTAAAGGAGGCGGTTATTTTGAAAATTTGAAAAACTGATAGCACTGAAAGGATATGCATTTAATGTAACTTGATGGAGCAGAGAAAAGCAGCACACATTAGGGGTTATTTGATACGAGGGTTAATCAAAGCTCAAAAGGAAAATCCTTTACACAGGGAGCACACGTTAATAGAAGATATAAATAAATAAGTAACTAAGACGATACATAAAATAATGTGAGATAATATGTGTTAGACGATGTAAGTAAATATGCATAAGACGATGCAAATAAGATGAATTAATCGTGTAAGACTTTCATATGCAAGTTTTCCCTTATGAAATTAAAATGTTCTTTAAAAAGAGCTTTTGTAAAGATATCAGCCCATTGATGGTCTGTATTAATAAACTTGGTATCAAAAATACCTTTTTGTACATAATCATGAATGAAATGGTGTCTTATTTCTATATGTTTTGCTTTAGAATGCTAAATGAAATTTTTAGATAGATTGATTGCACTAGTGTTATCACATGACACTAGAATGTTATGTTCAAAACTAGAGTAATCTTCAAGTTGAACTTTTACCCATAACAATTGTGAACAACAACTGGCAGCTGACACATATGTTACTTCAGTAGTTGATAGAGCAATTGAGTTTTGCTTTTTGCTGGTCCAAGATATAAGATATAGTCTGATGAAGTGACATCCACCACTTGTACTTTTTCTTTCAATTCTGTCACCACTATAGTCTCCATCACAGTAGCCTACTAACCTGAAATTTTTATTTTTCTCATAGAATATATTTAGGTTAGAGGTACCAACTAAATTTTTAAAGATTCTTTTCACAACTTTCAAGTGTGATTCTCTAGGATCAAACTGAAATCTAGCATATAAGCAAATACTATGCATTATATCTGGTCTACTTGCAGTTAAATAAAGGAATGACTCAATCATACCTCTATACACAGTCTGGTCTACAGGTTTACATGCTTCGTCCTTTGTCATAGCAACAGACGGATGCACAAGTGTACTTATAGGCTTAGATCCATCCATCTTATATTTTTTGAGTAGTTCTTTGGCATATTTTTGTTGATGGATGTATATAACTTCCTTTTCTTGTTTAACTTGCAAACCGAGAAAGAACTTTAGCTCTCCCATCATGCTCATTTCAAACTTGCTTTGCATCAATTCAAAAAAGTCCTTGCACAAAGATTCATTAGTAACTCCAAAAATTATATCATCTACATATATTTGAACTATAATGAAATCTTTGTTAGATTTTTTTCTAAATAAGGTTGTGTCAACTTTGCCTCTCATAAAACCACTTGTAATTAAGAAATTGCTTAGTTTGTCATACCAAGCACAGGGTGCTTGCTTAAGACCATACAAAGCCTTTTTAAGTTTAAAAACATGGTTTGTAAGAGTTGGATCTTCAAAACTAGGAGGTTGTTTAACATAGACTTCTTCTTCAATAAATCCATTTAAAAAGATACTTTTAACATCCATTTGAAAAAGCTTAATATTTTTATGAGGAGCAAAGGCAAGCATAATTCTGATAGCTTTTAGTTTAGCTACATGTGCAAATATTTTAGTAAAGTCAATACCTTATTGCTTATTGTATCCTTGTGCTACTAACGTTGCTCTGTTTCTTATAACCTTCCCATTTTCATCAAGCTTGTTATGAAATACCTATCTTGTTCCACTAATGCTTTTATGCTCAGGTTTGGGAACAAGAATCCATACATCATTTCTAGTAAATTGATGTAGTTCTTCTTCCATGACTATGATCCAGTCATCGTCTGTGAGTGCTTCTTTTATAATTGTTGGCTCTATTTTTGAACCAAGAGCATATGATGCTTGATTCTTGAAAGATGATCTTGTCTCAACTCCTGTTGTTCGTTCTCCATTAATTTGATCTTGTGCATGATATGTTACAAACTTCCAATCTTTGTGAGGTTGCTTGGTCTGATTGTCAATTTGTTGTTATTATGGAGCATCTTCTGATGGCTTTACTTCGTCTACTCTTACAGGATCAAATGAACCTATCTGTAAATCTACAAGATGATTTTCAAGATCTGATAATCTCCTATCAAGAGTTATTGTATCATTGAATTTAACATGAATAGATTCTTCAACAACAAAAGTTCTAGAGTTAAAAACTCTATATGCTTTTGATGTATTAGAATATCCTAAGAAGATTCCTTTGTCAATGTTAGAGTTGAACTTTCCAAGTTGTTCTCTATTGTTGAGAATATAACACTTACATCCAAATGAATGAAAATATGAAATATTAGGTCTTCTTCCTCTTCACAGTTCATAAGGAGTCTCGTTCATTAATGGTCTGATTAATATTCTGTTTTGAACATAACATGTTGTGTTTACAGCTTTTGCCTAGAAATACTTAGGAATTGAATTTTCATAGAACATAGGTCTAACCGTCTCTTGGATTTTTCCGTTCAACTACCCTATTTTGTTAAGGTGTTCTCGGTGAAGAGAAGTTATGGAAAATACCATTCTTTTCAGAAAAGATTTTGGACTGAGCATTATCAAATTCAGTTTCATGATCACTTTTGATAGCTATAATGCAAAACCTTTTTCATTTTGAACACGCTTATAGAATATTTCAAATTCATTAAAAGACTTGTGTTTGTGAGTTAAGAAGTATACCCATGTATATCTGGAATAGTCGTCTATAATAACAAATTTATACATTTTTGTCTCCAAAGCTAAGTTTTTGTGGGACCAAACAAATCCATATGTAATAGTTCTAAAGGTCTAGAAGTGGAAACAACATTTTTAGATTTAAAAAAGGTTTTAACTTGTTTCCCTTTTTGACATACTTCGCAAAAAAGATGAGTTTTCCATGGAATCTTAGGCAATTCCATTACTAAACCATTTTTGTATAATTTTGAAATATGTTTCAAATTGATGTGCCCAAGCTTTTTATGCCAAATCCATCTTTCATCTTCTTTGGTCATTAAATAAGTTACATTTTTCTTGTTTAAATCCTCAAGCTCTATCTTATAAAGATTATTATGTCTCTTAGCAGTAAAAAAAAGTAGACTCATCAGTTTGTCTAACTATGCATGACTCTTTGTTAAAGGAGATGATAAACCCACTGTCACAAAATTAATTTATGCTAAGTAGGTTATACTTCAGACCTTCAACACACAGCACATTATCAATAGTAGGGAAAGGTGGCTTGCCTATTGTACATATACCAATAATCTTTCCTTTTCCATTTCCTCCAAATGAAACAGTTCCTTCATATAGTTGCAAGTCTAGGAACATAAACTTTTCTCCTGTCATGTGACGCGAGCGTCCACTGTTCAGGTACCAAAATGAACCCTTCTTTCTTCCTATTAAGGATATCCGCAACAAGAATAATTTGTGATTTTGGTATCAAAATACTCTTGGGTCCTTTTATGTTAATCCTAATAGTCGTATTTGACCTTTGTTTTCTTTTGTGTTGACACTATAGGGATGAGTGTCCAGATTTACCACAAAAGTTGCAAAAAGTTGAATAAGAGTTAAAAGATGATTTAGAATTCTCTCCCTTTTCAAAGCCTATGCCAGATTTGTCAGATGGAATCCTTCTGTGTTTTAAAATCAATTGTAATTTCGATGATCCATCTACAAATTTGGCCAGATCTAGTTTAAGATTGATGACTTCCTTCTTTAGTTTGTTGACCTCAAATGAAAGTACAGTCTGATCCTAAAGCTTGACTACTATACAAGTTCTCCAGATCTTTCTTGAGTTTTTCATTTTCTAACATAGCTTCTTTGTATTTTTTTTACTTAAGAGCGATCATGTGAGAATTTGCAAGAAAAGTATCATATAACATATCTTCATCATCATCAGACTTAGATTCACAACTATTAGACGAAATTAAATTAGACTCATGAATGGAATTTACCTTAAGTATTGTTTCATCTATATTTGCCATAAGACAAATGTTGACTTTTTCTTCGTCTAAGCTGCTACTGTTCTATCCAAATCTTCCTATGTTGTTAGAAGATTTTTTTTTTCTTGTTCTTTTTCTTTGAGTTCCATCTCTTTTTCAACTTAGGACATTTTGCCTTCATATGTTTAGGTTTCTTGCATTCAAAGCAAATGATTTCGTTGTTTTCTTCTAGAAAAGACCTTTTAAATTTGTTGTCCTTTCGTCTGGAGGGGTGCTTGAATATTCCTTTCTTTTTAAGCATCTTCTTGAATTTTTTGGTCATCAAGAAGATTTCATCATCTATTGAACAGCCTGAACTTTCGTTTAAACTTTCTGACTCATTAGATTGAACTTTAAGGACTTTGGCTTTTGACTTAGTCTCCAATTTTTCCTTTGATATTCGACTAGTTTCACCTGTTTTCAAGGCTATGGGATTGTTGCTTTTGATCTGATAACTCTATGTCTCTAGCTTCTGCTATAGCTGTAGCTTTTGGTTCTTACACCTTGGGAAGACTATCCAAAATCTTAAGATTATTTTGAGCTTTGGTAAACTCAACATCAAGACTTTGAAGACCATTAAGAATTGTTTGAAATCTTCCAAACATTTCATCAATGGGTTTTGTTTCCTTTATGGTAAACATCTCATAGTGTTTTTGAAGAGTTGAAGTTCTTCTGAGACGAACATCTTCATTACCTTCATATGTTATGCTAATAGCATCCCACATTTCTTTTGCTGTTTTATAGCTGCAAAATTTGTTACATTCAGTTTTCGATAAAGCACAAGTTATGATATACCTTGCTTTAGCATTTAGTTGGAGCATGTTGAAATCATCTTAATTGTATTCGCTTTCAAGTTTTGTAATGATAAGATCTCCATGAGTAATGATTCTCTAGATGTTGTAATGAGTGGATTTGATGTACATCCCCATTCTATCTCTCCAGTAAGTGTAATCTTCTCCATTGAAGGCTGGAGGCCTTGACAAGGAAGCTCATTCAGGGATAAACTCTCCTTCAAGGTTTTTCATAAAGATCTTTGTCCTTTAACACTTGTTAAGGTGCTTAACCTTTAGAGGTTGAGCTTTGATACCAAGCTGTAATCCACAAGAACAACACAAGAAGGGGAGGTTGAATTGTGTTTTTTTAAAAAAAAACTTTTTGCTAAACCTTTTTCGAAGACAGGTATCGTTGATTAAATAGACGATGTGTAATTCCCTTTAAAGAAAAAATTTATGAAATCAAAGAGAGATATAGGACAAAAAGACACAAAGATTTATACTGGTTTGTCTTACCCTAAAGACTACGTCCAGTTATTTGTACATCACCGAGTCTCATTATAACTTAAACAAAATTACAAGTATTCTTTTGTCCAAGCCTCTTCAGGCTTAACCCAAATAGTATTTCACTTGCCTCTCCAAGTAAACACCTAAGTATTCTTTAATACAAAGCCTCTTCAGGCTTCCACCAATTTCACAAAGAAATGGTTAAAGGGTAAGATATCACACTTAGATTGCGTCTTATCAGACGAATATACACTGAAGCTCAAAAAGTTACAAGTATTATCTAAGACACTCTTTTCAAAAGAATTCTTTTAAGAATGAGAGAGAGAGAGAGTTAGGTACTGAAGTGATGAGAATTGAAAATTCAGCAAGTGTTCCACACTTTAACAAAGGTCTTTTCTTCTATTTATAATGCTCCTCAAAAGTGTCCGTTGTGAGTGTTTTGGAGTTATCCTTCGTCTGTTGTTGTATAAAGAAGAAAGTATGCGTTGGAGCATTAAATGTTACATTTAATGTTATTCACCAATCAGTCACACTAATAAGATAAAGTAGTCTGTTTATCTTACCTCTCTCATATTGAATCTCGTTGCAGTAGACATATTTGCTTTTTAGTACTGACAAGTGTACTAAAATTTCTTCTTTTTAGCAGATAGCTATATCTTTTTAGAGAATGGTACTTTGGCATCTTCTTTTTTGAGAAAGTAGGTACGTTAACTTCAAAATGAGGATCGTTCTTGTGTAAAAGCTACGGAATAAACTTTTGGTCCAACAGATCTCGGTTTATTTCGTCTATGAGGGTTAATCAACACAAATGAAAACCTTGCAAATAGACGGTTAAATAATCATTAGTCTATTTGTTATAATCAAAACAAAATGAGGGTCATATAATCGTCATTTGTCTTAACAATAGTATTGATTTAGAAATTTATCTGCTTTAGATCTTTATACTTATTTTTTTTATTTGTATGCCTTATTTTGTATTCAAAACAAGAAAAATTGACATGAATTTTCATAATCAAGTTAAACAATAATTTCTTAAAATTGAATTATTCCGCACTCAAAAATTATTAATCCACAAGACGTTACAATAACTCTAGGAAATCTAGTCCTAGAAGTAATAAGAGTTGCATTAATTGCAAAAATAGCAACAACTACCACTTAATTAGCAACAACAATTGTTGCCTCCACCTTGGTAGCGTGCAGCAGGCCAACCAATGGTCAAAATTTAAAATTAGTTTTATAATTTTTTATTTTAAAATATTGTAATTATATTTTTGTTTACTCCTATATAAATTATAGTTACCATACATTTATTTTTTTAATTAATAATACTATTTTTATTCAACATCTTCATTTATTTCTAATATTATTATTATTTAATGATATATTCAAATTTAAAAAATAAACTATTTAGTAATGAATAATTCGTCAATAACACCTCTATTAGTTTAATTACCAATAATCAAACCATTGATAGTTTTTTGACAGTTTAGTTATAGATAAATAACCAACTATTTTTTTTGTAACTGTTGTAATTAGGGTCTTTGGCTCTTTAGTGGGACATCGAGATATCTCCACCAAGCTTTTGTCCTTTGGGTCAATTATGAGACTGATCCTTGCTTCGAGGTTTAGTCACGCTTAAAGATTCTCGTCCCTCCCCAAAGATGTGATATGTAGGAATCAAACTCAAATTCTTCCCACACAAACTTAGCATGTATCGTCAACTGAATCACTCCCATTGGATTAAATCACCGACTACTTAAGTATTTATCATTTGATAATGACCAGATTTTATTTTTCTTTCCATTTACGAATGGAGGTGCCTATATTACTAGTGGTTTGTCATGTTGCCATTAAGAATGTTTGCCAATTGAGGGAATTACCAATAGATATTTCGTCTTAGATAATTATTGATAATTTTGTATCATTGACTGATTTTGTTGTAATGATGGTAAATATGAGTTGTTGAACTAGATTCGGTCATCAAAATATATAGAATTTAATCAGAATGTGTTGAATGTGTAAAAATAAAATAAAATTACACTATCATCTAATAACAGATTATCACGTATGATAAAATTGTTGACTTTTATAATAAATAGTTTAAATATCATATTTAGCCATTTAGGGTTTTTTCTAATTAATTGTAACTTAAAAAAAAATTGTAAGTTTAAAATAATATATAAAAATTAAACTCAAAAACATAATATTAATTAGCAGAATTATTTTGTTAAAAAATATAGATTAAGCATTTGTTGTCAATCATATATTTTGGTAGACAACGAAAGGTTTTACTACAAGAAAATGCTACGCAGATCTAAAAAGTTGACGGAAATTCAAATTGTTGGGCTTTCTTTACTATAGGATCTAGTATATTTTGTTTTGTAATATTTATAATGTATCTAATGTGTACATAGTGAGACAATTAAGTAAATACATTAATTTTTGTTATTGAAATATTATGTGTTAATACTTTACTCAGTTATTATATGTAAATTAAATAAAATAATATTAGCAATATATTTTTAAACACATTTTTATTATTAAATAAATTTCATATGGGTCTCACTATAAAAGAAACACAATATCTTGCACAAATTCACTTAATAATAATAAAAAAAAGTGTGAGTATATATATATATATATATATATATATATATATATATATATATATATATATATGGGGCAGGATCTGTTGACACCAGGTGTAAGAGTTAGTTAAATTACACCTTCAATAACTTTTTGTATAATACAAATTTAACCAATCCAACTGTTGAATTTAATAATATTATCTTTATGATTATGTATATAATATTTCACATCATTTGGATTTTTCTAAATATGTTATCTAATATTGAATATTTATATATATTTTAATATCATATTGTACGTTAAAATAAAGTGATTTAATGAACTACTAAATAATTTTAGAATTGTATGAAATTTTGTATACTTAATCTAATTAATAAGAACATCAAATTCAATGGTTGGATTAGTTAAATTTGCATTATACAAAAAGTTATTGAATGTGTAATTTGACTAACTCTTACACCTGGTGTGAACGGATCCTGCCCTTATATATATATATATATATATATATATATATATAAAGAACATCAAATTCTTTTAAATTTATTTTAATAAGTTTTATAATCAAATTTATAACATAAATTCTTATGTCAAAAAAGTTTGTTCAATAAATAATTAATTAAGTCATTTGTTTAAACACACTGAATTTATAAAAGAGTTTGATACATAATAAGCTCGCACTCTTCGAGTCAGTGCCCAACTCCTCAAATGAAAATTTCTATATCCAACAACAACCATCCCTAATTACAACGTTGGCTTATATAGTCACTATTTTTTGTTGAGATAACAAAAATATGAAAAAGCAAAAAATACAAAAATCAGTAACAGAAAATGGTTATGGCTTAGTGCTTCCCAATTCTCCTTAGCGCTTCCATAGCATCACGAAATCCTTCAACCAACGTGGTTTTGTGCGTTTCCTGACCTTTCGAGTTGTGCGGGGCTCCTTCCCAGCTTGAACCACGTTTTCTTCAGCTTCTTGGGCAACGACTTGGGCTCTATCCTTTGCTATTTGACTTGGGCTACTGTCCTAGGTTGTTCCTTTTTTATTCCTTGTCTTAGCCCACCTATCCATTTGGCCATGGATGCTATTATTGTCCAATGCCATTTTAGCACAGCTATCACTTCCTCCTCCTTCAAAATCGGCCTTGTCCTCAAGGTCGGTCACGTCATACAACTTGCAAAAAGACTATAAATTCTCCTAAGTAGCATCTTCAGGTGGACTATGTCACCATTGCACTAGGATTTGCTTTTGGCTCCTTCCCTACTCTACTATTACTTACTCGGCTAACACGGCTATGGGATGTAACAAGGGTTTGTTTGCAAGGCTATGCTCTGGTAATGGATAGTATGTATCTGCTATGTCCCCCTTGTAAGCTTTCAACAATGAAACATGAAATGTCGGATGAATCTTGCTTCCTTGAGGAAGAGCCAACGTATACGCCATTGGTCCTGCCTGTGCAATTATTGGAAATGGCCTAAAATATCATCGACAGAGCTTGGAATTAAGTTGTGTTGCTACTATTGTTTGGCGATATGGTTGCAGCTTGACCACTACCAATTCCCCCACTTGAAATTGAACATCACGTCGCTTCTTGTTGGCTTGTTGCATCATTTTATTCTACACCTGAATTAAATGTTGTTTTAGTTGTTTCGGAATAGCATCTCGATTCAACAACTCTTCTTAGATAGCCTGTACTGAAGTTGTCCCCCTAACATAGGTCGGAATTGTAGGAGAAAGGCACTTGTAAACTGCTTGGAAGGGTGTCATTCCAATGACAGAGTGGTGGCTGGTGTTATAATGATACTCAGCCCATTGGAGAACATGACTCCATTGCTTCGGATTTTCTGATGTGAACGCTCCAAGGTATTGCTCCAAGTATCAGTTCATTACGTTTGTTTGTCCATCGATTTGTGGGTGATATGATGAACTCATCTTCAATTTGGTGACCTTGAACTCGAAGATTTTCTTCCAGAATTGGCTTGTGAAAAAAGGATCGCAATCGGAGACTATGGTTCGAGGTACCCCATGTAGCCGAATCACCATTTGTGTAAAGAACTCAACCACCTTTGATGCTGTATAATGCGAAGGTAAGGCCCCAAAATGAGCATACTTTGTTAGCCGATCAATAACTACCAAAACCGAGGTGTTGCCACTTGAGTTTGGCAATCCCACAATGAAATCCAAAGCCACGTCCTCCCATATCCGTTCCGGTATCTCTAGAGGTTATAACAATCTATTCGGAGTCGCTGTCAAGTACTTGATGGTCTGGCAAGTGAGACATTTTGCCACAAATTCCTTTACCTCCTTCCTCATCCCCACCAAAAAGAAGTTAGCACTGAGCCATAAGAAGGTTCTCTTAGCCCCTGCATGGCTTCTTGTTGGCGTCTCATGGAATTCTTGAAGCAATAAGGTTTTTAAAAATGAAGTCTTACTGAGCATGAACCTATTATCATACATCAATAGACCATTTCTAATACTATAATGGGAATCACCCATGGTACCTGTAAGTATTTGTTGCTGCAACTCTTGGAGGTCAACACATTCGTTGTTCTCTTTTCGTAACTCAGCCAAAAAATCATATTGGCCAGTAGAGAAAGCTTTGCAAAACTATGAATCAAGATTGTCATAACGATGTGACAAAGCATCAGTTGTTGAAGTCTTTGGACTTGCCTTGTATTCTATAGAAAATTAATAGTCCATCAATTTACGAAGATACTGTTACTGATTAGGGGTTTGAATTACCTGAGTAAAGAGTTCCTTCAAACTTCTATGATCCGTGCGTATGATAAAAGGTCTGCCTGATAGGTATTGTCGCCATTTAGCTACAGCCTCCACAATTGCTCTCAACTCACGTAAGTAGGCTGAAGCTCCCATCATAAGTGGCCCCAACTTCTTGCTAAAGAACACTATGGGATGCCCCTTTTGCATCAATACACCACCAGTACCCACATTGGATGCATCTGTTTCAACCATAAACACCTTCGAAAAGTTTGGTAATCGGAGGACTGGTGTTTCTGTCATAAGCTTTTTTAACTTCGTGAAAGCTTCTGCTACTACATCGTTCCATTGGAAGTTATTCTTCTTGAGCAACTCTATAAGTGGCGTAGCTACGATAGCATAATGGGCCACAAATCTCCGATAGTACCCTGTGAGCCCAAGGAATCCTCTCAATTGTTTGAGGTTCTTGGGTTGAGGCCAGTTGATCATGGCTTCCACCTTAGTTGGGTCAGCCTTCACCCCATCACGAGAAACTAGGTGCCCCAAATATTCTATTGTTCTCTTAAAAAATTGGCACTTATTTCCCTTTACATAGAAATCATTGTTGGCTAGGCATTGCAGCACCTGACATAAATGTCTTATATGGTCTTCTAAACTTTGACTATAGACTAGTATGTCGTCAAAAAACACTATCACAAACCGACGTAGAAATGGCCTAAAAATCTTATTCATGGCTGCTTGAAAAGTGGAGGGAGCATTAGATAACTCGAATGGCATGGCAACAAATTCATAATGACCGTCGTGAGTTCTAAAGGCTATTTTATGGATGTCCTGTCCATCCATCCTAATTTGATGATACCCTGCTCGGAGGTCCAACTTGGAGAAAATCACAGCCTTTCCTAGCTCATCCAGAAGCTCACCGATAGTTGGAATCAGAAAACGATCCCTGATGGTGATTCCATTTAGTGCTCGGTAGTCGACGCAAAATCTCCAAGATCCGTCTTTCTTCCTCACCAATAACATGGGAGAAGAATATGGGTTGTTGCTATGTCGGATAAACCCACACTCAAGCATTTCCTTCACCAACTGTTCCATGACATCTTTCTGAAAATAGGGATAACGATACATTCGTACATTCATTGGTGTCGACCTTGGTTGAAAGTGAATACGGCAGTCAATGTTGCGAATAGGTGGCAATTGTGTTGGTTTCTCAAAAACCTTCCTGTAACGTTGCAATAGTCCCTTCCTTCCTGGTGGAAAAATAACTTCCAGGCAGGTTATTTCATCAACACCGGTGTCAGTTTCCAGCTCCTCCTCGGGTGAATGTATGTAATTTGTACATGGTCCTCATGTCATCCTATAGAATCAAGGTGCGAAACTGGGTGAAAGTGACTTGGCGAGTTGTCATTTGCATGTTACCTGTTAGTTTCACTTGTTGCCCTTTCCATTGGAACTCCATGGTCAACTCGTTATGATCAGGTACACATGGCCCGAGAGTCCTTAGCCACTGCATTCCTAGAACAACGTCCAGCCCCTATATAGGTAACACATAAAGATCCACTTCAAAACTATGCCCTTGCATTAGTAACTCAACCCCAGCACACTTCTTATAACACACCAAATGTTGCCCATTCCCCATGTAGACCTTGAATCTTTGAGTTGCCTCCCACTTCAATCCAAGTTTCTCAACCAACGCCTCGTGAATGAAGTTATTGTTACTGCCAGTGTCAATTAGCACCTCTAAGGTCTTTCCTCCATGTTTGGCCAGTATTCTAAAGATGCGGGCATTTACTGGATTCGCAAGGGTATTAAGGCTAAATTCGGGCTCTTCTTCCTCAATGTTATCAATTTGGCCCATCTCTATCTCACTCTACTCCTCGGTGTCCCCTTCGCCTCCACACATAATCAACACCTTATGCTTGCACCTGTGATTGGCATGATATTTCTCGTCATAACTGAAACATAATCCCTTCTCTCTTTTCTCCTAGATCTCGGTGGGAGATAAGCGTTTGATTAGAATTTTGGCAGTTCCTAGATGCTGCCCCGAAGGTGTCTGTGTTGCAGTTTTAGGCCCTGTTGAATTCATCACTGAGTTACCTCGTGATTGTGTCTTTATTACTCTTTATGCTTCCCTCCGAAGTCATCCTCAAAAGTCCTTCATCCTGTCCTTAAACAGTTGGGCCCTGGCAATGGTGTCTGTCAAGCTCGGGGGTGGGGATATTAGTAACTCACGTCAGATTTCCACCTTCAAACCCCATAAGAAAAAATTGATGAACATGGGCTACAATACACCTATGATTCGAAGTATCAACTCTTCAAACTCTGCACGAAACTTGGCCACCGTACCCGTTTGAATCAATTTGAAAATTTGACCTAAAGAATCATCATAAATGGAAATGCAGAACCGTTTTTGCAGCTCTTGGAGGAAAACCCTTAACGGGTGAGAGCACCCCCTTTTTCCATCCACTGATACCAAGTAGAAGCTTCACCATCCAGGTGGAAGGCAACCACCACAAGTCGCATTTCTGGGGCCAATCAGTGAAGGGAGAAGAAACAATCAATTTTATAGATCCAGTCCTCTGCACCACTACCATCAAACCCCGGTACATTTACCCGCAATGTTTTCAAAATGGAGTTAACATTAGTTGGGGGCGTCACATCTCCATTGGGATTGTCCTTCGCCTTCACGGCTCCTTGGGTGATTAAAGCAAGTCGAGCCTCGGCGTTAACCATGTACTATTCTAGCAGGGCTATGAACTTGGCCAATTGACCATCAATATGCTACTTGAAGCTTGCTTCCATGGCCTTCATGGCTTCGGCAATTTCCTCGTTCCTTATCTCTCAATGAAAGCACCAATGATACAGAATAAGCTCACACTCTTTGAGTCAGTGCCTAACTCCTCAAATGAAAATTTCTATATCCAACAACAACTATACCTAATTACAACCTTGGCTTATATAGTCACTATTTTTTGTTGAGATAACAAAAATATGAAAAAGCAAAAAATACAAAAATCGGTAACAGAAAATGGTTATGGCTTAGTGCTTCCTAATTCTCCTCAGCGATTCCACAACATCACGAAATCCTTCAACCAACGTGATTTTGCACATTTGCTGACCTCCCGAGTTGTGCGGGGCTCTTTCCTAGCTTGAACCATGTTTTCTTCAGCTTCTTGGGCAACAACTTGGGCTTTAACCTCTGCTATTTGACGTGGGCTACTGTCCTAGGCTATTCCTTTTTCGTTCCCCATCTCAACCCACCTATCCATTTGGCCATGGATGCTATTATTGCCCAATGCCACTTCAGCCTAGCGATCAGAGTTCCTCACGTTTTATGTATACCACCATAAATCTTATGACTAGTTTTAAAATTAAAATGAGATAATCTCTTATGATCCTTTTTAATTTTATATTTTTAAAATAAATTAGTCACAATTCATTATTGAGATGATGTTCAAAAGCATGTCGTACACTTTAAAGAATCTCACTTGGACTTCTTTTTAATATAACATTAATGATTTCTATAATTTTATTAAAATAATATGTCGATATTCAAATTATGGCTTGATATTATGGATAAAAGAAAATTTTGTTATAAAATAAAAGTAAAAACTTAATAACCTAAATAGCAATGGAGATAGAGAAATAAAAGTAATTAGAGAAAAAATATATTAGAGACAACAAGATAACTTCAATTTCCCATTCCATACAAGATCAATACAAATGAGATGTTCTATTTATAGGCTTAAATCTATAGTTCAAGAGACTTATCTTATTGTGAGACAATGAAGAGAAAAAAAAATTATAAGCTCTTAGGGAATAAGGAAAGACAAGGGAGATGAACATTCACTCATAATTATTCATTTGGTTGTCCATTATTTGAGAATGTCCCTTATTAAAATTTTACTAAGAAAAATCATGTGGGACAAAAACCTAGTGAAGGGAAAAAGAGTATATTATTCTTTAATATGATATTAGATACTACTTCATTTGCATCTGCATAACCAATTGGGTCTAACTTGAAAATTTTTGAATGAAACAAGCCTGTATCTATTGTACCTCTAAGATAACAAAGTGTATACTTAACGTCATTCCAATGTATTTGTGTAGATGAAGAACTATATATTGTTAATAAATTGACAACAAATGATATACTTAGTCATGTATAATTAGCAAGATACATTAGTGGCTTGATGACACTAAGATATGGTAGTTCATGACTAAGGAATTCCTTACCCTTTTCTCAAGGTCTACAATGATCTTTGTTCACATCTAGCGACCTTACAACTATTAGAGTGCACAATGCATATGATTTGTACATATAGAACCTTTTAAGCATCTTTGGTATATAAGCTTCTCAATTCACAAAAAAATTATTCTTTACATATTAATTTATAATTCTAAGTAAAACTTTGTGATAGAGATCTAACTAACCAACCTAAAAACCCTTTGTGTGACATTGAAGGTCCTATGACTATGTCCAAGACTAAGATGATGAAGTAAGCTTTGGAAGGCCTAATTATGGAGACCAAAGAAAGTTTAAATCAAAGTGGATTAAAGGTTGCACCAAAATGGGACTTTTTTCTACAAGTTGATGATAACTTAAGCCCAACTTGAAGACAACATAAAAGTCCAAATTCACATGATTAAGAAGAATTCATGGATGAAGTTTAATTAGTTGGATTAATTAGTTTTTGGGATGAATAATTAATTAAGACCCATTTTCTTATTTTCATGTAATTTCACACTTATTTTTGTTGGAATAAGTTGAAATGTCTTTTGATATTTTTTAAGTCAGATTTTAGTATTTTTAGACTTTCTAAATCATTATGATGGTTAGTGGGACTTATTGAAACATTAAGATAGTTAGTGAAATGTGAGAAATAAATGCTTAGTGGAGTGTTGTGACTGGGAATTTATTTCTTATACTTCAAGGGTTGCTTAGCTTAGCCTATAAATAGGACCCTTTTGTAAGCAACCAAGAAAAAATTTGTAAATTAATGAAATTTAAGTATTTCTCCATTGTGAGAGTGTCTCCTTTATTCTTGGGTTAAGAACTTTACAGTGTTGGTTTAGTTGGTAGGTTGTGGTTAGGGTCACACTTTTTTTTAATAACTTTGGTTCTACTGTTAGATTGCGGTTAGGGTTAAGTTTATGTTATCATCTTTTACCTATTTTCAAGATGATCCTAAGTAAAATCACATCATTAGTCCTTCCTAGATCCTTCATCTCAAACTTTTTCTTTAAGCAATCTATAACTTTTGGAAGCTTTTTAGGAATGTCAATAATATTTTAAGTCATCTACTTACATAGCACTTATGACAATTTCATTTTCAAATCTTTTAATAAAAATACATGGACAAATGAAGTCATTTTCGTATCATTCTTTTTAGCAAATATCCACTAAGACAATTCTACAACATGCATCTAAATTGTTTTAGTCCATAGAGATACTTATTCAATTTGATTATGTAATTTTCTTAAGAACCTACACTGTATGTCTTAGGCAAATTAAATCTTTCAGGGAGTTTCATATAAATGTCATTATCAAGTGAGTCATATATATAGGCTGTAACAACATCCACTAGATGTAAATTGAACCCTTCATGTGCTTTTAGACTAATTAAGTATCAAAAAGTACTTATATCTACCACAAGTGAATATGTCTCTTTAAAATCAATGTCAAGTCTTTGCGAAAATCCTTGACCAACAAGTTGTGCTCACAAATTCATGATTCTCATTTTGTTTTTTCAAAAAAAAAATTGTATCCAATTGATTTTACACCTTTACGTGTATGGACTACAAGTCTAAAAATCTTTCGCTTGACAAGTGAGTCTAATCTTGCCTTAATTGCACCTTTCTATTTTGGCCAATCATTTCTTTATGTATAATACTTAATATACCTTGGTTCATGATCCTCATTATCATTTATTACATTTAGTGCTATATTATATGCAAACATATTGTCAATGTTGACTTCATTTCATTTTCGTCATATTCCATTCATGACATAATTTATTAAAATATCTCCATTTTCACTAATTTCAAGTATCTATGTTTCTTTCGAAATTGAAATATTAATTATGCCTGAGAAATCTTTTGGAGTTTCTGTATCATCAATTTGGCCATCTTGGTTTTTAATTATCTCATTTTCTTGTTCAATGATTTTTATCTTTGGTACCAATGGGTCTTTCACACTTCATGTGTGTTTGAGACTCGTTTGTCATATTAAATTGTCCTACATGGGCGTCAATTTTTATCGAAGCATTAACAATTGATATATCTGATATAGTCACTCTTTTGGGGGTTAATGATTACATTTGGCAATTGGTTGGCTAAATTTTGTAAATAATTTATCTTTTGAATTTCTAGTTTACATTGTTATGTTCAAGGATCAAGATGTGATAATGAAATTCATTTCAACTAATTTTTTTTTCAATTACTTATTTTCTCCCTCTAATGTTGAGAAACTAATTCATCAAAATGACAATCAACAAACCAAGCCATAAATAAATATCTTGTTGATGGTTCAAGATATTTTATTATAGATAAAGATCATACCCAACATATATTCCCAACCTTCTTTGATGACCCATCTTAGTGCATTGTGGTAAAGTATTTGGAACATATACAACACATCCAAGAATTTTTAAATAAAATATATTAGGATTCCCAAGCTTTTGTTTTTCTTTTAAGCAAGGCAAAATATTGCATTTTGATACATTGACCTATCTCCAATACTCAAAAAGATTAAGCACAAAATATATGTATTCTTTCAAAATAGAACAGATTTATATTCAAAAAAGGACTAAGAATAAAGGGAATGTTTTGAGATATGTCTTTCATGCTTAGTCAATTTTTTTAAATACATCTTGGTCACATATATATTCTTTTAAGAAGATCGTGAAAAGGATCGTCCAGAGGACACGTTGGACATCTCTTGATAAAACATATTTTGGACGCTTGTTTAAAAAAAGGATGGACGCTTATTACATAACACTTTAAGGCAAGTTATTCTTGTGGATGCTTCTTTAAAACACAGTTTCTTAACGAAACTTAAAGCAATTTTTGTGAAAAAACACAACGATATCATATGAAGCATACTTTTGATTGTTCATAAATTTTAATAACATTTGTTATCATCAAAAAATCTTTAAGAGTTAGACGCTACAAACATCTTTGATTCCAACATAAATAATGAAGACTAAAATGTTAATTAAGTCAATATAAGAAAAATATCAATGTTGTTAACATTACTTCTAAGGATTGTGAGTAAGAATATAATAGTGAAATTTGTTTACGACAGAATTTAAGTGTAGTACCTTACGTGTTTTTTGTGTTGCTTTACTGTTAAAATTGAAATTTCTCCTGGATTCGCACAATAAAAACTAACATTAAAGGTTCAAAATTTTAATTGGATAATAATCCTAGAAGTGTTTAAATTATTATACACATAACTTTTGTCTAATTTTTTTATTAAAAACATTTATTATATTGGAATACAAAAGTCATTTATTTTTTATTAATAAAAATTTATTTTTATATCCTTAAAAACTGATGTTAACAAAATTTTAAAAAATAATGATAAAAGGTGCGGGGAACAATCTATCAAATTGACACAAATGACTAAACATGCATGTTGCTAATTGTTTCATTCATATATGTTTGGGAAAATGTTTCCCTTAGCTGTGTGATCTCTTTGATTTTAGTAAAGCCATTTATCACTATTTATCTACTTCGGTTTGGGAGCATATCTTGATAATTTATGTTTATTTTCTTATCTACCTCTATTTCTTTATTGTGTTAAATTTTAACATGAAAAATTTATTCTTACTCGAGCCTTTAATTCTACTAAATATGTATTTGAATTAATTTATTTTAAAAAATGAGTTTTCTAGAAAATTAATTATTTTCTTTAAGTATTTTCAAACACATGCTAAAGTAATTATTATTATTATTATTATTATTATTATTATATATGTATGTATATATATTATAAGTGTTTTATTGACTTAAACAGGAGTCTTAAATTAGAGTTAATTTCTTTAAAAATTCAAAGGGGGAAGATTTGTCACTCATAATAATTTGACTTGATGCAATTTAGATTAGTCAAATATCCACTATAATATCAAAACACTGATGACTATAATTAATAATAATAATAATAATAATAATAATAATAATAATAATAATAATAATAATGGGAACATCCTTTTGGTGGATTATTATTGTGCATTTTGTTTTTCTTTTAAAACAAACAAATAAATAAATTTAAATAAACTTCTCAACAAATACTTATAAGAGAAGGAATTAAAATATTAAGGAGATAAAATGAATCAAACTTATCACGAAAGTGAAAATCAACTTAATCACTTATGCAATTCTCCCATAATTCATTTAACCTGAATCACTTATGTATACTTTATCTATAATTAATTTTAGTTTTTCTCTTAAACATTAATATCTTTTAATATAATTAGAAAATATTTGTTCTTTTGTTTCTTGGTAAATCTATTCTGCTGCAGATTGAATATATGAACTCCTGTATAAAATGTGCTTCTTTATCTCATATACATGTAAAAACCAAAAAGTAATACCATATCAAGTAGCATAAGTGCTTTCATATATTAATGTTATTTTTATGCCTAAATTGATGTATCTATTTTTTACAATTATCGACTAAAAAAAGTAAACAAATTTTATTTCCCTCTGACTCTCTCTATATATTTCACCAAATAAGATTAACATATAAAACATTTTTTTCCAAATAAAAATAGCATACGCCAAACATGGAACTATTACATATCATGCGCAGCCTAAGAGGCTCCATTGAGGTCAATCATGTTACATCAAAATATATATGCACGCAAACGTACCAACATATAATTCTTTTCTCCTCTTTCTCCGTCTCTTTTTCTCCCAAGTTGATATTTGCTTTTTACAGAAATTAAGCACTCTCCTTCTGAGTTGGCGGCAAAATCGAAATGTTTGATCTATAAACAAATGTCAATCACTTCTAATTCTAGCCCTGCTTCTTGTTGCTAATGAAAGCATACTACACCTTTTCTAATGTAAAAACGTACGTAGGTGGCTTAGCAGATTCTACGATGGACCATCAAATTAAGTAATTTATTGATGAATCATTAATTTAAACTATTAGATATATGAATAAAAAAAATCAATGGTTGAAATTGTAATCAGATTAACAAATCTTAATCATTAATTTTTTTTATTCATATATCTAACAGTTTAAATTAATGATCCACCGATAAATCACTTATTTGATGGCCCATGGTAGAATTTCCTCTGATGACATGACAATGCGCTTTTTGCACATTGGCGTCATGTAAGGACATATTGGATTATTAGCATTTTAAGCAGAAGTACAGAACACTGATAGAGCATTAGCTTTTGAAAATCCAATTGTGCTTCTTTGAGACACATCAATTGACCATGCCGGTACCTATTAAGTTTTTGGTCGACTCTTAACTTGTCATCAGAGGAAAAGAGCAGCCTTATAATAGTCATCCACTCATCCTTTGCTTTCTCATGTGATCTTTATGCATTATATGATAATATTCATGCATCCTTATACTTATTGACAATTACTAAAGCAGAGGGAAGGACTTCCACTAAAATAATACGGATGTTCCCTCCGTAACAATCAATTTATATTTTGTAGAGTTTAATTTTGGGATTTTTTTCAGATTGTATATAATCCTTCTGTTTTTTTAACGTTTACAATAAGTTTTTTTATAAGGATATACGATGTAATATTTTTCAAACAATAAAAGAGGTTAGTGTAATATATAAGAAATATCAGTGTAATGTTTTTTCAAACAATTAAAGAGGTTACTGTAAGAATAAAAAAAAAGAGGGGTACCGTGTACTCAAAAAGAATTTTAGGAGAGTGTTAGTGTAATTTACTCTTAATTTTAATACACTCACATCTAAAATTTTTTACATTATTAATTAATTAGAAATTATCATAAATATATTTTTTAATATAATTATTATAAAGGTTAAATAATTTTATCATATAAAATTTCATGATTGAATGGTAGTCGATGCATTCTAACCTAATTCTTATTCTTATAATCATTAGTACAAAAAATGATTAGAAAAAGTAGTTTCTATAAGATGCTCCGTATGAAGGAAGAAAATGGAAGTGGTGTGAGGAATATAGTGTGATTAAATGGCGACCTCCATTTAGTCCAGTTATTAGGTGCCATTCCTTTATGGGTTGGAATGTTCCTCATAACCGATCAGGATCCATTCTTTGTCAACTTTCTTGCATATATATATCTCTATTATTGCCTCTAAGAAAAAAAAAAGTATATTGAAACAAGAACAATTAATCTGGTGACGCATATAGTCCAACCGTGAGAAAAGCGTAGAAAAATAGGAACCTAATCAATTATCATCTTTTTCAAAAAAGATCTAGGTAAATCTTAAAAAGAGTCTTTAAGATATCATCCAACTACAGCATTATTCTTGCTCCACGCTTGCAATCATGGCCAGGTTTACGGCGAGCCACGTTAATTTTGGAACTTACAGGTTGCCATAGCTAGGCCATGACTCGCATCCAAATAGGCAAAAATGAATCTACTTGTTAGATGTGCAAAAAGATCGCATAAGATAAGTGCCAAAGCAGTACGGCTCAGCCCCATTCCTCTCCTTTGAAATTCGGCATACATATAAATGATTGATTCCTTGTTGGGATGCCACTTTTACCTACCACTTTGCTGCTATGCTCTTGTTCTATCACCCCAACTCAGCACAATTTTACGTCATCCAGAGCCCTTGATATGCTAACTGTGCCAAATCTAATTAAGACCGCTCCACCACAATTCAAGTAGTACCACATGACTGCAACTAACTGCTTGTGTTATTATTATTAGCTCAACCAATGAACCAACACATTGGATGAAATTAGAACTGAATGTTCCATACACTGTTGCAATTCTTATGAATTTGACAAGTATCAAATACAATTAATCCCCTCCCCCCACCCCCCCCCCCCCCCCCCCCCTTTTTTTTATTCACTCAAAATGTATAGAACATGTGTTCTGCTGCAACTCGCACAAAGTTTTGTGACAATGTCATCGTGTCCCTGTTTGATACCTATTAGCTTATAACAAGCAGCACATTTGTACTTCTTTTGACTAAATGTATGCCCTATCCACAGTGGGAGCAATATAATCTATGCTTATTCGCTGTCTCTAAACACATGTACGAAGTACAAAGTCCAAACCTGAATGGAAGTTTTTAAGTTCCACCCCCATCGGATGTGAACCTGATGCGGATGGAACCCAATAAACAAATAAAGGAATGTGGATTTAAGTATTTAACACGTCTCTTAATTTGCGTGAGGAACTTTTGGGCAGCACATGGCAGATGGTTGCCTGTGACTGGTTTCAGAAATTAACGAAGATTCAAAACTTTCTTCGCTTGGTGAATACGTGGGTGATATTTGGTGAAAAAGAGAAAAGATGCAAAGCCAATTCCTTTTGAATTTAAGGGGTAAAAGATTCTGCGCCCTCAATTCTTTTTTCCTGCTCCTGTAAGCCATCACTTTCACAAGTGATAAGGTGACTGAATTAGCTGCTCCTCTGACCATGATCTTCAATTTCTATCTAAATCTAATTCAAAAGCAGCTTCACTTTCCCACCTCAAACTAGTGGGATTACTGCTAAGTGCTAACAATGAACAGCTAAGTATGTTTTTGGTGAGTATTTGTAAAATTGATTTTGGTTAGAAATAGTTTTGAAATAATGTGATTTATGTTTGAATGTTTTTATTCTAAAAACAGGTTAGTAATAAATTCAGTACAAAATTTGTTATTCAACGTAAAAATTACCTAAAATTGTTTAACTCAAAATTATTTCTAAATTCAATAAATTCTTCAATATGAAACTAAGTATGTGAACATTTACCTAAAATTACATTAAATAGTATTTCAATGTAATTTTGGATCATTTAACTTGAATCCAAATATGCTATAAGCCTATCTGCCAATGCTCAAAATCACGTATGCATATTTTATTTTGATGAAGGAGGGTGGTTCATTGATTTTATTTTTGGCCATAAAGAGGTTAGTTATTAGATTAGCTTTTTCACAGTCAAATATGGTGAATTGCTACAATAAGAAAAAGAACAAAATGGGAAACAGGGTGCATCCAAATGGTCGGTAGGATCGCACCAAAAGAAGACAAACAAAATCTATAAAGGTGAAGGTGATGCCTTTTTTATCATTCATTTTTGGAATACATGCGGCGCATGGCGTTGGCATTGCATTCTAGTCATCCACCTCGGTGCCTTCATGAAATTCTGATAGTGATTATTATATGAGAAAGAGACTCCCATTCCCATTAACGGCATTTGCTTTTCTGAGGTGGATTTTGCTCATGCGCTAACGACCTTAGCTTAGAAAAAGTCCGGTTCATGTTCCAAAATCTGATCATATTAGAACAAGTGCTTCTTGGGTGTGTGGCTATGATTTCAATGTCCCAATCCCACGTGGGCGACTTTTATATCTTCACATCTTTCTTCCATTCCAAATTATCTACAGCTGGCTCGATTTATTTTTTTAAGAAAAAGAGGACTAGTTAAAAATTAAAAGTGAATTTTTTTATTAAAAATATTATTAATATATTCTAATATCCGAGTAATATGATCTTTAATGTATTTTCTATGTATTTTTTAATAAAATAAGGATATTAGTTAATAATTAATCCTTATTTTAAAATATTTTTCCCTTTTAAACATAAAAATATTAATAATTTATTTAAAAAATACTCTTATTTATTAGTATTTTATCTAAATAATTAATTTATTTATAACTATACTCTACTTATTTAATAAGGGTATTTTTGTTAAAAATAATTATATTGTCATAATAATGAATGCAAATAATAATTTTTTTATGATGAGTGAATTATTTTAAATGACAGATAATTTAAAATTGAAAGAGTATTAGTCAAAAATTCAAATTAAAATGATATGCTTTTAAATTTTATTTTTAATTTTTAGATATAAAAAAAGTTATAGTTGATTTCATAGTTTGATTAGTTTCAATAGTTGGACGGAAATATGCTGTCTCCCTTTTCTGTTCTCAACCCTGTCCCTTTAATCAAAATGTGACATGTCAATTAAAATTACCATGTCATTTTAAGTTTACCTTAACAGACTATAAACGTCTTTGCCACCTCCATTAAAATTGGAAACACTGCAACTCCAAATAAACAGAAGCTGGTTCGATGGTTTTCCTCCAAATAAACGACGAAAGGTGGGAGGGGAATATGCTGGCGATGTGATGGAGCAATCTGATGAGTGTGGTTGCAGCTTGCATTGTTTTTGGTTGGTATGAATCTAGAAGGTGCTGAAGTCTCTAAAACTCTGTGGAGACGTGCATGACACATGATTGTTTTGGCTAGAAAGTGTTGGTGTGATTTGGAGGTTTGTGGTGGCGTGATGATTCGACAGAGATGGTGATTCATGATGACGGTGATGATTTGCAGAGTGGTGGCTCATGGGTAGGTTCCATAGCCATGGCTATTGGTTGGGAAATGGCCATTTGTAATGATTAGAATGGTTCGATGGTGGTGGGTTTAATGGTGATTTGGGAGTTTTGACAGCGAAGGGGATGGTTTTGGGGCTCTGATTTACGGATGGCGCCACCTGGTGCAGTGTAGTGGCTTTGGATTCGAAGGGGTTGCCCAGTCTGTGGTTGTGGCAATGGGTTACTGTTTAATGGTGTTTGATCTGTTTAATTGATGCTGGTTAGCACGAGTGTGAGGGACTACCTCTCAAGTGGTGTGAACTAAGAAAGAAAAGAACCTTAACAGCTTCACCGAATACTAACTCCGTTACCTTCTTCTTTGGCAATTTTAATTGACATGTCGCATTTCGATTGGGGGGAACAGGGTAGGGGACAGAAAACGGAGACAACAGATTTCCGTCCTCAATAGTCATCTATTTGGGAAAAAAAAAATTGACTCATCTCCCGGTGATTCTTCATTAATAATTTTATAAAAGTAGTATGTGTAAAACTATTAAATGGTATTGTTGGTTTTGAGAATGATTCGATCAATTGTGTGAACGGTCAATAATTAATTAAGTGATTTCCTTTAGGTAATTTATTTGAGGAAGAGACTTTGTTTCTCAATATGGATTTCTAATCCACTCCAAAGAGTTTTTTTTTTTTTTTGGGTAATCATTTAGCCAAATGAAGCTATGTTATGCTATTCCAGTTAAAATGCGATAAATAATTGAAATGTTAAAAAAATCTATAAAAAAAGTTATAAACGACTAAATTTAAATAAAGTTTAAATAAGGTTGTAAAGTTCAATAAATGTTTGAAAAGATAATTTGTATTGATTTGGTTGGAGACCTTGTTTACATCATAAATTCTCATATTTATAACATTTTTATGAGGATTAAAATCTCATCTGTTTGTCCTGATGATAACTACCCACTTCCAACTTTTTGTGGCAATTGCACATACATCCTTATATCGTGGGTTAATGGCTTGAAAATTGATCCTAGCCACTCCTCATGTAATGACCTTTGAATTCTGCACAACTATCCTTCTCTCTTGGTTGATTTGGCCCAAATTTGGAGTGTACCAAACCTAATTATGTTCAGCCCACTTAGCCATTGGCCCAAAGCTGACCTAGTTAATTTGGGCACCATCAAACTGCTCTCTTTTTTGTCTTATTTAGTTGCACTAATGACTACTAAACTAATTATTTCAACTAAAATAAGCACACACAAAAAACCTCTGAGCACTAAAATCATATTACTTGTTGAGCTTACCTAGAAAATCTTGCAATATAGCACATGACCAGACACAACTAAAAAGCATTATTATGTTGGAAAGTGTGGGGGATTTACAACATTATTATGTTGTCAAGGGAGGAAATGTCGTGCCAATGCGATATCATACTTGCCCTCATGGGCTTTTGGTCCACAATTGTTAACAATTTTGTTTTTCCAAGTGTTGTTATCGTCCCTACTCTTATAGATGTGGTAGCTATTTTAGGGCTCCCAGTTAATGGAGATGAGCTCCCCATTCTCGACAACTCCTTCTAAAGTTCTCCCTCTTCCTAGGTATGGCTTTCTCCCAGAGAGATTCAACCTACAAGAAGTTCATTACTTCAAATGCGCCAAGAAATTAGGCTTTGTGACAAATGGAGAGCACAACGCCTTTCTGTTGTTCTGATTATGCAGGTATTTGATTTGCTCGGGTTTAATGGGGTAGTCACTGAATATTGCCACTTTATTGTAGCTATCATCTTAAGCCAACAGCTGGCCTCAGGCTCTTTCTTCCTTGCCTTGCCTTGCCTTACTATAACACCTTTACTTTTATATATTAAATTATTCTGTATGTTTAAAAAGTTTTTTTAAGTCATCAATGTATTTAAAACAATTAATAATAATTTCAGAAATTTTTCTAGAATTTATTGAGATAATTTTTGTAAAATGACAAAAAAATACCCCGGATGACTGTAGGAACCAATTAGAGACTTTTTGATTTCAAAATATTTTGAAAATTTTATATCAAGTATCTCTCATTATAAAAACTTTATTTTGAAAGAAAAGTAGTGAAAAATATAACAATGCTATTTCAATTCTTCCACTGTTTTTTTTAATATTTGACAATGCAATTCTGAAAAATCGAAAAGGAATTTCAAAATTTTAACTGCCACAATTTTTATCAAAATTTCAAGAGCTATTTAATCGTGATTTTTAATAATTTTTCTGAGCTAGAGCCTAGAGAAATTAGAAACTGACAATTTTATCCCTATTTCTCTACATTAAGGACTGACATGAGGAAAAGATTCAATTGACATTAAAATGTAAATTTGAGCTTGGAATTATTTGATATATATTAAAATATAATTTTGGAATTTTTTGGGGATTTTCTGGAATTTCTGTGCAAAATGACCAAAATACCCCTACGTGTTTAATAAGTCAGCTAGTACTAGTTTGACATTCAAAAAGGGTGAAAATGGTAATTTTAGTTTATTTATGGGTAAAATATTTAATTTTATAATTTTACCTAAAATTTTTGGTATTTATTGAATTAAAATGGATTTTCTATGAATTTTCTAGCTTAAAAATACAAAATAAATACATATAATTTGAAATAAATTAATAAAAATTAAAATTTATTATTTGAAATTTATTTTTGATGAAAAATAATATATTTGTCCAGTCTTGCGTTAAAATGCATTATTTTGATATTAAAAGCTAATTTTTCAAGTTTAGGCGTTTTTATTGGTACCGGTTAATTCACCTACAGATAAAATTTGACACATGGAAGCTTGGGACAGCTGGTGGAGCACGTCCCCAACCCTAAAATAGGTGATTCGCCACCTATTTGGGATATGTGTCCCCAAATTGGATTATAAATAAATAAAAATTTGATTTATGACATAATGCTTACATGATGGATGATGTAAATCTTTGGACACCTAACCCCCCTCCTTCTTCTATAAATAGGCCTCAATGTTTTCAGATTTTCACTCATCCTTTCCTCTCTCAAGCTAGCCAAATTCTTAGAGAGCTTCTCTCTCTAGAAAAAAAAATTATTTTACTTTGTTTTTATACTAAAATTTTACTAGTTTTCCAACAACTAGTAAAGTTCTCTTCCTAAGAGCTTTGCATCAACAATTCCATCATCTTCATCAACTATCTTAGAGGTAATGGGGGGAGTGGGGTTGGTTCTAAATTATTATCACTTTGCATGTTGGTAGGAAGGGTTTTCCTCTAAACCCGTTTAGGCTTAAGTTTTATTATTATTATTATTGTTTAATGTTAAACTTTAATTTTTGCTAAGTTGTTACTCTGCCCAAATTTAGATTATTAAATCAATACTAAATTGTTACTCTACTCAAATTTAAATTATTAAATTTTACTTGCTAAGCCGTTACTCTGTTTAATTTTAGAAAATTAAAATGCATTTGCTAAGCTATTACTCAGCTCAAATTTAGAAAATCAAAATGCATTTATTTAGTTGTTATTCTGTCAAAATTTTAGTAATTAAATTATAATTACTATATTGTTATTCTACTAAAATTTTATATGATTACTAAATTGTTATTCTGTTAAAATTTTGGTATTATACAATTTCTGCAAAATAAGGCAGAAATATTGATTGTACTGGTGGTCAAATTAAATGAGACTAGGAAAACCTCTGCTTGAGAAGTTAGAAATTGATAGTTAGTGAGTAATGTAAAGCGAGTGACATGTAGTGGCATGGCACCCTGCTAGGGAAGCTACAGTTTGGTACGCTGAGGAATGAAAGGCAAGGACCTACTTGCGGAGATCTTGGGGGTAGGCATGGAGTGGTGAAGGTCTCAATGGTCAGGGTAGCGCCCTTAAGCCGAGATATTTGCTTGACCAAACTTGATAACCCCGACAACTGCTCAGCATTCTAGGATTGGTTTAAGAGTATACTTCTATAAATAGATATCCTAAATTGTTATTTTGTTCCTCAATGATGACGAGGACTGTATCATGTGATGGTGTTGAGAGAGGTATATGTACTCCTAGTCACTTCCCAGGTTCTGTTGACAACTATTACCCACTAATGTGAAGTATGGATCCATACCTAGTCAAGGGTAGTCTGATACAACTTAGAATGAACCTTAGGATCCCTTTTGTTATCAGCTGTGTTTTATCTTTGTTTTATGGTAGATTTCTTACCATACATGTAAAAGTGATTTTAGAACAAAACATCTCACTCCATTATTTTCTTCTATGTATGATTGATCGTGATTATTGAAGACGACATTAACGCCTCGTGATGCTGAGTACGAGTTAGAGGACATCTCCATGGGGGAGGACCTAAAAACCTATAGTATTTTTCTTTTTGTATGAAGGATAGGGTAGATGAACACTACTCTATATGGGATCTTTTCGATGTACATATTGGGTTAGATAGTGTCTATCTTTTGATGTATTTTTTTAGTTTTCAATATTATCAAACCATGATGTATAATTTTATGATATATATGTATATACAGTCTTATCTTTCATCTCTTACTACCATTTCCAAATTCTATTAAGTTTGGAATTTATTTTAAAAATGAAAAAATTTTACATGTATTTTTTTATTTACTTAAACTTAATAACTAAATTAATGTGAATTGTATTTAATATGAATGAGTGTTACACTTACCGCAATCTTTTCAATATGCTGGAGCACATGGAGGAAGGCAAGGATTGCATGGTTCTATATTGCGGTTGTGGTCACGGTAGTGATTTTGTTGCGATCCTTGACATTGCGGAAAAATGCGACTAATGTAGCCGTAATTGCGGTCATGATGTGATTGCAGTTAGTCAAAAAACCTTTTCGTTGTGACCACAACTACGATTATGAACCACAATTTAGAACTATAGCAAGGAGTTTAACACTGCCACAAGGCCTTTATGAGCTATGGGCATGACTGTATTTTAATGCTGCCTTGTACCCCACCATTCATTAGCTATTGATTGAGCCTGATGACACTTGTTATGCCCAGATCCTTTTGCGACTCCTAGTTCCAATAGTTTCGACCTTAGTTGGCTGATCAGTTGTTTCATGTCAGCTTTACATTCGTGTTTTCCTTATGCCCACTAGTCAATTGGATAATGGGTCTTGATTGGTTTGAGGATGAGCCATTAGAGACAACCAACGCTGACATTCTCAACTCCATGGTGTCTTAAGCTGTTTGCCAGAAGCAATAAAATCTCTTTTGAGGAATACTACCCTCAATGCTTTGCACGATAGTTTGGCCTTGTTCTAGACATTCCTAAGTCGTTCTTCTTTTGATGAGTGGTTTCACCCAAAAGATATTCCATTTCAATTGGCGAACTGCATGTGACTATTGATGATGTCACAGTTAAACTTAATGATTTCTATTTCCTTTCACTAACCTTCTTGGTGTCATGCCTGACTTCTTGGAATAATGTTCAATCAATGGTTCATAGGCTGGATTTCCCAATTCGGCTGAGACATACCTTGGTGGACTCATGGATGATGAATCTAATGACTCCACGGCTAAGCTGCCAAGACCAAAAGTCCAAAGAATATGAATTCTCACTCACCAAATATATCATTTTTCATGTATCAAATATTTACTATGCATCATTATACACACACACACACCACCACCCACACTATATATATATATAATTAAAAAAACTTATCAACTATTTATTATTCATTCTCACTCTCCAAATAACTTTTCTTTTTTATAAAGCCCTACTTCTTATCACATGCTATAATTACTCATTTCAATTTCTCTTTCGCTTTGTTTGAATGTAAGAAATATGATAAAAAGAAGTAGGGAAGATCAAGAAGAGATTAAGAGTAAAATTGTAGGTTGTTTAAATAAAAAAAATAAAAGAAAAAAGAGTTAAGTTTTATTATGAAGACGTTTTTACTCTTTTATAAAATAATATAATTTGTCTTGTTATTTTAAAAGGAATGTTGTGTAAAGGATAAATACGTACTTAAAAAATTTACTAGTGATTTAATTTGTTACAAAATATTGCCTCACATGAGAGTATCTCTAATGAGGAGTCATTAAAGCTAGTTAAATTAAACTTTGACACATTATTTCTTTGAGTTAATTAGTTTTTTATTTATTATAAGTGTAAAAAATTTTGAATTGACAATTAATTTGAAATATGAATTTTAAAGTAATTATTATAAAAATCAACAATTTTATTATACACAACAATTTCTGATTGTATAAAAGTATTAAAAATATTATACTATTAATGCATTCTAAGTAATTTTTTTTTTACTTTTTACAACTTAAATGCATCTTACAAAGTAACTCATATCTTTATATTTTATAATTTTATTTAATTTCAAATTAAAATTGTCAAAAATAATACAACATGAGTTCCTTTTCTTTTTCTTTTTTTTTTTTCCCACAAGAATCACATCTTATATAAGCATCGATTGCTTATTTTTGTTGCCAAATCACAACACCCCATAAGTCTTCTGTTTTATTTTTTACAAAAAGGAAAATACGTGTTTTGTTTTATGATACCGTTGCTTCGGTCTTAAAAGAGTAAAAGCACCTCTCATTAATGTTTTATTTGGTATAGGAAAGAAAGTGAAATGAAGAAAAAAGAATAAAAAATAAGATAATTTTTAGGTTATTTGGTAAGAAAGAAAATGAAAGAAAAGAAAAATAATTTTTTTTGTTTTATTTAATTGTGTAGAAAATAGGAAAAAAGAAAAAAAATTGAATATACAATAACATAGATATTCCTAATAAAAACAGAAATATGTAAAAATATAAATAATTTGATATTTTTTCTCCTCCTTTCCTTCTAAAATGGGCTGATTGCAAAAATACTGAGCCCTATTCTTTTTTGGTTTTCTTTCCTTTTGGACAAAGTGTCAAACAGTGGAATAATTCATTTTTAAATTTTTTCCTTCCATCTCCTTCCGTTCCTCTGCTCTTTCATTTGTTCAATACGAACACTAAAAATGCTATAAGATAATTTTATTTTTGTGGATCCCATTTTGTTTTATTTTCCCCCCCTCTAACTTTTTTTCTCTCTCCCAAATAAGGAGAGTTTTTTCCCCTCACTTTTATCTCTCTTATTTTCCTTCTTCCTACTTTCGTGAAACAAACAAAAACAAATTAATGTGTGCATAAATTAATGAATCAAACCATGCGAAAATGACGAAAGTTACGAACATACGTGGCGCAAAAATTGAATAGATTCCCTAGGATTCAACTTTCAACTATATTATGTACAGTTAAAATCAGGCTTTTTATTAAATTAATAAAATATTATTTAAGTCAGGAATTTTTGTAATATAATAGGGTTATCTTTAGAGATGACAATGGGCCAAAGGCAGATGCCTATTACCACCCAGTCACCTGTCTGTATTTGCATGAGTATTTGTTAAGTAAATATTTATGAATTTTGCAAGTATTTGCGAGTATTCATAAATAGTCTTATCACAATCCAATGAAAAAGATATGCTGTGAGGAAAAAAATTATTGTAAATAAAAATAAATAAAGTCGATGCTTTTGGTGCTCATAAATTCTCACTCCGGATTTATTTTAGGGCTAAGTTGTACGTTTCTAATTTAGTAAATATCGATTTAAAATAATATTTTTCACAAAGTAATTTACAAATGAAAAAGTGAAAAAAGTTCATGCCTTATCTAGCTGAAATTAACATAATATTGAATGGAAAACAATCGTTACAGCCTACAAGTTTCAAAGTTTACTATCTGTTACGGATTATGCTTAAGCTCAATCCATTCTGCATTATCAAGTAAGTTTGAGGAGATTGACTAAAGTTAACACTTAATACTAAAGTTGCATGAATACACATTAAGGCAGAATCTAACTACAGAACTGTTTAAGGGGCTCTGAGCCCCAGGTATGACACTTATATATATGTCTCTAACATCATTGTAATACGCACATTTATTACCAATATAATTTGTGTGGAGGTTTTTACTGACTTGAGTGTCAAAGTGTATTTACCAATACCTCCACCATTGCTGTACATACCACATTCGAGGAGTTCGGATCAATCTACTTGCGTGTCTCTAGACTATCTATCTATCCAGTTTGGGTCGTCCGACCACTGAAAATCTAGAGCATCACTTTCCATACTATGGACATACACTATATAATATTAGTCGCCTACTTTGGTCGATGTAGACACTAGATACAATCCATTCAAAAATGAAAGGATCGAAGTGTGTGCACTTTAATCAATAGCTTCTACAATTTTTTTATTAATACAGATTTTTCAAACATAAATAATATCATAAGAATTAGATATAGTTATCTATATATATATATAATGTTATTTTCCATTGGAAGTAATGAGTATTTAATATCATTGATTGAAAAATAATATTAAATATTGTTTAATCGTGATTTTAATATGATAAGTGTTTTTAAATAATTTTTATTTTAATATCAACCTATAGTGAAAGGGCAGTCATTAATCATTTTTAAAATAATTTTATTTTTAAATTTTATTTGTTTTAAATTATTCCTACGGTTAGAAAAATAATAAAAAATTAATTATTTTATGTTTTAACTGTATTTTTTTATCTTTAGTATATTCACTAATTACAATAAAAGGGAGAAAAAAAATCATCATCACCACTTTTATAGTCTAAAACTTTGTCACCAAATTAGTTCCTCAAATTCTCAATATATTTTCAAATTAATCCTTCAACCTAAGTTGAGCAGGCAGGATTGTCTTCATTAGAGTGGAAGATACTTGTGATATATGCGAAAAAGAAAATTAATCCTTCAGAAATGATTCTTGTCATCACTTTAGTCCTTAATAAGGATTTATATGATAATATTTTAGATCTTTAAGAGATTAATTTAGTGATAGATTAAAATTCTTTTATAAACTAATTTGATAACAAAATTTTTAGAAGACAAAAATAATAACAATTTAAATTTTTAAGAAACTATTTTTTTACCAAAATTAAAAAAATATATATAGTAATGCATTTAACAAGTTAGAGGAATATATTGTTTATATTATAGGATAATATAATCAAATAAACATACATTTCTTTAAAATTGAAAGTATTCAATGACTTTCTTAATTTTTATGTCTAAGCTTTGGTGCTTAACGATAAATCAATTACATATCCATCTATCATAAAAGAAATACTAAAAAGAGACTATTATTTTTAGCCAATAGCATCCTTAAGCTGTGCCTTTTGATATCTAATGCTCCCCATAAATTCTGCCACTGATTGCAGAATTTGCCTCAAATAAATGCAGCTAGTGAAATTTGTGGTTATCAAAAACAAAATGTCACCGTCTGTTGGGGGACAACAGTTTCCTTTCTCTTGTCCATGGCTCCATGCTGTTAATAATGTTTGTTGTTGTCTTCCATCATCTGCACTCAATTCAAAACTAGTGGGGCGGGGGTTACTACTCCCCAAATTTAAGTTTCGTCATAAGTGACAGAGCTTCAACTGGCTTCGGATAAATTTTTTAATAAGCATTTATAGGAAATGAAGATAAGAAAGAAAAAAAAAATGAAATAAATTTATTTTATAAGTTAAAATTAGTTTATGCATAAATTTGCTTTAAACAAAAAGTTTATACATAAGCTATTAAAAAAAAGCTAATGTATAAATTAATTTGTAACAGTTTTTTTTTTTTTTGCAATTTTTTCAAAAAACTAATTTTAACTTATGCATAAATTAATTTTAGCTTATGAAAAAAATTTAATTCATTTTACTTTCTTATTTTTTTATTGAGAAATTTATTGAAACATGACACTAAAATAATATTTAATGTATAAATTAAATACGAAGTATTACTTTTAGTGTTTTTTATAAGAAACAAATAATTAACTTATCAAGACTAATAAAATAGTTAAATTAGTTAATTTTAAATGATTTTGTAAATTTAAATTTTATTTTAAAAATATCCATCGAATTAAATAGTTTAAATGACAGTTATATTTAATGACATTATTTGTAATTCAAGGGATAATTTTTCCTAACAATGAGTGTGACTTATATATTTAATAGAATGGTGAATGCATCTACTTGTTTAGGGAATGTGGATGTCTCATTAATAAACTTCACAATAAATTAAGGGTATAAAAGAAATTTAGCAATCAATACATTTAAAAATAAGTCTATGTTTCTTATAATTAAGACAAAAAATACACTCATTTGTTTCTCATAAAAAAGATCTAAGGAGGTAATAACATACTCCTTCTGGTCTTTTTTATAAAACTCAGTTAACTAATTCATAAGGATTAAGAAAATTAGCTAATTTAATTAATAGCATTAAATTTGTCTTAAATTTACATTTCTTTCCAAAATTAACCTTAACATTAATGAGACATATTTTTTTAAAATATTTATTTCTTTTAATTTTCTCATTAATAATATATTTGTTGTCTTGATTTCCATTGGCAATGAATGTAAAGAGACAAAGTAAGGTTTTTAAAATTCTCTTATACAAGGCAAAGTTAGACTCTTAAAAAGTCTAAGATATTAATGTATCCTACTTACTATTTATTGAACATAGAGAAAAAGCTCATAATTAAGGATATTTTTGTAAAAAAATAATAATTAATGCATGAGACATTCTAGATTGGTTCTTATAAAAAAGACCAAGTCAAACTTCTAATTTTGTTCTTGTAAAAAGGATCATAGGAAGTATTATATATTTAAAATTTAAGTTGTAATGTAAACACAAAGTTTATCATAAAAATAATATTAAAATAAATATTAGAAATCATCTTAAAGTGCAACTCTATATGCTCTTTGAGTAATTTGAAATCATCAATACTTGAAGCACAACTAAAACTTGTAGCAATCTCTCTTACAATATAAATTATCATGTTATTTGCTAGAAATTTAACTTTCATCTTGTTTCTCAACTTAGTCTTAATAATTTTGATTGTCAAAAAAGATCTTTCAGTTATGGATATGGATACAGGAAGCGTCATGATAAGGTAGAGTAGTTTATCAATCAAGTAGTAAATTTATGACTTCTTTATTGCTTCGAAACATGTACATAATTATTGAATAGTTGACAAATGCTTTAAATTTGATTTTTGATAAGCATCATAATGAAATGCTTACGTTGAAATTGCAAATTAATCTCCTCCTACTCATTGAAATCCATGATATAATATTTTTTCACAAGAGTGCAAATATTATTAATGTTAAGAAGTAAGTATCCTTAAGAACCAAAGTAGAGCTTAAAGTTAACAACTCTGTTACTTGGTCATTAAATCCACTATTCAACTCTTTTAATTGTTGGTCAATGGTAATGAAAAAGACTCCCACTCTAAAATAATGCTCTATTGTGATGTAATCTTTTGGTAATGAGAGTGCCCTTGTCCTCTTACACAAGGAGCATAGAATTGAGGAACCTCAATATTTCATTTTTCATAAAAAAAAAAAGTCACATTTTTTAACAACTTATCCAACCATCACCTCTCAAGTTTTGAATAAGTGCTTTTATAAAATGGACTTAATGTATGACATTAAGTACATTCTAAGATAGTTGCTATAAAGCTTGAAAAAAAATTTCTATTATCAATAACAAGGTAATATTATATATAAAAATATCCACACTTAAATACTAAGTAAAATTATATTAATACAAAAGTCATATTATATTTGCTAAAAAATTATAATGAATTATCAATATTAACATAAATAAATTGTAAAGATACTAAAAAATGTAAAAAAAAAAGAGTTAAATATCACTGTAATCATTAAAAAATTATAAAAGAATTTATCAAAATCACACAAATAAATTATAACAAACAAAAATTAATAATCAGAAAGTATAAATAAATAATATTATAAAATAAAAACAATGCCAAAAAAAATATTTTAATGTTTTAATATTAAATCCACCCTATATATTAAGAATACTATTGAACAGACTTATCTTGACAATGACAGTGTTTTTAGCTGTTATTCCTCAATAAGAGTGTTTTTAGAAATTTTTTAACTTAGTTGTCTCTTTCAATTTATCATTTTCAATATCTTTAGTTTTAAATTGAATTTCAATATTTTTTTAAAAGAAATCATCAATAATTAAAAATTAACATTATATTACAATAATTGTTTATTATAAATTTAAAATATAATCTATATGTTAAAAACATTTATTTATTATAATTTTCAATTATAATATAATTTATATATTCAGAAATATTTATTTATTATAAATTTAAGTTATATAAAAAATATTTATCTTGTGTAATGCACAGTTTAAAATACTAGTATGTTTTTTAAACACAAAAATAAATTTTTTATTTTTGAAAGGAATATTTCATATAAAATAAATCTTTAAAATATATTTTTTATTATAATCATTCTTATCATACAAATATTATAATGTTTTTGCTCTTATCATGTAATAAAATAGAAAAATAAAATAAAATACAGCACTGAAAAAATGATAATAGTCAAACAATGTTATAATCACTAAAAACTTATAAAATAAATCATCAAACATAAAAATAAATTATAAATATTTTATTAAATAAAAGTAATAAGGTAATATTATAACAAGGTAATATTACATGTAAAAATATCCAAACTTAAATACTAATACTATCATATAATAATTGCTAAAAGTTTTAAAATAAATTATCAATATTGACATAAAAATAAATTGTAAAAATACTAAAAATGAAAAAATAGTTAAATTTCATTGTAATCATTAAAAAATTATAAAAGAATTGACCAAAATCAGACAAATAAATTATAATAAATAAAAATTAATAATTGGAAAGTATAAATAAAATAATATTTTAAAGTTTGTAATATTAAATAAGTTTTTAAACACAAAAATAATTTTTTATTTTATTTTTGAAAGGATTATTTCATGTATAACAAATCTTTAAAAGATATAATTGATGTGAAATAAATTTTCAATAAATTAAGTGATTAATTTAGTCCTTTTTTAAATAAATTATAATACTTATTCTTTTGTTTGTCTACAATATTCATATTTTACAGTGTCTCTACTTTTTTTTCCCCTCTTATTTTTTAAACTCTTCATTTCTATTTTTCAGTATCCACACACAAGCTTACATATCTATATTATTATCCCAAAATTTGTATAATCACTTGCTGGTATATATTATACTTTTCCTATTATTTTTCTTTTGAGTTTTACCTGTTTATTATGTGATTTGTTTTAATTATCGTCACGAGATGTTAATTATTAATGTTAATCTTATGTTTTCATCATTTTTCATAGTTGCTCTTTTTCTTTTGTTTAATTTTGTTATTTTTATTTTTTTAATTTCAATTCCCTTTTTATTTTAAAATTATGGTACATAATGAAATTAAATGTTAATGTAATGTAGGAGAAAAGGTTTTTGGTGCAAGATTGTTGTAACGACCCTCTGTCGCCACAGTACTACAAACAAACCCCTATATATATATATATACACACACACACATAATAATAATAATAACAACAACAACCAATCCACAAGTTACTCTAAAACATATAAGGTATGAAATAATACTGTATACAGGTCCATTATCATATATATACAATACCAAGGGAGAAATACAAAACCAAAGCTCCCTATAGCTGGTCAGCTATACAACATATACGATTAAAATCCAAAAAGAAACAAAAAGAGCTTCTAGAAAAGCTCCACCTAAAAGGGCCTCCAAAAATCTCCATCTGAGACCTTCTCCATCAGCTCTAAGACGTTGGATCTGTGGACGTCTCTCCCCTTCCTCCCACGCCAAAATGACGTGATCATCACAGTCATAGCAACAACAACAAGATATCCAACCAACAACAGAACAAGGCAAGGTAAGCTTACAAAACAAAGACTAACACATAATGTTTAATCCAACATATTTAAAATCATTAATCACATGAATATGGAAACTAAATCATCAAATAAATGGGTCTACATACATTATAGTCTATCACACACCACATCGTATACTATGCTATCAACCCTATATGTCAATGTATAAATGACACGACTCTTGAGAGATTTCTACATTTCGAGCGATCAACCAAGTCTTATCCCCTACCATGGCCATACATCATTCAAGGATTGCCAAAACTCTTATTAGTTGGATAAGCTTATGGTTGTCAGGATAAGTGAATGTGGGTGGTGGTATACCACGACACAAGGCCTGCACTGCCTTGGCCCCCTACGAGATTTACCCATCCACTCATCCCTTAGGCCCAGCTTTCAAACCCCACTTCTCATTCAGGCACTAGGTTGGAGGCCCGTCTGAGCCGTACTCCGTTCACCTCCAACTTCCATGCATACCCGCATACGGCATGAGGCCCATACTACCTCAGCCAACAACATATGCATGTAAGCATGAGCCACAATACCACAACAAAACAAATTATATATGTGTATCAACACAACAACAGCATCACACTACCACGTGGTCTACTCAGCACCATTTATGGTCCAACAACTATTATCAACATCATGCAGGCCCATTCTAGCCTCCAACATAGTCAATAATATCATACACCACAAGTGGAGGTCTTATCTAAGCAACCTTCCACTTCACAACCAATCCAACAATCAATTACAATTTAAAAACCAAAACCTTCTTTGAAAACCATTTAGAAAATAAGTAAATCTGGAGATTTGCAAAGACCTTCAAACAATTCGTTTCTTTAATATAAAGAAAATAGTATCCCAACTTGACAACTCACCATTTTTCTCAAATAGATCTTTTGAAAATGTATAATACTCTTTTTGCATGTGTATATACAAAATACTTCACGTTTTGAAATGAAAACTATGAAATCTAAGATGGTACATTCAGTTCTGAAATAACAGATTATGTACTGTAGTAACATATTATATCCATTTAGTAAAATGCACCAGATTTTGTTTTTCAGCAGAGATAATCGATTATGGGCTTCCATAATCGATTATTTTTGAACCAAAATGCATTAGATTTCATTTTTCAATGGAGATAATCGATTATGGGCTTCCATAATCGATTATTTCCGAACCAAAATGCATTAGATTTCATTTTTCAATTGAGATAATCAATTGTGGGCTTCCATAATCGATTATTGCCGAACCAAAACCAAAAGAAATTTTTCTGAAACCTAGATAATCGATTATCAAAGGCCATAATCGATTATTTCCAAAACGAAATTACGAAAACAATTTCTGAAGCTCCAAATAATCGATTATGTGATCCCCATAATCGATTATCTGTGACGATTTTTTGAAAAAACATGACTTTCTACAAGGAAACTCAAACTTTTAACCAAATAACTCAAATTTTCGAATAAATGGTATTCCAACAACATTAATCCACCTCAACCAAGTTCATACACATCAAATTGCACAACAAATTCAATATTTCATCACAAAATCATCAATTTCTCGTCCAAATCTCAAAATTTCCCCCAAAACCCATTTTCAACCAAAACCAACGAAAATGGCAACATCCATAGAGATTCAACAGATTACAAAGCAAGAAATCAACATACCAATAGTTATTAACACAAAAAAACTGATTTGTAACTTCCTTTACCTTTAAAAGTCTCCAAATTTGAATTTTGGTTTTTTGAGAAACTTGTGTCTTGAGCCAAAACCTTCTACAGATTGATCTTCCTTCCACAACAACACTAGACTAGGCTTAGGAATTCTCTTAACACCCGTAGTAACCTTAGATTTTTAGAGAGAGATTGAAAGAGAATTGAAGAGAAAGAAAGTGAAGAAAGAGAAAGAAAATGAGAGAATGAGGAGAAATCCCTCCCCTCCCTTATATATTCGACCTCTTCGAAGCTCTCACACGGACTTTTGACCAACTAAGGCCTAAATCTCACCAAGCCACTTTCCTTATCTTAAAACTGGTCTAACTTATTTGTTTTCTCTCAAAACCCCAAAATCACTCTACACAACATATCCAAATTGGCTCAAGCACATATCTTAAATTTCCTAAATTCAAATTAGAATTTCAAACCAACAATATCAAATCATCACTACATGCAACATACCATACATAACAACAATTCATTTATTTCTTTTAATCACCTAGATTATATATCAAATTTCACTTTTTAGTTATTAAAACACTTAATCACTGCATTAGAAAAACAAGATGTTACAATTGTCATTAATTCTATTTGATAAGATAATTATTTTAAATTTGATCATAGACAACTTCCTATATTTGTTTCATTTGCAACAACAATAAATAAAAGTTAAAAATAGTCTCTTAAACATGTTGAAATTTATCTTTCTTGGCCAGTTTTTTTTTTTTTTTTATTATTTCATAACCAATTGTATGTACTAATTTCGATTATTACTTCATATAGAGGTTTCAGAATTCTCATATGTGATAGTGAAAGAAATTCTTTCACAACTTCAAATGTTATTTATAAAAAAGTTTTCTACAATTTAATCTACGTAAGTTGCTAATCATTTTTTAAGTTAATGTTGTTTTATAGTTATACATATATCATGTTTTTCTTATATTTTCTAGGAATTTGAAGCATTCTACTTTTGTGAAATCAATTTTAAGATTTCATTTTGTGATGATTATAAGTATATAATTTCTAAATTTTTTATCAAATACAACTTTTTTAGAACATAAATTCTATTAGTAATCTTCATATTCAGTAATCAATCATTTCATTCTCCTTTTATAAATTATATTATATCAAAAAAATTCAAATAATTTTCTCGACTGTCCCGTGCATCAGGCACTTCTTCTAGTTTATATTAAATGAATTAACTAAATTTATATTACACTGTAAAATTGTATAGAATTATTTTTAATAAATTAATTGATTAGATAGATAATATTATAAAAATAATTAGGATATAGTATTTTATTAAAAAATTATTATTTTATAAATATTTTTAAATTCAAACACATATTTTATATCATTTGAAAACTTTAGTACCTACATTTCTACTAGAAAAATAATTTATTTATAAATTAATGAAATTAATTAAACATAATTTATTTGAACAATTGATTTAATAATATTTTAAAATTAAGATTTTTATTTTTGATAATATTTAAGATTTTTTTGACCCAACAAATTAAATTATTATTTATTTTTATGTCTGCATATAATTTTTTTTTGAAAACTATATCCATAAGTTATTTTTCAATAAATAATTTTTAATTATAGGCATATCATCTTTATGTAATATTTTCAATAAGATTTTTTATTTTTTGAAATTATCTGAATACTTGATTTATTAATTATATTTTTATTATAAAATAGTTTTAAATTATTTCTTCACCAACATCATAAATGAAATATTTTTTAATTGCTCCTACATTGCATAAATACTATTCAACCATATTTTTCATTTTCATATTATAGGAGATTTAAGTTTTAGATGGAAATATAATTGCTTTTTACATAGAGAAATAGTAACAATGTACTCTCCAACACACTGCTCTATTATTGTCTAAATTTTATTAAAAATCACAAATTTTTGTAAGTTTCACTCTTATTTAATGAGCCTCTCCCCTTACTTTATAGTTTTTAATAAATTTTAACAAATATTAGAATATGTATTAAAAAGAGTGTGTTGCTAACACTCCTCAAGATAATTTTTTTTGCTATTAGATAAAATATCTCTATAGACAAACATAAAATGCTATTTGAGTTATTAGTAATCATTAGGTAAGTTCATTTTTAGAAAATTATCTAAAGTCATTGTTTAATTTCACTGCAATCAGCTACTTTTAGGTAGATAATTTTAAATCTCAACTTTATTATTTATTTAAGTTTTTATCCACCATATATATTAAATGAGAACAACTATATTGAATAAAAGCATTTTTAGCTATTATTCTTTAACGATAATGTTTTTAGTTGTCATTCTTCAATGAAAACATTTTTAGGATTTTTTAACCTCTTATCTCTTTTAATCTATCATTTTCAATAGTTCTAAATTGAATTTTAATATTTTTTAAAAGAAATTATCAATAATTAAAAATTAACATTGTATTGCAATAATTGTTTATTATAAATTTAAAATATAATTTATATGTTTAAAAATATTTATTTATTACAAATTTTAATTATAATATAATTTATATATTTAAAAATATTTATTTATTATAAATTTAAGTTATATAAAATAAATATTTATTCTGTGCGCAATGCACAGGTTAAAATATTAGTTTAATTATAAAAACTCAGAATCACAAAATCAAGATAGGACTTTATAAGATTCTCAAAATAGGACTTTCAATTTTGAAAGCCACATTGAGTAATAAAAAGATATATTTTTTTTATAAATAGGATATCATATATAGTGAGTTTGTTGACTTTTATAATAACTATTTTAAAAATTATATTAGCAATGATTTTTAATTGGTTGACATTGTAAAAAAATTTAAAAATAATTTTAAAAGCATGCTTTTACAATAATTGATCATGTATAAAAATGAAGCTCTTTTATTAAAAATATATTTTAAAATACTTTTAAATTCATACTGCATATATTTTTTTCATTTAAAAAAAATAATATCTACATTTTTAATTATGGGAGAATGATTTATATATAAATTAATGAAATTAATTAAACATCATTCGTTTGAGTAATTGTATTAATATTATTTTAAAATTAGCATACTCAAATAATACCTTCTTTCAATATTATTTGAAAATTTTATGATGATATAAAATTAAATTATCATTTATTTATATGAAAGTACATAATTTTTTTAATATATACATAATTTATTTTTGAACAATTAGATTTTAATTATGACACATATATTTCTCTTTGTCTAATATTTATAATATTTTTTATTTTGAAGTTACATGAATAAATAATTTATTAAATATATTTTTATTAATTCAATCACATCTTTATGGATGGATATTTTTTCATTATAAATATTCTTATTGATCCGATTACGTCTTTATTGATTCAATTTAATAATTCAATCATGCTTTTTTAAATTATTGTATTTTTTTATAAAACTTAAAAAGAACATGTTTTAATAAGTGCTAAATACACCTTAAAAATAAACTAATTCATTTTCACACTCAATTCTTAATCTAACTATAATGTTAACCGTGGCCTCATAAGGTTCCACACGAAAAAAAAAACTTATATTCTTTAAAATATGTAATTTTAATGTGATTTAAAATATCTTTCTTTGAAATATATTTTTTTATATCATGTTAGTTTTTTCTTCATTTTAAAAATAAAGTCAAAAAAGACCCGAACATCATTGGGATAGAATATTTTATTGTTCCGTAAAAAAAGTGTAGATATAACTATTTTTTTTTATATTATTCTAATGTTTGATTCTGTCTCATTTGCTCTATTATTTATTTTTAAGTAAATAATTATATATAAGTCATTTTAGAACATGTATAAAGACGAACACAATCGATGCGAATGCATGGATAACCGACTAGTAGCATATAAAATTGAACTAAGAACAAAACATCAAATAGTCCTAAGGCCAAAGAACCATTTTGCCTTGTGATGATTAGGTAGTTACCTAGGAATGGTTATCTAGAAGTATAAGAAGATGTAATGACGTACTCTACTCACATGCAAATAAGAAAAATCTAATTCATTGCAAGAGATAAGTGTACAATTTTCGAGGTTTTAAATTGAAACCATGTCAATATTTTTACCTGGACGAAGTTCAATGTGACGATTTATACGTAGATATCTTCTATTTCTTTTTCTTCTTTTGGGTCTACGGATATCTTCTTAAAATGAATAGGAACGTATCTTACAAGACCTCCATGCTACATGAGTGAACACATGACCAAACCGGCTAGCCGATCAATTGTGGTTCAATCTTGCAAGCCCAAAACTAACGATCCAAATCTAATATTAGGCCACCTAACCTAATTGACCAAGTCAATCTAGAGCCAGAAACACATCACGACAATTAATTAAGGGTAAAAATGACTTAGGCAGTTAGGTTAAGTTAGTATTTATTTTAAATAAGCCTTTTTTTTTCCTAAATATAAGGTTTAAATTTAGTCTATTTAAATGTGCTATTAACTCCCTTTATTTTTCAATGTTTGACTTGCTTAACAGCTTATTTAATAACCTATTAAATTGGCTAACAAAAACCTATTTCAAAATAAATTATTGTGCTTAAGCCTTTTGTTAGGTCAACAGAACTATGCCTTTAAATAGAGTGACAAATTTATAATATTAAAATTTTATAAAAAATTTAATCCATATTAATAACAATAACATTATTACTATATTATTTATATTTATTTAAACAAACAAGTCTATTACTTTTTGAATGATTTAGAATTAGTTTAATACATTTATAAGTCCCTGAACTTTGTAGAAAATTTTAATTAGGTCCCTAAACAAAAAAAAAATTGTAATTGGATTCTTGTTTTTAAAAATTTTTGTAATTGGGTCTTTGGAGTTAGTAAAACCGTTACAGATTATAAAATTTCTATCACAAATTATAAATTTTTTGACAGTTTCAAGCTGTCATAAACTAACTTTTAGGACCCAATTACAAAAATTTAGAAGATCAAGAATCTAATTACAAATTTTTTTAGTTTAGGGACCTAATAAAAAATTCCTAAAAATTTAGGAAATTACGGATGTATTAAACCTTTATAATTTAACTTTTTCAACTAAGTAGACTTTGAAAAAAAAAATTCACCATTGACCAAAAAAAAAAAACAATGACCTAATATATTTAGTGTCTATTTGTGTAAGACTAATTTCGTTTCAAGAGTCCTTCTATGTGGTTTTCTCAAAAAAAAAAAAAAAAAAAACGAACGAAGTTCCCAACAAGAAGACAAACGAGTTTTTAATAAATAAGTTTAGCAAAACCTACGCCTAGTGTAAGTTAGGCTTTTGACTCCTGATGAATTGTCTAATCTATTCCCTTCTCTAATGATGATCACGATGTTTAGGAGCGATTGTCTCCTCCATGCAAGAGACAACGTGTTTCCTTGACTCCTTGTACAAGGAATACCTCAACATCTATAAATGTTATCTTTCTTAGATATTAACACGCACTAATAGAGTAATAGTACACTGGCATTTGTTATGGTTTTGGATATATGGAATTAGGGGGATTAACTAAGGTAGCATTGTCACACAAATAAAATAAAATATGAATAGGGTGTTTTGGTTTTTTTTTATTTTTTTTTCTATTGAAATTAAAATGTTCTATTTTTTCTAACATTTTATCTTATTTTGTTCTGTTTTAAAATACACCAAACATATATGGTTTGTTTGTTTTGCTGGAATACGGACTGATGGATTAAGAAGAAAAGGAAAAGTTAAAAAAAAATAAATCAATCAATCCTTCCTTCATTTGGTGGGAGAAACAGTAGAAAGAATGGCCCTGTAAGTCGATCTTATTACAGTTTTACATTCTAACCATTTTTTGAATAGAAAAAAAAAGGTATCATTTTTTATACAAGACAAAAATAATCCTATTTATATTACATTTTATTTTTTATTTAGGATATTCATCTCATTTTATATATATATATATATTACTTTCTATATAACTAAACAAACAACTGGAAGTGGAAAGAAAAAAATTATTTTTCTTTTCTTTCATTTTCTTCTCTATTATACAACGTAAAGAATTATCTTACTTCTTACTTCTTTTCTCTTCCTTCTCTTTTCCTTCCTTCCACTACTTTTTTTCTAGATCAAACATACCCATAATAAAAACTCGTTGTAATAAGTTACGTTCTGTTATAACCTATCTATTGAACGCTGCTTAAATCTGTAACAGAATCCCCACGCATAATAACATTTGGGTACACACACATAAATTAGTTTATTCAAAATTAGTTGAACGGCCGTTTGATTTTATTCAAAATAGTTTATTACCAATTTGATTATGAGACTGAATCATAATCTATCAAATACTGAGGTTAAAATTAGACTAGTGGGATCTCACGGTGTGGAAGTATTAGATTCTTTTTTAATTTTAAAAACAAATTGACCTACATATGGAAATTTCTGTTTTATTTAGTCACACAAAAACTTTTTATTTCCTTTATTTCGATTAAAAATTAAGATGAATTCTATAATAATGTTAACAATTTTAAATTGATATAAAATTGATCTAATAAATTAAAAAAAAATATTTAACTAATGTCACATCGTAAGAAAAAGATTGTGCCAACTAATATCTTAAAGGCACTTGTTAAGAAGTCAATAATTAAAAAGTTTTTGTTAAAAATTAGATTGAGAGCCTATAGAAAATCATGATATAAGCGCATATATGAAACATAACACTTGAGAAAATGATAGAGATGAAAAACACTAGTAAGAGTTGAATTGAGTTTTTCTCTCTTTTTGAAAACTTTTTTGAAAACAATTAAAGAGAATGTTTGAACAAGCAAGTTTCTAATATAGATTCAGCAGCTAGGTTAGAATTTTTTTTTTTAAACTTTGAATATATATGTGTTTGCACTCACATTTTTAAAAAACTTTTTAAGCCAATATCTCTTTTTCATATGTAAGAGAGAGAGGGGGGAGACAAAGAGAAGAGAGTGAGAAAGAACACAACCATTTTATATTGGTTTATCCTATAAACCCAAGGCTAAGTCCAATCCATTGAACAATAACCCAAGATTTTCTACCAACAAGATTGGTCGGAGTGGTGATAGGCTTAAGTCTCTTAAACAAGTGGTCAAATGTTTGAAGCCTAACTTTTGTATGTGAAGAAAACTTGGTTGGGAGGAGGCATCCCACCTTTGAGTGCCTTCAAATCTTTTGAACGAGTTTAGTCTTAATAAACAACCAGGTATACTCCTCACAATCATATGCATACAAGAACTCCCCCCAAGATTTTTAATATTTGATTCCTTTTTTACAAAGACAAGGGTGCCTCACTTCTCAAATATTCTTGTATAAGTCTCTTTAGGCTATTAAAATTTACGTATTCTTTTTCTCTAGTCTCTTTAGGCTTTACACTCCTAGAAAACTTAAATGAAAAAATTAGTTTTATCTCAAAGGTTTATAATAAAATACTCAATGATAGATAATGATTATGAAGGGTATTTTTGGACTATACAATAAGTGAGTGTTTTCAAAGAATAATGATATGAAAGAATAATGATACAATATAGTTCAACTACCTTTTAATTTATGTTCATGTATTTACATCACTACATTCTTTTAACCATTGGAGATGATGCTTGAAGTTCTTCTAAAAATATATTATTGTTGAAGCCATGTATTTAATATAAAAGAATGTTGCTTCTGATCTCTTACTCAAAATACTCAAGCTATTTTGTAAACTAATTTGACAGTATATTCTTTCACTTTGTAACCTTTTTAAGTGAACTTTGTGTTTTGAGCTTGATAGACAATTATTTTCACTGAAAGTCCATCTTATAACATATCCCTTTCTAGACAAGGGCATAGTCTTAAAGTTTTGTTCTTTCTAGCTTGTTTATTGATTTTGAAGACATTTATGCCTTTCGCCTTATGATTTATAGAAGATGTTTTGTGATTCAGGCACTTCAATTGAGATATACTTGATTTCATTGTTTTTTTGGGCGTTTCTTATCAAACTCTTATTTTCGTAAGACTAAATATAAAATGCCACACACTTAAAACACATCAGTTTTTGAGTAGAAAATTCATCTAAATCCTTAATATTTTGTTGTACATCAAAAATTTGAAATATCAACCATTTTCTTCTAACAATACTTTTTAATAAAAAAAATTCACTTTTGATTTGTTCAGAATAAAAACCTTGCCACTTTTTATTCCATTTCAGCATTTGCCATAAGAAAATAAGAAAAATAGCATACATGTTTGAAGAAAAAGAGTGCAACTCAAGGACTAGCAAAGAATGAACATGTCTTATCCAAAAGTGTACATGCACATCACATAATGCAGGGATATCCTTGTACTGCATCTCTCATAATCATCCCTTTTCTTTTATGTAAAGGACACTAATATTTTTGGCCAGAGGCAATAGTAGATTCAGTTAAGAAACTAAAATTACCAATGACCATTAAAATTTAATCTTCTCCTTCTTCTCTATTCCTTTGGACAGCCCCAAAATGTTTTACTAGTATGTCTACCACAATGGGCACCAAGTCCTTGCAAGGCACACCCTTCTTATATACCTCAGCTAAATGTGAATCACTTCCAATTCTCCCTCCCAGGAAAATATCCACACCTTCAGTGGCCTTACCATTCTCATCCCTAGTCATGCACCCCATGAAACCAATATCAGCAACTTGCACCTGTCCACAGGTGTTGGGACAGCCAGTCCAATGCATTCTCACTGGCCTAGTCACTGCCACTTGCCTCTCCACTTCCTCAGTCACTTTCAATGCCCTGGCCTTTGTCTCAATTATGGCTTGCCCACAAAATTGGTTACCAGTGCATGCCACCAGTGTTTTCATCAGCAGGGAAGGTTCAGGTGAAAACCTCTCTTTCAAGAGAGGCTCTTTGAGCAAGGCATCAAGTTTTGAGTTGTCCACATTGGGAATTATTATGTTTTGCTCCACTGTGAGCCTGAGCTCACCAGTGCCATATTCATCTGCCAAACGGGCCAACTCATCCATCTCATCTGCTTGGACTCTACCAACTGGAATGTGAATCCCAACATAGCTTAAGCCCTCCTGCTTCTGTGGATGAACACCTAAGCAGTCTCTTCTTTCCCATTGTTTCTGAACCAGATCTTCCTGGGATGCTCTCTCCAGCTGCTTCCCTGGCATTCTTTTTTCCACCTCTGACCTGAATACTTCTATTCCCTGCATTTGCCAAACATTTATCACTTGTCAAGCAGATACATTTAATGACAGTGGAAATAGATGATTGTCATGGTAAGATGACCAAACACTTAAAATATTCCAACATTCATACCCAGGGATATTTTATAAATTGCACGAATCTTTGTTTAGATTGATTATAATTCATGTCAAGAAAGGATTATGTGATAATTAAATCATCCTTGTGCACCTAGAGCATCTCCAAACTAATATTGTTCTGAGACGAAAAGATTACCAAAGTTAAACTTTATTGATACTTTAATCATTGCCCTTAGGATAATAATTAACAAAACTGTTTCAAATATTTCAGCAGTAAGATGGATTATAATTTATAATGCCAGTGTAAAAAAAATTTACACCGTCAAGCAATTAAAAATCATAGTAAATATAACTTTTAAATAATTATTATAAAAGTTAATAAACTTTTCATACTTATCAATTTTTGATTGAATGATAATGTAAAAATTCTTTATGTTATGACTGCATATACTATTTACTCAATTTATAAAAGAAAGGATTATGTCATAACTCATAATTAAATCATCTCATCTATGTACATGTTGATTTGACAGCAGGAAAAAGTAAAATTAAACAAAATAATCACTTACCAATTCGTCAATCAACCACATCATTCTTGTTTTCTGTCTATTCCCTCTGAAGCCAAGGTCCCTATAGGCCTCAAGGACAGCTTTACAAACTGGGATTACATCCTCTGCGGAGACCCAAGCATCAAGTGGAACTGCTTCAGCACATCGCTTGGCACTAAAGAAACCACCAACGAGTAAGTTAAATCCAAAACGACCATCCTTATTAGCAGGCATGTAAGCCAGATCATTAATGTGGGGATGCTCAAACAGATCATGGGATCCCACCACGCACACATTCCACTTCCTAGGCCTGCACAGATTACAACAATTGAATGTAAGGACCCCGTGCCAATGCTTTATTCTGTCCCATCTTCTAGACGATAAAATTCTAATGCACAACAACTATAATCCACCTTATGTAAGTGTACACTTACAAGTTTGACATGGCTGGGTTGCCACGTGAATTGGCAGTGATGAATTGAGATAACAAGTTGGAGTAAGGTCGAGTATCAACAATTTCATCAGGGTCAATGCCTGCAAGAGGGTTACCCACAGGGTTTCTCACATTGTCCATGCCACTCTGCAAACTCGTCAAGCCAACCTCTGCGAGGCCCTTAAGAATTTCTGGCACATCAGGTAGCACCACACCTCGAATTTGCCAATTCTGCCTCGTTGTTACATCCGCACACCCATCTTTCCGGTACTTCCTGATCACACTCGCCAAGTAGCGTGTTTGAGCACTTGTTGTCACCCCATTTGGAAGCTTCAGCCTCATCATAAATCTACCATCTGGTTTAGCCAATAAAAAGAAATCAACCCAAGCATATTAATCAAATACAAAAGCTATTTACAACAAAATGTAAAGTTTTATTCCTTGAGTAAATGAATGAGTATATCCAATTTTGCAAAATTAATTCATAAAGAATAGAGTTTTATATTGATAATCAACACCAACCTTCAATATCAACTTTTAATGTGTCCTTTGACCTATAACTTCTCAGGATGAAACTTTAATTTTGATTAGAAAATAACACAGAAAACACTTATAATCAAGGTTTTAAAATAATGTCTGCGACCGCAATGTCAGCTGCAACATCAAGGTTTTTGGACTATCTATGACCGCAATTATGGCTACATCGACCACATTTGTCTGAAATTTTCCACAATGTCAAGGATCACGACGAAATCATGACCACAACTGCAGTTTAAAACCTTGCTTATAATAGTACTCCTCCTAAATTTTGTGTTTCACCAGAGTTTGAATGCAATTAATTTAAAATATCAACAACTTGTGTGGTTGCCGTAGTTTGAGATTTAAACATGTACCAATCAACTCTTTTCTTTCACTTATCTTTGCATATTGTGAGTGGTGGTGAACGAAACCAAAAGGAACTTGAAAAAGTGAAACTTACAGTGATGCTTTCTCCTATGAAAAAGGCCAAGCCACTTGAGTCTAACATCAATATCATCCTTAGTATGCTTAGAGCTCTCAATTTCCTCAAGGGACATCTTAGCCAATTCCTCAATCCCACCTTCCATAAAAAGCTTCATGGGGTCTTTCTCGAGCTTCACCTTTTCCTGAGGGTTGATACCTCCCCTGTGCTCTTCCTTCAACACCCAGTACCGATCTCTTTCCACCACTCTAGGCTCCAACCTTGAAGCCTCCACCTCCGAGGCAACCGGAGCCACCGTTGGCGTGGCACAGAGCCATGTCTTGGGACGAGAGTTGGGGCAGCATGGAGGGGCCAGAAAGCGAACAGAGAATGAAGACATGGGAAGGAACGTGTGTTACTACCGTTGAGAATGAGTTTGAGGTTATGGTAATGGCGGAGAGAAAGAAGAGTGAACATTTTTGTAGGATGAGAGGACCAGAGTGAACGAGGACCTTACAAGTAAGCAAGAGCTGATCTTCCTCGGATCGATAGACCCTTCGGTGCTACCAAAGGTCACCTTCGAGATCAAAACACTTTATACTAAAAAATTCCCTCTCAAAATTGTATGCTATACCCCATTCTCACTATACTTTTTACACAAAATATTGGTTAGTTTTTTTTTTTTCTAAATTTAATTAAAATATAAAAAAAATTACACTATCATTTCATCATATATCATTATTATGTATGATAAATAATATTGTTGATCTTTATAATAATTACTTTATAATAACTCTACGTTGTTCTCACAAATTTATAACTAATTGTAAATGATTAAATAGTTAATTCAATTTTAATTCAATCCTATTCGGTTCAAACAAAATTATCTAAATGTGGTCTATACTAAAAAAAAAAGTATATAAGGAAATGTATTCGGTCTAGTCTGCCCATCGTTTCTCTTTTTTCTTTTGCCTTGGTTTTGGACTTTTGGGGTTCAGTCATTGTATAGTGTATGCGGCTGCATGGAACCGTTTGACATGTGATTTCAATGAAGACCACAAAAAGAAGAAGTAAAAATGGGGCAAAAGAAGACAACTTGAAATAGAACTCCAAAGAAACCACCCGCCCCATTCCCAACTGATATCTATTTAATCATCATAAATTATTTTTTAATGAGATGTATGTCTTAATCCCATTACTTATTTTATTCTTCTTCTTTTCAGAAAATAATTATGTATTAGTAATTTAAACAATTAAAAAATTATTTATTCAATTAAATAAAATCTCAAACATGCACTTAATCATAAACATATCACTCATAAAATATCATAAACACATATAACTTTGTATTCGATAAAGCTACGGTACCCTAGTCGAAGATGGTATTGAGTAAAAAAATAATTGGTTGCATTAGACGTGCAAAAAAAAAAAAATTGCATCAGGGAGGATCAAATTTTTGACATAAACATCGCACTCAAATCTCAAAGACTTTGCAATGCCAATTAAGTTAGAAGGTTGTCGACTTTCAAAAAATATGCTACACGAGGATTTTTTTAGGAGATCACTCATCCTAATATAACTTTACCAAATTTAATTCCGGAGTTTAAATATGATTTGGTATTCTGACACCTAGGTATTGAAGTAACGAAAACTAATTATTTAGCTAGTCATTACATTCTAGGTTAAAACATTAAAATAAATTTAATTCGTAATGACACTTTCATATACCCTCTACTAAACTATCAATTTATTTAAAAATAATTATTAGCAAGCGAAACAGAAAAAAAAAAAATGGAGGAAGAAATACAGGAGAGAATTTTTTATTTTTTACGGCTATTTCACCGGTGGTAGTTAAACATAATGTAAAGCTTTATATTCATATTCCAGTCTTTGTAATTTTTAAATTTTAAATTGTTTAAATATTTATTTGATGTTAATATATGTTTAAATTATTGTAATATGCACTTACGAATATTATGTTAATGGTTAAACTTTAAGATATTATCATATTATTTAATTATAAACGTATAAATAATTAGCATGTTAATTTATTTTATAATTATTATATAAAATTAAAAAATACATATTTAATTATCACTAAGAGAAATTAGACTATGTACTAACAATGTAAAGTAGTTTTACACTGTCATTCAATCATAAAGTACCATGTATAGTAAGTTTGTTGACTTTTACAATAACAATTTTAAAAATCATACCAATGATAATTTTTGATTGATTGGCGGTATAAATTTTTTACACTAACAGTATATAGCATTAAACTCCTATCACTAATTCAATCGTAACTTAATTATAGTTAGATCAATAAATTATGATCAGTGTCTATCAGTTGAATGACCAATTCTATATTAAAAAAGCATTAGTTTCAAGGAGTTGTCTAATTTATCCTAAGTAAAAATGGGGTTAAACAATCCCATCCAAATTGATTGGGAGAATTACCTGCAATCAATCATGTTAAAGTATGTCAAAAAAATTGTTCTAATTATTTTGGATGAGATTGTTTAACTCTATTTTAACTTGAGATAAGTTAGACAAACCCTAATTTGAATGACAAGTCGTTTTAGAATTAGCAGTAATTAAATATCACTAAACATTATACCAGTGCCACCACAATAGTCAAAAGGAAACCAATACACGGGTCAGGGCCCAAATGGAGAAAGCACGCGGCAAAGTGGACAAGACCCATGAATGGCTCGATAAACAAACCTTCGAGATTGCCAAGAGTTAGGTCTCTGTCTCTCGTCCCCACAGCTGAACCAAATTGTGCGGAACTGTAAAGTAACAACTACATATGTCTAAAAATGTTACTATTATTATATATTGTAAAGGGGAAGACGTGTATTTCAAACTACAGAAACTAGGTCTCGCCTCTTGGTTAGCCAATGCCAACTTGACATTTAAAAAAATGTATGGCGAGACACAAAACTGTTTTCAAGATAAAACCATATAGATCGTGATAACATTTCTATGATAGAGCCATAATTATCTCTTGCACCTAGTGTAGAATATATATAAACTTAATAAACTATATTTCTTGATTTCTTGAGCTTTCATCGGTAAAAAGCAACGTGTCGAAGAGCCATATTCAATACTTACTGGAGCAATTACGTGTCAAGACTCAAGCGTCTACCAAAACATTGTATTGACATAATGAACATAAAAATAATGTGAAAAGCAAGGGAAAAAAAATACTCTGGGCCGAGGTGGATGTGGTAAGGCTACTGCCTTAAGCCAAGCCTTCATCTACCCGTTGACCTACTAAATTTAGTACTATTAGAGACCTAATAAATTTATTGTTATTATTATTATTATGAAGATCCAAACGTAATAAGTAATTAAATGTACATGAAAATTCAACAGCAAGAAAGATTTTTAAGATTTAATGAAATTTTAATATTAATAACCTAAATTCATTTTCAGAATTAAAAATTTTGGAAAAAATGTTAACGAGAGAAATTAACACTTTAATAGAAATATTAAGTTATATTAAAAAAATTCTAAATGAATAATATTAACAAATACTTGTAACGGTTATTATTCTCAAAAAAAATTCAGAATTAAAATTACTTAAATCCTATCTTAAATCAATAATATTACAATATAGATTAAATAAATTAACTAGGCTAGAATTACTTATTATAAAAGTTCGATAAATAATTTCACAACTTAAGAACAAATGAATAATATGAAGATTTGAAGATCAATAATTTATATTATATTATATTTCACTAAGGTTGTGTTTGGATGAGAAATTTTAAAATTTAAAAAAATTTGAAATGCTTGAAATTTGAATTGCTTTAATTTAATTTTTCTTCATTTATTAAATGCTCTGTTTGGATAAATTAATTCAAATTTTTTAAATTTCAAATTCTAAGTTTGGATATGACATTTTAATTTCTACTATATACAAAATTTAATTTTTAAATATGTATTTGAAATTTGAAATTTTAATATTAAACTTTTCCAAAAATAAACATTAGTCAATTTTTAAATATTAAATAATTCACAAATAACTTTACTATTAAATAGTATTTAATAATTCAAAAATATAAATATTGATACTTTTTATGTCAATATTAATAAAGAGAACAAAAGAAGAGGGAAAGAAGAGAGAGATGGGAGAGAGAGGAGAGTGAGACGAGACAAAGAAGAGAGAGAAGGGGGAGAGGAGAGAAGAAAGAGAGTGAAGAGCGAGAGATGAGAGAGATAAAAGAGAGAAACCACAGAAAAATAAAGAATAGAAAGAGAGGAAAGAGAAAGAGAGTGAAAAGAGAGAGGGAGAGAGAAAGAGAGAAGAAAGAAAGAGGAAAGAGAAGGAGAGAGGAGAGAAAAAATGGACAGAGAGGTGAAAAAAAAATGAGTATAAAAAATTTCAAATTTTTATTTTTTTTGGTGAAATTTGGAATTCTATAATTTTAAATAATCAAAATACCTTCTTAAATTACTAAAATTTTAATTTCTTACTAAATTTCTTATCCAAACAACATATTTCACCACAAAGTATTTTAAATTTCCTATAAAAATAAATTATCCTCTTAAAATTCTTCATCCAAAGGTAATAGTTTTACCTTAAGGTTCATAATTTCTAGGCACAACCTGAAAAGCTTAAAAGATTATCCTAACAACATGAAGGCATAATTTGAGTGAAACATCTAGTGCTTCGATTAGATTTTCAGTTTTTCAGCCACAATATACAAGAAATGTCATGGTGTCCATTGTGTGACTTCTAGATGATCAAATAAAAACACTATAGCTAAGCATTAAATATGGATTTTCACTTCTTGTACACAAACAAGTTTAAATTTAAAGCAAGATGTCTTCCGAATATAAATCATCAATGAGTTGGCCAAGAAGCTAGGCATTAATAAAGCCATGCCAATTTCATCGCCACACTCATTCCTAAAACCCTAGCGCTCAGCTAAGTGAAGCTATTCAAGTAGAGCGGAGAGGTTATTAGCTCATGCTAGGATGCTACACAAAAATGACTTCAAACTTCGCACAAGGATTGCTTTCCAAGTGACTCCTGAAATCCGCATCCCCTTTGAAGCTGAAGGTATAAAGAGCTTGTCTCTGTGTCAAGCCAACTGGGTATATTCTGTAAAGTTTTAAATCATTGCTCCTTCTTAGAACTTCAGGTCTTTCTGTCTTCCATATAGGTACATGATTCAGGGATGTGAACTTCGAAACAACAGCAGACTTCAAGGCCTCCAGAGTTAAATTGCTGGACCTGCCAATTGGCATTAAAATAATTGAGTTGTCATTATACTATTTCATGACATTTTTCTTGAAGCGATGGAATAAGCTAAAAAGAGTCATAACGGATATATATAGGCCCTATTTAAATAAACTTTTCAATAAGTATTTATAGAAAAAGACAATAAGAAGGTAAAATAAATTAAACTTTTTTCATAGGTTGAAATCAACTTACTACGTAAATTAAAATCAGCTTTTGAAAAAGTTAAATGAGAGAGCTTTTATAAAAGTTGAAATGCATAAATTGATTTTAACTAGTGAGAAAAACTTAATTTATTTTACTTTCTTATTTTCTTCTTATAAGTACTTATTGAAAAATTTATTCAAACAGGACCATAGTTTTTTCAGTTGATCTGACTGATAAAACACAATCATAAGTAACCATATTCTTATTTTTGGGCATCTTTTATTCTGCTTATGATAGCCAATTAACCAAGAGATGCCATCAAGTTTGATGGGAAAGAATTATCATACCTGATGATAACTTACAATTGGATTATGGCCTAAAGTAAGAAAACAATGATCAAAGTAAACGGTGTACCTCAAGTAAATGGACTCCATCTCAAACCTTCCCCTTTCTCTCACATAAACATGATATACAGTTTTTGACCCTCTAGTGCACTTGCAAGGGCGTTTCTTAAAGCCAGGACTATTTTCTTCCTTCTCTCTACTAACTGTCGCCAAGTGAATGCAAAGGCGGCAGGATGAATGTACAGCTGCCATATCCACAAGGGCCTTGAAGGAATCAGATGGGCCCTCAAACTTCCACCTATATTAATATTAATAAGAAAACTCAGGATGCATCCTAATGATCATAAATAAAGAAAAACACAACACAAAATTCATTCACATTTTAAAACCAGATAAACTCAAGATGCTTCATTTAGAAACAGGAACCATCAAACTGCCCAAGTTTTATACTGTCTTATATAATCCAATTTTGGTGTTTAAGAGGCAATGTAAATAACTGAATGATATAAACTGCTGCTTGTCGATTATCTATACAGATGCAGGAAAGGGAAAGTGACTCAACTAACTTCTTCGTTTTCATCATTTAATTTACCTCAAGGATTGATTATATGCTTCAGGATTTTCAGCCAGGTATCTCATGGACTTTGCAACGGACTCGACATCCTCTAGCTCTTTAATATGTAAAATTGAACCAGGAGAAGGAGCAAAATCCTGAATATTTGGAGCACCAACAACCACAGGGACAGTTCCTGCAACAAAAGAGATTAATTTCTGCTGATATTAAGTGTGAAAAATTTAAGAAATCAGAACCCATTATAAAAATTTTCCATCAGTTTACTTTGAAATGCATTTTCCATGTTTGAGCATCCAACAATTCAAGAATATGACTTGATTTCCATATTAATATATTAATACATCACAAATCAGAGCAAAAATTGTCTTACAGGAAATTATGGTAACTATCCACTAAATTCACAGTATAATTTCTTGAATTTATGCCGACAGTACCCTACTAGCAAATGTACCTTGCAATTATTTTAAGTTTGGTTCATCACTTCAAAGCTCATGCACAAATGCAGAGTATATTGCCAATTCATTTGAAGCAATCAACTCAAGACTCAGAGTAGATCATATTCAAGTGATTAAAATTCAAAGAAATATTTTGTAAGAATTAGGATGATTAATTATAACTAAATAATTTCTACCGTATCCTGCAATTAAAAAAAGGACTAGTTTATCAATAAATTTAAGAGTTTCATTATTTGAACATAAAAAAAATTGACACCGTATATGACATCATACACAATTATCTCTATTTCTCACTTAATTTTATCTTTTTCACATACATGTATCTCAAAATTCAAAAATACGTCATAAAATCAAAGGAAAAAAATTTTGGTGTCCCAATTTTGGTTCAAGAAAAATTTTCCTAAATGGAATTTTTAACGCTTTATCATCATTAATATTGCTCAAGTTATCCAAAATTGAGCATTCAATTCAAAATAAATTTTGGCTATTGCATTACTGCAACAGAAATCTTGACAATTAATTGAATTAGATGCAAATGAAAATCAGAGATGCAAGAGCCAATATAAAGTGCTTTTGAAGCCCATGAACAACTAGTGTTACATTAATAATGTTGCATATATAGTAAATGCAAGTAAGAGAATTGGAGATAAAAGTATACATCCATACCAGCAACAAGGGATTGGAAGAATTTTTCGGTTACATAATCCTCTTCATTAGAATTTTCAAATGCTAAGCTAAATTTGTAGTGCTTCAGGGCTTCCACTTTGTCCACTGCAACAAAATAAAATAATAATCATAATAATATTCATTAGTAAATAACAACAATATCACATAATCATTGGAACTTTGGAAGCTATTGTCATAAGCAGTGGAATAATTTCAAAAAAACTAAAAATCAATTAATCATACATCAGTCAGACCCTTACTGGTTTACATAAAAATAAAAAAGTCAGACCCTTACTGGATTTTACACAACAACAAAAACAATAATTACAATTGAGACTCATAATGTTGAGTTGTGAACATAGCTTGTGTTTGTTTATGTCCAATGCCACAATCAAGCTTCAAGCATAATTGTGTCTGTTTTCCTTTCCTGCTAATGTGCAGCAAACTAAGCACCTATTCTTTGAAAAGCATTTCAAACTAATAAGTTCAAGACATTATACTCTAATTTAAAAGACTTGACAAAATTAAAAGATTTATACTCAAGACAAAATACTCTAATTTAATATATAAGATTGGAGCACCTGAGATTCGAAAAGACAAAACTTAACTTAAGTGCAATACCCAAGATGATTTTGATGTTATTTTCCAATTAACATCACAGTTTTACCTTGGTAGCCAATGGTGACACCAACCTCTATGGCATGGGTTACTAAAGTAAAACTTCAATTCTGATTGGAAAACATTGTACTTGAGTTTTGTCCTTTTTAAAAAACATAAAAGAAAAAGGTACTAAACAACAATGATTGATTATATAGTATTACATACTATTTCAGCTCAAGGTAATTGGCCAATTTGTACTCAGATCATGCTATCAGGTCCAAAAAATATTAGAAAAGCATTTTATATATAGAAAAGTTATCCCTAGAAACTTGGAAGCATTTGCAGGCATATTAGAACCATGTTATAATCTTTCAGTGTCTAAAATCTGCAATTAAATGACTTTCTTCCCTCTTATTCCAAACAAAATACACAAGCATTAACAAACAAAGTATAATTGCATATAGTAAATAAAGTCATCATCAAAAAGGTAGAAGGAATGTGATTTAAAGCTTACTAACAGATTACTAACAGATATTAAAGCTAAAATTTATAAAAATTATTATAATGTACCTCTTCCATCACGGTTCCTGTGACAACCTCCATAAGAGTCAATCTTGGTGTTTGATTTTTCAAGGGCTTCAAGAGCTTGCAACCGGAAATTTCGAGCACCACAATTGGAAATGAATGCAGCTGCAAGAGCACTTTCAGTTTTTGGCTTCATTGGTGCCATGATGTCATACTCAGCCCATGAAAAATATCCAACAGGAACATCAGATGATAAACTGGTTGTCATTACAATGCTATATCCCCTCCTAGTACACAAAGACATTGTAATATTAGTTTAATCATTGACACTTGAAAAAAAAAAAAAATTGGAATAGATCACTCTCTCCACTTGAACAGCGAACAAAAAGAAAGAAGAATTTCAAGGAACAAAAGGAAAAAAAATTGTAGCTAGCATTGCACTGATTATCACTTGCAAGGAAAAGTAGACATAGACATAGTAGCAAATGCAGTCAAAAGAAGACACAACACGTAGCTGCAAATTAAAACCCCATATCACATTAGCCTATAGACTATAGGTTATGTTGCGTACATAGTATCTACAATCCCATGACATTAAACCAGGAAAAAAAATTATTCTTTGCATTACCCACACATTTTCATGGAACTATAAAAACAATACAAAACCATAGCATCAGATTAAGCAACATATAGGTAACAAATGATCCAATCCAGTGACTTAACACTTTATAACAGTGCTTACCCACCGTCTTGCCATGGCAATATTGTTCTCAGCATAGTATTGTGCTGATTCCATCGATCGCAGAATGCTTGCTGCTCCACTTGGTTGAGGTAACCCAAATGCAGCATCAGGTTTCTTATCCCCACTAAAGCCAAATTTACATCCCACCGAACACGACTTCCACTCCTGCATTTGAATGAACCAAAAACTTTAGATGGACACAAAGAACAACAGAGACTTTATAAGAAAAACTAAAGTAGGTTACATATATGAATTACTTTTTGACCTATCAACATCAAAGCAAACATGCCCACAGAGGGATTTGGATTGAATAACAAGATAAGGTATCGTTAAAGAGAGAAAGCCAAAATTTTAACCCTCAAAAATAACCATGATCAGTTGTAGGATCCTGTTATTCAACAACTAACAGGAGAGGAAACAAATCCCCCCATAAAGACAAAAACAACAATAACAAAGTAATTCTTCAACATCACCCAGAACAACAAAGTGACCAGGTTTATGTCCATGACCATGCTAGACAACATACATCCACCACCACCTTTTCCCACTAGGTGAGGTCGGCTACATGGATCAGAAAACATCATTTGACTCAGATAAAGACCAGATTTTCAAAGATATTATTTACCATGTGATCCCTCTTAACAACTTTCCCCCAGTGCCCTTCTCAGTCGCCCTTTCCCCCTTTTCACAAAACTAAAAACCATGCAATCTAATCTCCTCACTGTTGCTTCTAGTGACCTCCTGTGTACGTGTCCAAACCACCTTAACCGATTTTCTGTCATCCCTTCCTTAATTAGTGTTACATCAATATCTCCTCCTCGTATTTTAGCTAAATACCAACAAAGTGAGAATCATCTAATGCTGCAAACCTCCAGAAACCCCTAGAAGATGCTTAAACTAGTGAAAAACTATATTTTTTCATAAAAAGGGGGAACCAAAAAAAAAAAAAAGAAGATAATAATTAGAATAAAACCAAACCTGGTCACCTCCAGAAACAAAAACAGGCTCTTTGTTAAAGTCCCTTGAATACGTGACAGCATCTTCCCTCTCCAGCCATTCCTCACAACTCTCCGATTCAGAATTCCGATCGCCACCGGCACTCGGCACACCCAACCCCAAATCGTCGCCTTCAACCGCCGCACGTGACCGGTAGAACAAGTCAGCGAGGGTGTCAACCATGGCCGCGTTCTTCGCCATATCCAACCTACCCAGAAACGCGATCTCCGCAACGACCACGAAGGCCACAACCAGAGGCATTAGATTGTTCCATTTCCTCTTGGGCACCGCCGCGCCACTCGAAACGGATAAACCTTCTTGGGCCGCCTCTGTCCTCGGGCCTCGCTGATTCGACACCAGACCCATCAATCAATTATTCCTCCTCCTCCTCCAACTTCCAATTCCACAAAGAAAGAAAAAACGAAGCTAATGAGAAGGGAAACTGAAATACGTGGCTTTACGGTCACGATTCCATGATGGGGTTGCTTGTACAAGGAAGCGAGGGAAAAAGAAGAATGAAGGGTTGAAAAGTTGAGGCTTGTTCTCTGTGAGGAATAAAGAAAAATAAATGCAGAGTTTGTATACATTAGTCGCCGAAGTGGCGTGGATTTTCCATAATTCGAAGTCAACGGGATGCTGTGCTGTGTTGTGTTGAGCTCACTGAAACCAATGAGCAACGCAAAACGACCTGAACGAACACGGGAACAAGGCCTTCTAAAATACTGAGGTTTCTAACTATTGAGTTTGGAAAAAACGGTTCATTGTACCAATCAATGTCATTCAATTTTGGGCTTCTGCGCTGTGCCCTATCGGGCCCATGTCAGGTCCACACTTGTTTTTTCATGAATAGTTTTAAATCGTTCGACAATCTATTTTTCTAAATTCTCTCACTTTTTTTTGGTGCAGTGGAAAAAAAAATTAACATTCTCTCACTCATTAAATAAAAAAGAATTTAATGAATTTAATATTTTTAAGATCTTAAATATATTTTATTTTTATTTATTATTTACTTTATATTATGGAAAAAATTCAAATGCAGTTTCATAAGTATTTTTAGCACTATTCATCAATTAAAATTAGAGTTTCACTTTAATACAAAAACATTTAAGGAATTATATTTAAATTTTATTTATTATGAGTTCAATTTCTATACATTATCAGCTAAAATTTTTTATGCTATTAACTAATCAGAAATTTTGGTAAATATGACTTTGAAGTAATTATAGTAAAAGTTAACAAACTTACCATACATGTTAATTTGTAATTAGATGATAATCAACAAACTTACCATAAATGTTAATTTGTAATAGATGTAAAAAACTTCTACGTTATTAGTGTATGAATTATTTTCTCTTATATTTTCTATAATACTTTTAATCAGAAACTTTTTAGAAGTTTGTTTTAATCTTTTTTATAAAACGTTCTCCAAATTGCTTACTATATTAAAAAAAAATTAACAAAAATACCTTTTAAATGGAGATGCACTAATTAAATAGGTAAGAAGAAATTAAGAGAATGAGATTCTATTAGTTTTAAAGATGATTCTAAAACAAATTATATAAATTGTTGACTAATATAATAATACTGATTAAATTAACTATTTTTTATAAAAATTAAATTTCTTAATTCTTGCAAAGTAATCAAAAAGATCTTTTATATAAAACTAGAGGTAGTAAAGTATTTGGGATATATATATACACACACACACTCTCTACTTCTGTATATTTATTGTGCTATATTGATGAAATCGTCTATTTGTCTTTGCTTTGGTTTGAAGTAAGGTGCAATACACACAGATAATTAATGATAACTAATAATTAATTTAATTATCGTTGTTATCATCGTGGAACTGAAAGTTCCTTTTCTAATTCTTAGTTTTCATTTGCGGATGGGAATTGAAATGTTATCTTATCTGATGGATTATTTCCCGGTTAAACTGAGGTCTAAGTGGTTATTTCTCCTCAACTTTCTTTTTTTTCCAACAATTTATATGTTGGTAGATGTGATTAGATAACGCGAATGTTCACGAAGATGCTAACTAAAAGCACTGCGAACATGATACCAAACCTTCTCACTCTCGCCACATGACACCAAACCTGTTAAGGTAGGTAGTGAAGCAGCTCAGTATGTTCCCGGAGTTATTGTTAGTATTTCGCATTAAAAAAATAAATGGATTTGGCCACCTTAAAGCTGACGTGCAACTAATATGTTGAGATTTGGCCTGGTATTGAGGACGTGGGAGCTTTTTTTTCTTTTTTTTTCCTACGATCGTTAGTATCTAAATAAATTATAATATTTTATTATAAGGTCAAAGAGTAAATTCACTTTTAATTTTTGTGGAAAAATAAATTATTAAATTGAGATATTGAGATAAAATTTTGAAAAGACATAATTTATTATATGCTACCATATAGTATCCATTTAAATTTTACAAAATTCTTTAAGTAATGCGCTTGTCTACGTGTAGTCACAAGGACAGGTGGAACACATATGACAAAAAAAATAAAATAAAAAAATAAAAAAGAATGATTCGTACAATAAATTTTACAATCAAAAGAGAAAAGTTTAAAATATAATAAATAAATAATGTAATGAAAAGAGATAAATATAGAAAATAATGTTATATAAATTGTTATAAGAATTATTATATGTATATCACATTTCTAAAAAATAATATTAGTATCATATGGGGAAAAAAACTACTCTAAATTGGTAAATAGTATTATTATTTTTTTACAATTTTATAATAAGTTTTAAAAATTGTATTTGTTTGGTCAAAAAGCTTATTGATGACACAATGACACTGTTCAATTGATTCACATATTTGAATCCTAACATGTGGTGGTTTTAGTTGAAAAGGATTGCTCGAGATATTATTGGTTTTGAGGTTGTTGAAGCTCGATAACTAGATCATTTAAGTTGTCAATTCTATTTAATTCCACCAGTTGATCTATTACCTTGTGTATCTCCTTTATTAAGCTTTATCATTTGTTTGCGTTTCTAACTTCCATCTTAATCTTCTCAATAAGCACCACATTGTCATAATTCCTGAAGGTTCTTTATCATCTTTTATCTGGACATCATTGACTTCGACAAGAATGTTATATTTTTAGATAAGCTTTCAATTCAAAAATGTTTCCTAAAATATTTAATTAAAACATAATAAAAAAATTAGGGTCCCATTATTACTCATGGAAGGGGAAATCGAACTATTTCCACTGTGTAAGTTTAACACCCCATACATACAATATATATATATATATATATATATATATATATATATATATATATATATATATATCTTACATTGCATTCATGATGTTGATGTAAGTAATTAATAGAATCTATACTAGGATTTAGAACACCTAAGTCGTCATCAAGTATTTATAAATTGCGTAGCTCTTGAAGACATCCCTTTATAACAATCACATGATCTCGCGAAAGTGTATACACAAACATATATGTTAGGCACAAGAACTTCCTCTTGATCTCCCCTCTTTCACAAACTGACTCTTGGATGGAACAATGAGCCGTTAGAGAGCACAGGAGTCAAGTGGGGATCCCACCATTCTTTAAATAAACAAGTAACCTAATATCCATCCATCATGGATATTAGGCCCTACACACAAAATCAGCACACTTGTCTATTGGGCTTGACCCAATAAATGTATAAACACATAGTGATTCTCAAAGCCTAAATTGAATAAACTTAGGCTCACAGAAAAAAAAATATTTGGTCATACATCTAACCCACATTTTAATAAAACAAAAATACACCAATTAATAGAAGACCAAATAAAGAAAATTCTAATAGTTGATACATTAATCTAAGAATCATAATCAAAATACTAATATTTTTTCCCTAAACTAACTCAATATTTGTCATTGACTAAAACATACATAAATATAATACGCATTTTACATTAGAATGATCGTAATGGGAAGTATATATAATAGTTACATCCTAGTTTGTCCTAGTTTGTCAAAATAAGAGCAAACACATATACAATACTAGTGTTTAGCCAAAACAACTAATCAACCGCTTCTTGTAAGGAGCTATAAACATCAACAAAGTCAACTTCGATATTGACTACCAAAAATAACAAACCAACATCACTAGTTGGTCAAAAGCTAGTAAACATATCTACTAATTTCCAGATGAAGCTGGAATCTCCATACTAGGGTCTTCTTTGTCTCTACTCCATTTGGGGGTAGGTTTCCTCCTAGCTTCCCGTTGCTATTATTAGTTTCGAGCTCTCGTTCCCCTAATAAAGTATAATGTGTTAATAGTCTTCGCTCTTTGCCTACGGTACCCCTTCAGTGCTGCATTGGACTCAGCATTAGAAGAATTTGTCACATGCTCAGGCCAAAGTGCAAAAACAAGTAAGGACATGAAAAATATGAAGTTTCCTACCATCCTAAAGTATTTAACAAAAAGAGGCTCAAACACACAAGTGAGAAGTTTGCATTAGATCACCATAAAGGAAGGGTGTCTCACCCTCCACCCCTCCTCAAAATGACATTGAAGTTCAATGTCAGAAACAGTCAATGGATCCATTGTCAATAAATAAATAAATAAATAAAAGACACATGCACAAAAAGAAAAGACAGGGAGTAAGGCTCTAACTAAGGCATCTTATGGTAATAAACAAACAAGGGGCCTAATCTAATAGATAATCACAATAGAAGTATAATTAATTAGACAATTCATATTATATCACAAATAATAATCAATTAGATGGGATGTATGAATGTATAGATACTGACTCATCTCTGTGGAGAACATTCCAATATAGAGTAGCATAATCAAGAGCTCGTACTCCACTGACCTATATGCATAAGATCAACATTCAACTTAATCTGGAATAGGAAAAATATTAGGTGATTTATCAACCAAAGCTGGAATGGGAATAACCTTTGGTGATAATAGGTACGTGACAGTACATTATACTGATTGTGGTTAAATTGTTGTGATTCATTAGAAACATTAGTGCGTTGATCGCCTTAACCATAGCTGAGAGTTGCAACCCTTTAGCCCATGGGATTACGTGCGTCAAAAGTCCTCGAGTTCTCCTTGGTCTCCACTATAAGATTCACACTTCATCACAAGGTGTAGCTACTCCAGTACTTCAAGTCCCACAATAATGATATGATCATGTGCACGCAGAATAAACAAGTCCAAGTAAAGGTATACCATATGTATAATCTCTTCCCTCTTTACTTCCACTCGTCCTTCAAGGACTAAGAATCAATATTTTATTTTCAAGTTTTATTAAATTTTATGAGAGAAAATTCATCCTAACTAAATAGTTTCACATCTTAATTTCTTTTTAAATTTTATGGAACCCTCACTTTACACTCATTTCCTCTCAATCTGTTTTATTAGGTAGCTAAAATTTATTGTTTGTAATATTATTATATTTGGTATTAATATTTATTGAAGTACCTTAGTTATTTGTTATTAATTAAATTTTAAATGTTAGTATTATTTTAAATAGATTATTTATTTGTTTCAATTTTTCACGTTACTACTACTATTTTGAGTCAATAATAAGAGTATCCTCAAGCCAAATTCTATAAATGGACTTCATTCTTAAATCTCTAGCTATTAAAATTAATTATTATTATTATTAATGTCTTTGATTCCATTTTTTTTTAAATTCATTTATAGTTAACCTTCTAAATTGTAACTTCTCTATCCTTGATGAGTTGATAATATACTTGTAGAGGTATTGTGGTTGAATACTCCCACAAAAGGAAAAAAAAAAAAGTATTTAATATGTCAAACAACAACTAAAAGAAAGCGGTAATTTTTTTCTTCGTTCTTTATGTTGAGCATACACCTATGACTCCTTGTGGTTCAATCTCTACATTTGAAAACACCTAACTATGTTTAAACAAAAGAATTTCACTCTGTTAGTGTATTCAGGACTAAAAAAGTATTTATTTCACCTAAATTTTTTAATGTCAAATTACGGATACAAAATCTCCCCTCTCTTTTGTCTATTTTGAAGTTACAGAATGTGCCGTTATAAATAATTATTAAATGTGAACAATTTTAAAGATTATCAAAATTTGTAAAAAGAAAATATATTTAATAATAAATAGTTTTTATAAAATATACTTTGTCTAGTGGTAAGAGATCGAAAAGCTTTGTTTACCATTGTATATAAGGTGCACTGTTTGGAAGCTATATTCCTCATTAGATTTTCAAACTACCAATATCAATTCTGGAATTATGAACTTTAATTCTAAACATCTTATTCTTATTCTGTAAAAGAAAAGATCTTTAATAATGTTAGGATTAATGACGAAAGAGGTACAATAAGAACACAGTGATGTTTCTTACAGTAATGTCAGTGCATAGAATGTACTGGTATTAATAAAAAAATACAATAGATCATAATAGACATTATTGTGTTGTGTTGTATTTTATTTTATTTATTAGATCATAATATTAGTACATTATATGCACTAACGTTACTATAATAGACATCATTGTGTTCCTATTGTTCCTATTTCGTCATTAATCTTTATATTATTAAAGATATTTTCTTCTACAGAATAAGAATCGAATGTTTAGAATTAGAGGTTATAATTCCATAATTGACATTGGTTGTTTGAAAATCTAATAAGGAATATAGCTTCCAAATAGTGCAACCTTATATAATGATAGACAGCTTTTCAATCTTTTACCGTTGGACATAATATATGTTACAATAACTATTTATTGTTAAAGATATTTTCTCTTAAAGATTTTGATAATTTTTAAAAATTTCAGAATAGACAGAAGAAAAGGTAGTTTCTGTATCTGTAATTTGAGGTAAAAGTTAGGTGAAATAAATACTTTTCCATTCCTGAATACACTGACAAAGTGAAATGCTTTTGTTTAAACACAACTAGGTGTTTTCAAATGAGGAGATTGAATCACGGGGAGTCAAAGGTGTATGCTTAACATAAAGGTATCATGAAGAAAAAAAAAGTATTGATTTCTTTTAGTTGTTTTTTGACATGTAAAATACTTAATGTTTTTTTTTCTTTACTTTGTTTGAGTATTCAACCACAATATCTGTGCAAGTATATTATCAACTTATCAAGGATAGAGAAGTTACAATTTAGAAGGTTAACCATAAGTGAGTGAATTTGAAAAAAAATGGAATCAAAAACATCACATCCAAATCTAATAAAGATTTGCTTCAATAAAAATGAGCAGAGCAACTATATTATATTACATAAGCAATGACATGAGGATTAAGGAGTAGCAGATGTGTTGTATTCACTTAACCAAAATTGTAGTCTAGAATATAGATATCATTATCAATTAGAAACTATCATAACTATCCTAACAAAGTAGAAAATTGTTCTTTAAGTTCAAGTTCCAACATGATCAAAGACTAATACTAAAAGTTGTATTATTAAAAACCTGCCAACTGTTGGCAATTTTCGTGCTTTTTGGTGGATGAGGTGCCATCAAACAACCAAGTGCGTCACTCCAATTAGCAGCAGGTTCATGGTACAAACTATAATTGGAAACATAAATAACTTTCTTACTCGGATCACGGGTGTAGTAGTTTTTCCTTACCTTGGCATCTTGTTGGTGAAACCTACTAGTACCTTTGATCATCTCACTTTCCTAATTTTTATTCACGATTAGCTCATAGAAGCTACGTTGTTGTAGTACACATGGGAACATGTTAAATAGTTAGCAAAAATCCTTTTGCAGTTAATGACTTGTAATTCATGTTAATAAAAAGCATGCCTCCTCCATGCAAATAGAAATACTTTTGCAATTAATAACTTGTAGTTCCTATTAAAGGGAACACTCTTTCTATTAGGGTTGTCATTGATAGACAATGGTATTTCCCCAATTCCTAGTCCAACTATTCTAGTGTTTTTGATTATTTTTTTCCTTCGTATTCCTCCAACTCCTATATTAATATAACTAGACTAGAATAGAAATGTAACATACCTAAAGTGATTCATCTAATTTTTGAAGGTACTTTTTGTAAATGTCCCACTCTAAAAGTTCAAGAGGTAAAATATGAAAGAGAAAGAATCTTAAAGAGGCAAATCAAAAAACAAATATGACTAAGGTTTTAACTAATATATTAAATATACTTTTACTTCAACTTTTTGATTTATGTCATTTCTCCCTCATAGTCCTAATATAGAAGGCAAAAAGGAATGGTAGGGGATTGTCATAAGTTGTTCTCAAGATGATAAATTGATGATGACCCTATTAGAATATATGCATACTTTAAATTAAAAGTGAATAACAATTAACTATTAAAACCATTGAATCTTTGTCAACTGTTGGATCTACGACAATAGGGCCTTAAGGCTTGTACCCCTAAGGCACTTTACATTGGGTGTTCCCTCATGAACATTTGACTTTTGGACTCTCCTCCTTATTTCGTACCCTTTCCCTTTTGCTCCCTCGCCAACATGAAACTAACACCATTTCAACACCACCGTTTCCTTTTCCTTTTTTCCTTCATCCTTTTTATCCTCACCATCATTGCTTTTCTTCTACTTCTATAATTCAAAGAGAGTAAGGGTTAATAATTGTGTTGTTAGGAGTGGATTCCTCCTTATACCACGGTGAAAAAAGTATTAAAAATAAAATAAAGAACAACACTTGATGCCTTTGTGTACATTAAAATGCATATAGAGAATATGTACTCATGGATGGTGCTGAAATAAATTATGGTGATTGATTCCACTAACTGCAAGAGAAACGTGTCACCATGAGTTAGAAATATCCTCATTGTGGAAACTATCAATTTTTATAAAACCATGAGAGCAATTTAGATGCTTCGAATATATCAAGAGAAGTATCTTAGCAAGCATCAATATAATAAAATTACAAAGTATTGAAGACTGATTGAAAATTTTCAAATTAAGAGTTGAGAATCCCCTAAGACCAGCTACATTTCGCCAAATAGTTAAATAAGCAAGAAGATGCCTTAAAATACTAGGAAAAGAATAGAGAAAACTATAAAATCAAACACCAAACAGTTCTCGTTGGCCACCTCTTCAAGCACGATTGATAATAAGTGACAAAAATTAAAATACACTAAAGTAGGCAAAAAAGAATCCCACCAATCCATGAAGAGACATATAAGAAAGAAAAGATAAATTATATCCTTCCGTGCGTATTAAGGTAACCACATTTATATTAAAAAAATTATATCCTTCTATGTGAATACATTGAGAAAGAAGAGACACATAAGCAAGAATGATGAATTACATTGTGAAAGAGAGATAAATTATAAAAAAATAGTTTAGGATAAGTGCAAATAGCTTATAATTTTAGGTTTATAATTATCATGTGAAAAATGTAGTGTAACTTAAAAGGAACAAATGAGATAGGAATCCACGATTAGATAGAAAAGAAAATAGGCAGCTTTGTTAACAAATTGGAAGATTTTTAAAATTCAAAAAAATTGGTAGTTTTAACAATGGTTTTAAAAGATTAGTTTATTATTAAAATTCATAAATGGTTTTAAAAAATGGGCAGTTTTTTAAAAAAAATGGTTACTTGACCAAAAAAGATTTAACACGAATTAGAGATTAAAAAAATATTAGAAACTTGCCTCTTTAATATGGACTATGATGGAAGAATTATGAATATGCATTCAAAATCTATTTCGGAATTACAAATACACATTCAAAATGCCCTAGCCAAGGCCAAGGTGTAGATGTCGTAGCCAAGGCCGAGATGAAGATGCCCTAGCTGAGGCCGAGGTGAAGATACTCTCATTGAGGCTGAGTTGAAATTACTCTAGCCAAAGCCAAGTTAAAAGTACTCTAGTTGAGGTCGAGTTAATGTTACTTTGGCTGAGGCCGAGTTAAAATTGCTTTGGCTAAGGTTGAGTAGAAGATACTCTAACCAAGATTGAGTCGAAATTACTCTTAACTAAGACTGAGTTAAATATATTATGGTCAAGGCTGGGTTGAAAATATTTTTGTGGACGATTGAGAAAAAGTATTTTCAAAATAGTCATAACTTGTGGCTTGGCCCTTCTTAAGCCCTAACTCAACCCTTTTATTAAGTGGGTTGTGTGGATTGGAGTTTTTTTGGCCCCTTCAATAGGTGGGCCAAAAAAATTAGGGTTAAGGCTTAGTGCCTAGAGGGTTGGCCCTATGGTTTAGGGCCAAAATGACACATCTATATCCTCCACATATTTCAAAAGGTTAAAAAATTAAGAAAAAAAAAGAAATTTCCTGGATTTTTATTTCGAATGTAATACGTCGAACCTAGTGTAGCAAGTTATATAAACTAGACCTAGACTGATAGGATATAACACATAGTGTAATTGGTGTAGCAAGCTATATGAACCAAAGAAACTTTACGTATGTTAGAGGTCTACCAATCACACTACACCTTTACAATCCTTGTCATTACCGCTATTGGGTGCCAATAGGCAATGCACATGCCCAGTATTCATGAAAATCATTAGAAGATTTATAATCTTAGACTCTCAGTAATTTAGTGTCTAACACTTTATCACACCATAGGAAGTGACAAAAATATATTTTTGTGCTAGCGTAACTAACAAGTGACTTGTTCTTTTCCATATAAACCTTTTTCATGGGATCTTCAATCACAAAGGTTAGGTTACCATCACTTGTTAATTTCAAGTGGCTTAATAAAGTCTCATTCCTCTTAAAGTTCCATATATTAATCTCTTCTCTAGTGGTTTAGTTAGACTATCAGCCGAATTCATTTATTACTTAAAAAAATTAATAAATATCTAAGTTTAAACAATTGCTTTATCACATTCAATTGCTATTTTCAATTCTAAAATTTATGTGCTCTTATTATTGCCTCTTGGCAATCACAACATATAGATAAAAAGTACACATTTCTTCCATGAAGGAATATCTACTAATAAATTTTCTTGGCGAATCAATCTCAAATTTATTTTACCAAGTCAAGAGGGGAAAAAAAAAACTCAACCTCCATTGCAGATCAAATTATACAGGTCTACTTGGATGAATTCCAACCAACAACATTTCTTCTAAGGGTAAAATAAATTCATTCATGAATTTATTGTCATCTGAATCAAAGATATTAGGATCATTTACTATTTTGATATAGTGGGAAATTCACTATACTCAATACCATAATTTATGGTACTTGTCAAATATTTTTTGATTCTATCTAAAGGCAAATTGTGCCAAAATGTGTACACAATCACTCTCAACAAGCATTCTCTTAAACAGATAATGCACTGTCACACATATTATCAAAGTGCAAACATATACAGACATCTCAAGTAAACAATTCACTTCAATCATATATATATTCAAAAGAAATGGTATGCAAATTAAAGACTCAAGTATCTCATTCAAGAAAAACTTTTCATTTTTAGCATGCATCAAGTTCAAATTAATCATCTCAAAGGTAACACAAATTATGCACTATCAGAACTCATGCTCCACAAAGTCATGAATCAAATCAAGTAACAAGTGTTCACCTATCACTCACAATACAATAAGATACCCACATAAGCATTCACTAGTTTAAAACTAGTAAAATAAGATAATAAACATACTCACATTCTTATTATAAGGTCAAATGGCTAAGATAAAGTTCAAAACATTTTTCACCATTTTTTTTGTTGCTCTCACAGTATGACTAAGACTGAACTATCATAATTAAGATGAGAAACCAAATACTAATCATGAAACATGAATCATGCACCACATAATATGCTTCAAGCTCAACAATTTCAACCCCAAAAACATCTCAAATAGATTATGCAATTTTTTTTCTCATACTTAGAACATCATGCTTGACAATATAACCATTAAGATCATAAACAAGTTTGAAGTTCAATTTATTATAACCATGTGCCATCATGATATCTAATGTTTTCTTGCTATTCACTTTGTTAAACATCCTAACTCTTTCATACCTTTTTCAAAAAAAAAAATGTGCATGAAGACTTGCACTTTCAAAATTAGTCCCAAAAGCAACTGAAAAAAAATTATATTTTAATCATCAAACTAAGTACATGCTGAAATAATTATGCAAGCAGTAAATATGTATAACACCTTATATAAAAACAAATTTATTTCATATTTGTGTTTTATTCATACCAATTACCAAGATTCTATACAAAGCTAGTTTGTTTAAGCACATGAAGCATCTCAAATAAATCTAGCACAAGAAGCATTTCTACCCCCATGAATAGATTGTCACAAACATAAAGTATAATATGCACATCAATTAATAGTTTGTCAAATTGATACAAATAATAAAGTAATAGATATAAATTGTTTAATTTATGCCATTATAGTAGAATATCAAGTAATATAATGTCTATTGAATCAGGTAATAATTTGAATGTTATTAATATCAATATTCAAGAACATTAAATTAAATAATATTAACAAATAACATATTCAAGAAGAAAAATAAATCTGTATCATTTGCTAATAGGTACGACTATCATTATGTTTGCTTATAAAAAAAATACTATCATTATGCTTAAATCAGCTCAAATTACGTTTTGTGCACAAAACAAACAACACGGCCTAAATTATTAAAATAGCAAGGCAACTTATCACAAGCTTAATTCAATTCTATTGATAAAAAAAATACTTTATCGATGCACATATCATTTGCATAGAACTAAATAAATCCAATTGAAAATTTTTAATAAGGCCAAAAAAAAATGTTTGGATCCTTAAGTGTAGTCGTGGTCATATAATAGTGTATTTTCTCAAAAGTTACTCATACAGCCCTTTCATAGCATCGTAATTGCAAACACTAAAAATGCCTAACCACTTCCAAACACTTAGGAGATGTCAAAATGGGTTCTACCCGACAGGTTGACTCGATAACCCGATCAATCAAGTTGGGTTAGGTTGTGCATTTTAACCCTCCAACCCGCATAACCCATCAACTCGACTGGTTGAATGACGAGGTTGAGTTGGGTTGTCCTTTTTTGCTTCTTGAATTATGTTAGGGTTTATCTCATGGAGTATTGGAAATTTATAACTCAGGAACTAAATTAAAGTTCACTCTTTAAAGTGGGAGTGATTGAGATTATAACTTCTCTTTGTTTTAATATGTGAATTCCCAAGAAGGCAATTTTTTGTGGTGATTAGAATTTAAGACAAATAAAAATCGTAGCTTAAAGTTCATGCTAAAGTATCAAGTAGGTTTCTTGATTTACTAGTTTTATAACACTTTTTTAAATTATATTTGATCATAAAATTTGGAGAAAATTCAAAGAAAATAAAATTATTAAATATTTTATAATTTATTTAATAGGTTGATAGGTCAACCCAATCCAACCTGCCAACCTACCAAAGGTTGGGTTGGGATTTTGAACCTAATGTAAAAATGGGTTCAACCCAACCTAAACCTTTTTTGTTAGGTTGAAGATGCGTTGGGTTGGGTTGGCCTATTTGACATCCCTACAAACTACACCAAACACCATGCAGTGGTAAAATAGAGAGGTTATTTGTCACGTGGTACCCCAATCAAAAATCTCACGAAATGGTGAAGAAAAATTTAAAATATAATTGACTCAAATAGGGTTCTAACATGGAGTTCTCAATTTTTGGCACCTCTATTGAGTCATCAAACCATATCCAATTACTACAAGATTTTAAACACAACTTTCTTAACATCACAACAGAACCATGAAATGTCAAAACAATTTTTGGAAGATGCAAAATTTCAAGAATCATATTCTAAATCACATAGCCTAGAAGATCTTCATAAACAAAATTAGATTTCTAAACTCATTTGTATATATAAAAGACCATATAATCACTTCTTGTGCACAAAAGCAACAAATAAAATTTTTGAACTAATTAATTCATTTGTGCCAAATGTCAATTAATTTTCAAGTTTGAGAGTTTCACATGGATGGTGTTATAATATTCATAGGCTATACACTAGTCAAACTTCCTCTACTGCATCGCACTTATTAATAATAAGCCTAAGTCCCAATCACGAAGGCCATGTAACTATACCCCATAAATCACATTTAATTGCACAAGGTTACAAGGCTTTGAATAACACAAAGTCATAACTCTCAAACAAGATGTCCAAACCTTGTCAAATTAAAAGGTTTCTCTTATCTTTTCTTTTAATTGAAACTAAAATCACAATAATCTCAAGATCTACATAGTCTAATTTGTTCTTTAGGATCATCTCAAATAAGGAGATCTCATTACCATCAAACGATTAAGATCGTGATTGGAAATTAAAAATACTAGTTAATAAACTAACAGATCTTTGCGTGGTTAGGATTAGATCCTACCTTAAGTCCTTGATATTGTTGTTCTAGGTGGGCCAAATCACAAACCACAATCAACTACGAACCCATGAACTCGAATGATCATGAACCTTGACTCATTCTCTAACTCATAGAGCTTAATCAAACCTAAAGAAAATTAGCAAGAGATGTGTGAATTCATACTATCCTCAAGGACTTGTCTGTGTGATGTGCAAATTCCTCAAGATATAACAGGTTTATCCTGAATAATTAAGGCAGCAAAACTAACAAGCAAAAATTCATAGTAACATACATAGGAAGGAGAGGTCTATTTAATTTTGAAATTTTGTCTCATATTCATTTAAGGTAAGTGTATATATTAAATCATAAATTAATGTTAATTTCAAATTAATGTTAATTTAAAACAAAATTTAATGCAAATTAAAAACAGGTATTAATGCTAATTAAAAATACGATATTAATGTGATTTCATTAAAATAGGAAATAATCTAAAAACGGTAACTTAGAAATCACACATTTTCAGATAATCTTTAAATTGATTTCAAAGTGATTTTCTAAATTAATTAATTAGAGATATTAACCTTTTAAATATCCAATCAAAATAGAGAAATGCTAGGAATGCATTCTTTTGAACATACACTCTCTTATTGGTTGAAATTTATTGAAAATTACAAAATTGTGTGGGTCTCACATCTTATGTAATGAATCTCTCTCTTGATTTTGTAGTTTTTGATAAATTTTAACCAATGGAAGAGTGTGTATTAGAAAGAAGGTGTCAGAAAATGTGTTCCTAACACTTCTCATCAAAATATACAACAAAACACATGACCTAAAAAAAAAAATACTAGTATCATATGGAAAAGAACTACTCTAAATTGGTATATAGTATTTTTATTTTTATTTTTTACAATTTTTATAATAAGTTTTCAAAATTCTCTTTATTTGGTCAAAAAGCTTATCAATAACACAATAGCATTGCTCAATTGATTTACATATTTGAACCCTAACATGTTTGTGGTTTTAGGTGACAATGATTGCTTAAGATATCGTTGGTCTTGAGATTGTTGAAGCTTAATAATTAAATTGTCTAAGTTGTCAATTTTGTTTAATTCCACCAATTGATCTATCACTTTGTGAATCTCCATGATTATGCTTTTTCATTTGTTTGCATTTCTAACTTCCATCTTAACCTTCTTGATAAGCACCACATTGTCATACTTCCTGAAGGTTCTTTCACGTCTTTTATCTGGACATCAATGACTTCGGTGTGAATGTTGTATATAGTTGCTATAAGAGTGTTTGCCATGTCAAATACACTAGTTTCTAGCTTATTTGACTACCTTATAAGCTTATTTGATTAAATTAAAATGTTTGATAAGTAAAATTATTTCACTAACTTGAACTTATAAACTTGCAACTTATTTTTTTTTCTTTTATTTTTATCCTTACTATATTAATATAAACACATCCTTTCTTTGTCTTCTCTTTTTCTTAATCATTTTATGATTCTCTCTCTTATCTCATCTTAATTTCTTAAGCTCTCTCTTATTTTGTGTCTTATTATTTTAGTTATTATTCACTTTTTACAATTTTTTTAGTGTTATTTGTTTCATATAATATGATTTATTTCAATTATTACATCATTCATTTTTATTTTTAATCAACTAAAAATATATTTTTATCTACAAAATAAAAAATAATTTTTTTATAAAAATTATAAAAATGTCTTCTCATATCGTTTTATATTTATTAATTATTTCAACTGTTGAGATTATATTTAAGGATTTGATTGAATTTTATTTCCTCATTTTCTCTTTTCCTTATTTCATTATTTTCCTTGTTTCTTTATTTCCTTATTTTAATGTAGTTTTCTTGTTTTCCTAATTATAATACCTAGACTTTAGGGATTGTTTTCTTCACGCATTGGAACATCTACTTTTTGGTGTTATTTAGTGCTTTTGCCACTTTTTCACCATTAATCAATGTTTCTTCATTGTTGCCATGTGATTTCACCATTATCTGGGTTGTTCTTTGTCCCTTGTGGTTTACAGAAATTGAGAATACACTCCTAAAGGAAAAGAAGAAATAATATTGAAAATGTTTAATTGAAAAAAATGAAGAAAATAAGCCTATCTAAGTTGTGTATTCTCATTTATAATATAGGAGTATATTAGCGACATATCTAATATTTATGTGTTTTAATCTTAATCATTCATGATGATGATGATGATGATGATGAGATATATATATATATATATATGAGAGAGATCAAATTATACCTACATAACTTTTATCAACTATTACACCATTTAATAATTTACAATTAGATAATGTTTTCTCAAAACCCACCGTTAAATTAAAAGTTTCTTTCACATAGACCATATATACAAAATTTTATATTAATCCAAAATTATTTGATACCTCATTTGTACATATCAAAATCGACGTAATATATACTTTTCAAATTATACTAAAATATAAATCATTTGATCACCTTTTTATTATTTTTCAATTTTGACAAAATTTGATACAAACAATCATAGTAATATAAAGTTGTAATTCAATAGTTGGATTGAAAAAATTTACCTAAAGTTATTGATGGTATAATAGTTGGCAAGAGTTACACCAGTGTATGTGTGTGGTTTGTTATTGTGGGAGATAAGAACAATAAGAGCATTAAATAATATTTAAATAGTTACAATTAAAAGATAAATGTAGATGACTTTTTAAGTAATCATGTAATTACTAATTAATTTTTAATCTTAACTATTCCATGTATGATTGTATGACCCAGATTTATAGTTTTCATTTTTTACAATAATTAGTTCTTAGTTGATACATCTCTTATAGTCTGGTGTAAAAGCCGCCATCAAGAATTGATGTTAGTTTGATAAAATTATCATTTTAGTCTTTCAAAATCTAACCTTGGTCTTCTAAAATTGTTAGTAAACTAATTTCTCAAAAAAAAATTATGCCACAAAATCGTCTCACAAAGGACCAAAATATTATCATATAAATTGTTGTGAAAGATCAAATTAATGACAAAAAGAATTTTTAACAAACGAATTTGACAACAAATTAAATCTTTGATAGACTACTATAGTAACAAAATATTTGTAAAATTGAAGTGGTGATAAAAATAGTTTTTTTGATCTAGAATTAATTGTATTCTCCACAAGAAGCAATCATATTCATGTTGATAATATCCCCATTATGATGAAACTATCTCCTAACAAGAGTTTTTTTTATACACAAGACTTGAACCCAAAACCTTACTCAAAGAAAATCAGATATGTAACATATGAATCAACCATTCATTGGTAGAAAAATATTTATAAAATTAATTTGATGAAAATTGATATAATAACACATGAAATTTTGAATGACAAATCAAGATTTTTTTTTCTATTATTTTAGATGCTCCCACTATAAGATTACACTTGCTCCCACCATGAGATTACCCTTCATATTTTAATTAATTCAAATCAAGCTGATGGACCAATTTAAAAGAAAAAAGGTCTTTGAATGCCTTTTTTTAATGTACACAAACCAAATTCTCACCACCTAGATTAGACTTGGCCACGAGGCGGGGTGGGGGCAGGTTTTGCCTCCCTTATCCTTATCCCTAACTCCTTAAAAAATCCCCACCCCCGCCCCTATGTCTGTCAGGGATAAAAAAAATGAATACCCATCCCTGCCTCCAATATGGGTCGGGTTTCCCCTGCCTACCCCCTACATATTGAAAATGGGCTCCTGCTACATATTAAAAACAAAGGCACATATATATACATTGGGCTTGGGCCACCTTCAACTAATCCAAACAAAAAAAGGGAATCAAAAGAGGAAAAAATATTTAATTAAAACAAAATAAAAAATGAAAAGGAGTGCACATCAGCATCGAAAAAGACACCATGTTTCCTCCGTTCAAATCCGCGACAGTGTTCAGGGGTGAAGATGAACATAGTTTCCATTCAAATCCAACACATAACACGAAGTGACTTTCAAAATGTTCTCCTCCACCACAAACGTGCCCAAACAACACCCCACAATAAAACCAAACAAACAACAGAAGACTCAACTTTGTGCGAAGCAAATAAACGGTGTCGCCATTACATGTACACAGGTAATCTATCATGGTTGGATAGTTGAGCGGAGCGAAGAAAGAAAGAAAAGGTGGAGGTGGTTGATTTGATCCAGAGATCAGTTGACTAGAAGGAGGAAAGAAAGGTTGTCTTCCTTTTGTTTTTGTTTTCTTTTGCTCATTGTTGCTGCTTGGGTTGTTCATTGAGGAAGGAGCGTTAGGATTTGGGTCTTGCAAAGAAAGGAAGGAATCGAAACAGACACATACACACACACACTCATTTTATTTTATTTTTTGTAGTAACTATGTTATTGGTGCGAAGTATCTACCAATTTTGCTGGTGACTAATTTTCGTCGAAAAACTAGCTGGTCAACTTTAGTGAAGTCCCCCCCAACCACCTTTTTTCCAACCACAAGATTTAAACTTAAGACCTTGATTAAAGAATTCAAGCCCAGCATTACTCGGACCAACATGTTAGTAATAAGATTTTTTTTTAATTTTAAATATATATAAATTATACCTTCAATAACTTTTTGTAGAATGCAAATTTAACCAATCTAACCGTTAGATAACATTGAATATTTACATATATTTTAATATCATATTGTACGTTAAATAAGGTGATGTGATGAATTCCAAAATAATTTTGTAATTACATGAAATTTTATATAATTAATCTAATTAATAAAAACATTAAATTCAATGATTGAATTAGTTAAATTCCCATTTTACAAAGAGTTATTGAAGATATAATTTGACTATCTTTGACACCTAGTATCAACGAATCCTGACCTTATATATATATATATATATATATATATATATATATATATATATATATAATTTTGTAATTTTAACATTAGTGGAAAGGGTTCGAAGATGGGGCAAAGCAGATATTAACGTCCCCGCTCCTGTCTCCAACTATGACATTCAGAGCAAACCTGACCCTAGTCGAATTAGCAGAGAAAACCCATTCAAGCTGGTACCCACGAGTACAAGTACATTTGCCATTAACCTAGATAAATAAGATTGCTACCCACCACCTTTTCATGCAGCAAGTAAATATTGTAAAGAATCCGCCAATTGTTCTGATGGATATGCTGTACCATAATAAAGCCTAAGAATAGAATGATCATAATCGCGTTCTTATTTTTTTAAGAGACTTCAATTCTAATATTGCAAATACTTTTCTTATGATGTGTTCAATAAAATAAGAGATACAACACACTCGAACAACTGTTGATTTTATTTTATTTTTGTTTAAATGGAGGTGACTGTTGATTCCCAGCGGTAACAAACTACGAAGTAATCTTGGCTCGTACAAACGAATCTCTCCTTATACAGGGATCTAAAAACGGTATACAGTATGTTACAACACAAGCTGCAGTTCAGATAAAAGATTTACATAGAAGTTCAGAAGAAAATTAAGTACATTAAACGGCCACAGCCAAACTTGCGACCTCCAACATTACCAATTAAACAGTATCCCATGGTCAACAATTTGATAGGATGAACGAGATCAACGAGTCTTGAAAGACAATTAATTACACCATACCACCCAAAACCCACGGCACAAAGGGGAGAGAAAAAACCATAGTTCAACGAACATACACAGATGTCAGAATCTACAAACTAAAATCTCAAGGCTAAGAAAAATTCATAATCATTGATAAATACAACTCCAACTAGCCCAACTCCAACTGATAAATACAATATACTGTAAAGACGTGCATATTGGATATCTCTATCTTTTCAACTATTTGAAGTACAATTATTGTAAGAAAAATTGAGGAAGCTAAAACTAAAGAAATGCAATACTAATCTTGGATATCTAAACAGTTGGTTAACCATCCAAAAATTCATCTAACAAAAAATCATATAAAATCAAGATTGTTACTATGTCTACGCAAATTGCTATAGAAAGTTTCTTCCTTACACTATGTTACATCAAACATCTTTGGATAACCTAATAAGCACTAAATTCCACAAGAATAGAGTTGTCACGTTTGATTTTCCTTTACACAAGTCTCTCAACAAATTCTTGAAAGAGCACCAAGCAAATTGTCTATTCTCTCAATTTGCATCAGCATCCACTGTAAAATCTGACTCTTCAATTCTATGTTGCATATACTTACCTTCCCCTTAGATAGTACGGCAGATCTGACTTTGGGAAATGATAGCTCTCTGGGGGTTCTGATAGCAATTCATGTCCTTTATTTTCTGAGGTTGAATTACTACTAGTTGAAACATCTGGTGTATGAAATTTTCCAATTGGCACAACCTGCAGGTTAAAGGAATTTGAAAAGCTAAGCAAGCCAATCCAGGTTATTTGAGATTTTTATCAGACAGAGAATAAATTCCACTCTACTTGATCACTGCTTGAACCATCAGCTGTAGCTGTCTTCAACCTTTTCATCATGGGCATGCAGTTTGACCTGGCTTCCTCATCCTTGAAGTTTTGATCAGTGACCTCTATCAAAAAAACATAGAAAAGTATAATGATTGAAATAATCTCCCCCAAAAAATTTACAGAATATATTGTACAACCTTATTCCCTGTCCAAAAATATTTCCCAATCATGTGAGACTTAAATTTAATAGTCTCGAAAAAATGATTTAAAAGCATATTGGGATTTAACGAATCTTTGCTCCCACTCACTTTAGGGACAAAAATAGTTCATATTTGATGCAAATTTCAAATCTTGATATGCATTATTTTACCGTGTACTGTTTTTTAAAAATTACAAGCATTGAATTATTAAACATTGTTCATTCTGTCCATGGATGACCTAATTGCTCCCTGTTTTAGTTGAGGTATTAATTTACTTCTCACAAATAGCATAAACATGCAAAAAATGTAACATAACAATAACTTTTTGCCAGTGCATAAGATTCAATTATACTTGACTGAATCCAAGCACCATAAGAAAATTATGTGAAACCAGTGGTGTGTATAACATATGTTATGGTATGGTTCACAAGGACTTAATTAGAACAGGAGAACAAGAGCTCATGTACTCTGTAAACCCATGGCATGTATGGGGAACAAAGGCTTTACAGAAGAGTAAATAAATCATCGACATTAAATATCCAACTCTCACAGCATAAAAACTAAAAAGAAACTAAAACGTATAACTATGAAGGCCCAGAATCAGAATATACTCTCCCACTCTTGACTCCCCCCTCCCCCCTTGGTTTGAAGTCAGTACATTTTACCATTAAAATGTTATTATTCCATTTTTTATCATGTTGAAATTTGACTCTCTTAATCTTTTTTGGCACACATTAAAATAGAATTACAACCACCATTTGAAAATATTAAGTTTTCTTAAAAAATCTTAAATGCCATGTAGTTATGCAATTACATTAAAAAGAATATTAACTGCAGAACTGATTCAGTGACAAAAACATTACTTAGTTACACAAATAGATCATAAAGTTATATGTATCATGTATAAACACTAGAAAGATGAGGTAGGTTTACTTTCAACTCCTAGTTATTTCCATCCGGAGAAAACATATTTCCTTTTTAATCCATACAAGGATATAAAAATGAAAAAAAGAAAAAAAGGTTGCTTGGAAAGTCATTATTGCTAGAGTTGCAAATAGATGGTGTTTGGTGTAAATGAGTTGAGTTGTTTCGTGATTTATTCAAGTTTGGCTCATAAAATGCTCAATCAGGGTCATAAACAACAAACTCAAACTTGAAGTTAGGCTTTGATTATTTCAATGAGTCAAGCCCAAGATTATTTATCATATTTACTTGAAAAATTATAATTTTGTATATTATCATCTCATATATATTATTAACCAGATTTCAATTTTGAAAAGACATATTTTAAATAGGTAACAATGAACTTTCTTAAAAAAAAAATTACCATTTTCATAATCAAAGATTTCATTTCCAAATTTTGAGTCATTTTTATGAATATAAGATTATATGTAATACTATTTTACTTCACTTTCTATCATGAAAGTATGTATTGAATACCAAATTAATAAAAAAAAATATTCAAAGAGAAATCCAATTAAAAAAAAAAAGATAATCAAGCCATGTACAAGATAAACAAGCCAGGTTAACTAAGCCAAGCTCAAGCTTTAAATTTGACTCTTTTAAATAAATGAGTCAAGCTTGAGTTATCTCTTCTTTTCACAAGTCAATCCCGAACTATAAGTGCTCAACTCGACTCTTTTACACCTCTAGTCATCATCAACAACAACAACAAAAAGACATGCATTTGTTCAATATTTTCACCTAGTGGGGTCTAGGGAGGGTAGATGTATACATTCTTACCCCTGCAAGCGGAGAGGCTATTTCCAGGATTTGAACCTATGATCTCCAGGTCACAACCTTACTATAGTACCAAGCCTCACCCTTTGGTCAGTAACAAATTATTTGAAAAATATCAACTTCATAATATAACTGGTAATCTTTAACCACACATCCGCTACCAACAGTATATATGAGCCAGCATCAATAAGCTTTTACAGCAGGTAAATTCAGAACTAATTGATACACGGCTTCCTTTGTGCCATGGGTCAAGACAAAGATCATTTAGACCCCATAAAAACTGAGTAACCCCATGTTCTGTGAACTTAAATAACTGAACAAAATAATTTGATTATGCAACTGCTACTTAAACTATATGCATATATTTTTAAAATAAAAAGGAAAAAAATCTATATGCATTTGACAGTTGTGTAAGGAACAAGGTGCAAGAAACGATGGGGTGAGAGAAAGTATCATTATCTAGCCTACAGGATAACCAACGTGCATAAAGAAAATATATTTCAAGTTACCTGTAGTACTGCAAGCCAATTCTAGATGGAATGAGCGGCAAATACATTGCTTCTCTAAACTTCTTGGTGACCTGTCAGTAAATGTTGAAATCCCTCTCCCATGAATCTCCTCATCACAAAGCATGCCATGCTTGCAGGTATTAGGCTCTCTCAAGCTACAGCCTCTATCCACAGATGTAAGTTCGAATTGACTTCCTGCAAGAACATGAGAATCTGCTGTGCTCTCTAACATAGGTGCAATTCTTTTAAGGTTGACCTTCTTCTGGCAGCCATCTCGTAGAGCCAGAGACTGCAAGCAACAAAAGATAATAAGGCTTGATTGTGCAGGGAGAAGTACAAAAATTAACACATATTCACACTACAGAGATGATATTTGAATTTATGTCTGACCTGCCTAGGCATATTATGTGAATTTTGCAAAATTCTACATTCATATGCTTCATCTGTGCTATTTTTTAAGCTCCAACAACGTAAACGCATAGAACGATGCAATTCATTCACGAATGAGGCCTCTAAAGAACGAATATATTGACTGTGCTGCTGATCCGTCCATCTCGTCAACTGGTCCTAGAACAAAATTTCGAGCTTAGTATGTCCATGCCAACTAAATGAAGAGAAAAGTTTCCATCTTCGCTAGAAATCACAAACAACATGGAATACAATTTAATATTTTCAATTTCAAACTCCATCACATTTATCAGCAAGCAAATAAGCTTATATAAAATAGCCTTTGAAAATAAGTTATGTCAAGCAACAAGAGATTTTAAGTCCATATAGGAACTAAATTAGTCGGTCTATACAACTAATAAATTTAATTATAATTCCAATAACCAAGATTAGATAAACTCAAAACTAAGAGCCAATCAAAAGTATTTAAATGATGCTTCCTCTGAATAAAATCTCTCATGATCTATAAGTTTCACATTAAACTGTCTAAAGCTTCTACAATTATTCCATATCAACTTCCACTAATACAAAATAAGCTTTTTGAAACACACCCGGGTTGACGTTCCAAGGAAAAACGGATATCAGAGAATATTTTCATTTAAGCAGTAGATACAAACCAAAAGCACACCCGTTGGTGCTACAGAAATAATTTACCAAACGACAAATGCTAAATGGTATGAATAATTTTGGATGAAAGGGTGCATGGACACGCTTACGTAATTTCTATTCAATTTCATAATTACCTTTTTTTATTAAAGAACCAATCAAAATTCTACCTGCCTGATTTTGTGCGAAAAACTGTATAGCATTGCTCTTACCAGAAGGATATTTCCCAGCAACTTCCAAGTGAATTGTCTTAATTAGATGCTCCAGTTATCATACATAATCCACACCAAACAGATACTTGCTGAGATGTATAACTTAAATTCATGTTGAAGAGGACAAGCATAAGACAGTTACAAACAAAGTTGATTACCAAGCATCAGCATCCACGATCAAACCTCAAAGAAGGCCAAACTGTTTGCAAATTTATAACATGATTATTGATTTCAGTTACTCGACGCTCCTCACCACATTAGTATAACTCTCCATTCTCCCCCCTGGTTTTAGATTTAAGATATTCTAGACTCATTAATTGCTGAATTTAACCAATAAATAACAGAAACTAGCTTGTGAAAGGCATTCAAAGCATAATTGCGCGCTTAAACACCAAAAAACCAAAGCGCAAAATCGCTAAAAAGACCTAAAATCCAACCGGCTAATCACAGGCACGGCCTCATCCTGCTACGCAAACACACTCTGAGATCAAGTTCCGACCACAAAATCGAAGTCAAAGCGAGAAACAGAGGCGAAATTGGAAAATCCATCACGAGGTTCGCAAAAGGAATTTGAAAAGGAGTGAAGTTACCAGAAACGGAGCGGGCGCGGAATGATGCGAGAAATCTTTGGAGGTGTTGTCGACGGTGACGGCGGAGGAGTTGGAGGCGGGGTGAGTGAACTCTGACAATGGCTCCGGATCGGAGGAGAACGGCGGCGAGTGGCGGAGACGGAGATCCTGGTCTTGTTCCATGGTGCGTGATCGGAATTTTGGCGGAGAAGAAAGAAACCCTCCGGGTTCGGTTCAGGGGAGGGTGTATTCCGGGAAGAAAAAGGCTCCACATGGCTTCGCTTTTACACGTGTCAGTGCTGTCGTTGGGGTGCCACGTCATCGGGGAGATAATATCTTGGGCTAATGTGAGCCAGATATTTTGAAGGGTCGTTGAAGAGAGAGACAATGGAGATTGGGCGCAGTTATTGGCGCGTGCAACTCATGCCCTATTTTATCGTATCCGCGCATCTCATGCGCCTGTGCCATCGCTAACTCGTCTTTAACTCGTGATTCATAAATTCTATTTCCACTTTTTCTTAGAAAAAGAAAAAGCTTAAATTTTTTTTATTCCTTATAATTTAGGTATTTTATTTTTTTTCATAAAATTATTTTAATCATTTTAGTCTCTCTCTATAACTTAGGTTTTTTATTTTTTTAATCCCTATAAATTATTTTAGTCATTTTGTTCCCTAAAATATATGTTTACTTAGACGACAACTGATGCAGTGAGGTGACACTCTGTTTGTCATCCCATCTTTTAACAGAGCTTTTATTTTTGAGCGAACACAGGATATCCAATTGAAAGCTAAGGACTATTCTCTCAAAGTATTAAGAAACTAACCTTAACAAAGCTTCTTTAATGACAAGGACTGAAAAAATATTAAAAAAATGTACAACCAAAATAATTTTATAGGGATTAAAAAAATAAAATACTCAAATTATAGAGACTAAAAAAATATTTAAGTAAAAAATATAGTTATATTAACTATTAATATTTATTTTTATATAATTAAGATTGGTAATACATAAATATTTTTAAATATATAAATTATGTTTTAGATTTATAATAACAATTTAAATTATGATATATATTATTTTTAACTATTAATAATTTTTAAAAAATATTGAAATTTAATTTAAAAATAAGCATAAAAAAGGATAAATTAAAAGGGATATACAACTAAGAAGATCAAATATATAAATAGAGATAAAAAGATAATAGATTGATATAGTTGAAAGAAAATACTTTAACTAGTTATGGGAGTAATGTAAAAAAATTAAAATATATCTTCAAAAGAGAGAAAAGATTTATACCAAAAAAAGAGAAAAAGAAAAAAATATTGAAATAATATAATTAAGAGAATGGAAAAAATGAGAATTTCACACTCTAAATTATATGTTTTAATTTATAATATTGAAATAGATATTTTTTTCTATCGTTTCCAAGAGATAGTTAATTTCAATTTTCCAACCTAGAATCCTTTATAACACCAATTTGGACTCTTTTTTTTTTTTTTTTTTAAGGAATTTGGACTGTCGTTAGTTGAGTGCAAAATCAAAAACAGAAATAAATTGAGTAAATTACAATAATGTTTTCTCTGAGATTTTTTGAGATTGAACATAACTCTTCTATTTTTTTAATGTTTATAACAACCTCTTTTATAGTTATAGGGGTACATAGTGTAATATTTTTCAAATAATTAAGAAAGTTAATATAATGTATAAGGGGTGTAGTGTAATATTTTTCAGATAATTAAGGAGGATTAGTATGGGAATAAAAAAAGGAAGAGTATTGGAAGAAATTTGACAAAACTTCTAGAGATATCAATGTAATTTACTCAAACAAATTTTCAGAAATCACACTTATAAAAGGTTAGAAAAATTAATTACACCAAACTTTATTAACTAATGATGCGCGGGTGAGATCAGGGAGCACTAAGAAGCTGCTTTTTCGTAGAAAATAAGCCAATGTTATAAATTACAATTAACAAATATAATTAAGTATATTTTATAGATAATACTTGCAATTAATGATCGAAAAGTGATTAGATATGTAAATTTAAACAAAATTTTTAGAGTTTAATAAATATACACTGTCAGTAATTTTGGTGTGACTTTTAAAATAATTATCAATAAACTTACTACACATATGATTGTTTGTAATTGAATGACAGTGAAAAAAACTTTACACTATCAATACGTATCCTTTTTTTCTCAAATTTTTATATTAATAATTTAAATTTAATTAATAATATAATTTTCCCAAACGTCTAAATAATTAACATCATACGATGATACCATTAATGTATGTCGTGTAGTATTCAACTAATTATCATTTGTTGGTATTTTCAAAAAAATATTTTCTATATATATAAATTATAATAGCTATTTTGAATGAGAGTATTTTTAAGAACTATTATTCAATGAAAATATTTTTTAAGATTTTTTCCTTAAATGACAGCATTTTTAAGAGTTGTTATCACTTTCATATATTTAATTTTTTTAACCGCTTATATTTTTTAATATATCTTTTTCATCTTCATTTTTGTAACTTATCTCAATCTCAAATTTTTAGTTTAATCTTAAGATTTAACGGTTTAGTGTTGAAATTATCTTTCATTTGTTTGTTTTCATCTTCTACAATTTTGATGGATAGATAATTAACACAGCTTCTTCATTTTACACTTTTCATTGCATAATAAAGAAGATTGTCGAGAGCAACAGTTTGCAGAGATAAAAGTTGACACTTCTTTTTATTTTTACTTCTCTATTTTACTATTCTCCCTTCTTATTAATGAACCATTTTTTTAAAAATTTAATTTTATTATTTTTAATTTGGATAGAATAGTGAAAGGTTTTTATACCTTTTAGGACCTATTTGGTAGCCAAGATATAATCAAATTGGATAGAATAACTATCCTATCATGTTACAATCAATTGTTTGGTGTACCAATAGGATATGATTTGTTTATCCTGTTGCCTATCTTATCCTGTCGATGCAATGTATTTTTTATCCCTAGGAGGAAGTTGGGTTAAAAAGCAACAAGATAGGATAGTTGCTTTCTCTTACTCCCTCCCTCTCACCACCCCCACCCCCAACCCCACCTCTACCTCCACAACTGTCACCACTATTGTCGGCAATATCATCATTATCGCCGCCACCACCAACGCCACCATTACTACCACCACCACCATCGTTACCACTGTTAGCACCACTTCCACTATCGCTATGTCGTTGTCATTGTTGTTGCTACCACTATCGTCACTGTTGCTACCATCACTGTCGCCACCACCTTATCATCGTTGCTATTGTTGTCACCACCACCACCATCACCTTCGTCATCGCCGCCACCACCACCTCCACCTATTATTCTCTAATTTGTACCAAATGCAAGATAGGATAACACAATAATATTATTTGGTGTGTACCGAACATTGGATTGGATTAAAGTTTATCATGCTCTTATTCTATCATGTTTTTATCCTGCTCTTATATCATATTTTATCATATCCTGACCATCAAAGGAGTCCTTAATGTATCGGTGTCTTGGTAGAATTTGTTCAAATCAATTTATATAAGAAAGAGCACACGGTATGACTAATGACTTTATAGCATTTGTTTTATTTTACAAACAATATTTCTTTTAGACACATTTTTGAAATTAACGTGTTTGACTTCCCATTTTAACTTTATAGGTTTAATTTTATCGTTTTGAATCCTTTGAATTTAACTAGCACTTAAAAATTTCAGAGTACTTTGAAACCTTTTTTGTTTTGTTTTAATTATTTTATATTTTATTTGGAAATCTAAATTCAAAATCTTCTGGAAGTCTGTTTGCTAAAAGCATGTATATATTTTACAAGGAATTAGCTGAATCAATTAAGAACAAGAAAGAACTAACTTTTTCTCCTCTCCGACCTTTACTTTTCTATTCATGGAAAGAGAGAAAGTTTTCAGGTAAGATTCATACCCAGATTTCTTCGTCTTTTGTTTGTATGTGTTTCAAGAGAAAATAATTTTTTTTTTCTCATTTTCTTTTTCCTGTTTTTCTTTCCTCTTGACTCCTATATAATGTCTTAATGATTGAAAGTGGATTCCCTCCGGCCAAATATATTTCTAGTCTCTCTCCAACAAAATCACAACCATACATTATAGCTAACGGTCTACATCAATTAGTTAATTGATTGCAATATTAGTCAATATTGACAAAGATAGGTTAACTTTTTTGAAAAGCAATAACATTTACCAATTTTAATGCCAATTTCTAAAGATATTGATTAATTTTCATCAGCATTGATCAAACTTGTAATTACTTAACCAATTATAAAATAAACTAACTAATTTATGTAAACAACTAACTATAAGAACAAAACTTATATATTGTTTTTTAATCAAAATTAGAATTTCACTTTGTAATCTATAATATTTTTAATGCAAATTTTTATTATCTTGATTAACAAGATGAAACTTTAATTTTAATTGAAAAACAATATTAAAAAAATTTAAAAAAATTATTTAAATTTTATCCTAAATATAATGTATAGTTACGGTTTAGAAGAAAAGGAACTAGAGAGAGTTAACTAGAGAAAATTTAAATTGATTAATGATTTGCATGAACATTTACCAAACATGAAAACACAAATTGAAGATCAAAATATGGATTACGTGAACAATAAAACTCATTAATGATAATTACCAGTATTTATATTGAAAAGAATAACCAAATCAACCAACCTAAACTGTCAGTCTCTCGTACATCCAGTCACTAGCAAAAGAACGCAAATTAACACAATTGATGTTTTGGTTTGGAAATGTATATGTATATTAAAATTAAATTAATGAATGACAAAAGACTAAATATAATCAATTGATATTATTAAAAAAAAAACTAGAAAGAGACCACCCAGGACTACCTATGAACAACTTAGAGCCCAATTTAATTCAAACACTGATATTGTTTACTTCGGGCTTCAAGAACATGCACGAGATATTCACAATTAATTAACTTGCTCGGAGGGGTAGGAACCCGAACAGGGAGAAGATTGCGCGCAAACAACATAGCTGCGCCCATTGTTTCAACCGAGTCTTCTTCGCAGCCAAATCATCCCCTTCACAACAACACATGCACTAAAAATTTATTCAAACTGATAACAAACAATTTAAAAAATAAAAACTATTTTTTTAATCATGTAATTTATTCTTGTAATTTATTTGTTTAAACTTGCATAATTATAATTCTGATCTTATATTATTAAATTAGTAGCAAAAGCTAGTACTAATTTAAGCTTATGAAATTTTCAATTGAATAAAGGAACAAGTGGAATTACCTGGATTGAATATAGTGGTGGGGCTTGCAATGTCGCTATCAAACGAGGGAGGATGAAAAGGGGGACCTAGACTAGGGAGAGTTTCTATGAAACACAAAAATTGGTTTCTTAGGACCGTTTGAGGAGGTTTTTAGTTGTAAGTTTGAAAATTTTAAAAATTGTAACTATTTTTTAGTTTTTTAAAATTAGTTTTAGTTTTTTTCTCAAATTTTTGGTTTCAAAATAAACTCATTTTGAATTTTATTTATTTATTTTGTTAAAGTTAGTTTAAGAGTATCTTTGTGTGGTGGCGGCAAAGGTGGCGATGGTGGTGGTGGTGATGACGACAGTGACAATGGTGGCAACGTTGATGGTCGTGGTGGTGATGGAGGTGTAGCAGTAGCAACAACGACGATGTTAGTGATGGTGGTGAGAAGAATTATTGTCAAATGTAGTGATGTATACTTTTTTAAAAACTAAAAACTAGATTCATAAAACCTTTTTGTTTTGTTTTGAAAATAAATGTAAAAGTGTTTTAAAATTGAGTTAAAAATCATTTCAGCTCCATTTTAGTCAAACACGTTTTGTTTTAAAAATTAGATTTGAAAACCAAAAACTAAAAACTCACAATCACCCCAAATGGCCCTTAGTTGCGTTGTGTTTTTCCAAAGGTAAGATGGTTATGTAATTATGTTTGCGCTTAGAGGATCACTAGAGGTGGATAATTTATTTTATTTATTTTTATTTTTGATAGCAAATTGCAATTATGCATTCCATCAAACTTATAAATCAGTAAAAATAAAATTGTTCTATCTTAACAAATAATTTCAAATTTGAATATTTGTTGTGTACTCATTCACCAACCATTTATATCCTTAAGAAATTGCCCTATTTATGAGGACGACACCAATAATGTTTTGAAAACTGATCATTAATTTCCCTTTCATAGTATAAGGTTGTTGGTAGGTTATCGGTCACTAAAATAACCCTATTAAATAAGCCTCGTACAATGAATTAAGGGGATTGAAATCACCTGTCCCTTAATTCCTGTCTCATTTTCTATCCCACAAATCAAATTCTGCCACATCAATTAAAAAAACCACATTATCTTTTCATTCTTTTCAAACATTTTAACGTCGTTAAGTTACTTTAATCTCTTCCTTTTACGCCTAATTAGTTTCCTTTGTTTCTTCCGCAAAACATCATCCTCAACTAATGGTTCCATCCTTCTTTCACCAATCCTTTAAAATCTCACACCACAACCACCACTGCCAAGAAAACCAACTTTACCGTAAAATCTTCACCTACCTGAATTCCCTTCCCTCCATTAAAGACTCCGATTACACCAATCTCTTCTCCGGCCCCAATCCATCTGACATCTTCCTCCACCTCGACCCTAATCACATTGTCCACGAAACCTTCCTCAGTGCCAAGCTCTACTGGACCAAAGATGTGGCCCTAACATTCTCGTCCTTCGAATCAAGAAGAAAGACAAGAGCAGAATTTTTGGCCAACACTTCTAGCATATTTTCTCCATCACCAACAAGATTGAATATGTAGACAAAGGCCATTAAGTTCCATGTGAATTTCGGTGCTAGTGAGACCTCACGATTGTAGTCGATATCGTTCACGCATTTGGTAAGTTCGAGATGGTGACAATGGACGCCGAGCAGAACAACATGAAATTGAATCTTAAAATGTTGAAAAAGAAACCTACTGTAACGATGTTAAAATATTTTAAAAGAGTAAAAAGATGACATGGTTTATTTAACTAATGTGGTAAAATCTGATTTTTGGGACAGGAAATGTGACAAGGATTGGGGATAGGTGATTTCGATCATGAAGGACAAACAAATGATCTAACAAATAGTCTTTTGCATTCAAGAGACTTATAGTGTTCTTTAACAATAACATTTGGCATCCATCATAGGGTCTTTATAGAACCATTTGCAAGAATCATCCTATTCTTAAACTTCTCGAGTCACCTAAGAAAACATGGAGTACATAAGAATTGAACTGAGAATCATGAGGGAGGAGACAATGACACCTTACAATAGTTATTGCCAACATTAGAATGACTTCAACTATAATATGAGGACCAATTATAACGAATTATATGACAGAATAATTTTGTTCTGTATTTCATGATTTGCAAAAGCACAAATATATACAAAGAGTTACAACAAAATCTCCTAAGATTGGGTATATAGATTGATTCTCCTAATAAATCAAAATCTCCTAAGATTATGCCTAGAGTTCTCAAACCAATCCTACATGATTAAAGGCTAAAAATATGGGATGACAATTACACACCAATTCTGCTATGATTTGATCCTTGTTACCTTATTACCCTTCCCCCTCTCAAATTGGAGCATAGTAAGTTACATATGCCCCACTTGCCCAGCAAAGAAGTGAACTGAGTAGGACCCAGGGCCTTAGTAAAAATATCAACTAATTATGCATGTGTAGAAACATAAACTAGTGCAATATTGCTAGAAAGATACTTGTCATCAAATGAAGTGACAGTCTACTTCGATGTGCTTGGTGCGCTCATGAAAAATCAAGTTCTTGACAATATGAAGTGCTGCTTGACTATCACAATGAAGTCGCATAGGCTGAGGATGAGAGATACCAAGACTACAAAGAAGACCTTTTAACCATTTCAGCTCTCCTATAATAGCTACTATGGAACGATACTCGCCTCAGTAGAAGAGCAAGACACCATTTGCTGCTTCTTATTTTCCATGACATTAGAGAAGATCCGAGTAAAACAAACCATCCACTGAGTGACCTGCAAGTTAAAGGACAATCGGCCCAATCGAATCACACCAACTAGATAACTACAAGTCACAATTTTTATGCAACAGAACACCTTATCTTGGATTTCCTTTCAAGTATCGAACAACTAGGAGAGCAACCTCCTAGTGATCTTGTTTAGGCACTTGCATAAATTGAGACAACACATGCACACAATAGGAAAGCTCAGGTTTAGTAAAACAGAGGTAAATAAAATGACCCACTTAACCGCTTATACTAATCAGGATGAGGAAAAGGCAAGTGTGCAATAAGTGCCAGACGATCATTCTGTTCAATTCGCACTTTTGCGGGCTTAACTCTCAGAAAACCAGCTTCAGCTATAATGTCCAACACATAATTTCGTTGACAAAGGAAAATACTAGTTGAAGATCGCGCCACCTCAACAACTAAGAAATATTTGAGAGTCCCCAAATCTTTCATGTGAAAATAATAATGTAAATAAGCTTAAAATCATCAACGTACACCAACATTACAAGATGTACCCCTAGTTTTTGCAAGACGAAAAGAGAATAATCATAGAGAGATTGTTGAAATTCGCAGTGTTTTAATGCAGTGGATAACTTTGCAAACCAACATCTCAGTGCTTTTTTGAGTCCATATAAGGACTTGTTAAGTTTGCACACCATGCCAAATTGTTGAGGAAGAAAGCCAGGAGGCAGCTTTATGTATACAACCTCCTCAAGATCCCCCTGTAAAAATGCATTGTGCATATCCATCTGATGCAATTCCTAAGCTTGCATGGTTGCTATGGCTAAGACCGTGCGTATTGTAACCATTTTGACAACATGTCCAAAGGTCTCTATGTAATCAATCCCCTTGACTTGATGATTGCCAAGAATTACTAACCGTACTTTGAATCATTTTATACTTCCATCAGATGTATGCTTTATTCTATACACCCATTTGCAACCAAGTGCTTTCTTTCCTAGAGGCAATTGCCACTGTTATCAAGTGAATGTATTTCACTTTTCATGGCATTTCTCCATTAACTGTTTTTCACTGCATTAGCATAAGTGCCAGGCTTCTTTTCTTATGAAATGGATGCAAGAAAAACATGATGTGCAATAGAAAAATCATCACAATTCACATAATCAGTTATGGGATAGGATGCACCTGAGTTTGCCTTTGGAAAGGATGAACAATTGGATGGGCTCAATCTTCTGGTGGTATTTGTCACATAATCCTGCAAGCAAGTAGAAGGTTTCTATGACCTCTACGCAATATTGGCTCGGTGGATGATGTAGATGGGAGCATTGTATCCTTTTTTCCATATTTTGTAAGGTAACAACTTGTTCATCTAATCCCTCATCTAGCTCACCCCCCTTATCGTCCAGTGTCATATCACCACTTCCTCTAGTATCTCTTTTGTGATTGATTTCTACTACACAGTTAGTCACATCATCAACCATTTCTTCACAGCTCCAATTATCATGAAGAACACCTTTTTTGAAAGTAACATCAATAGAAAAGAGGTATTTGGTCTCAATGAATTCAACATCCTGAGAGACAAAAATCTCTTCAATTTCTAAGTTAAACAGCTTCCATCCTTTCTTGCCATACAAGTAGCCAATAAAAGCGCACTTCCTAATCCTACTCGCAAATTTATCATTGTTCCTATTATAGGCATAACATAGGGAGCTAAGTATTCTTAGATGTTCACTATGCAGGTTGCTGTTTATGAAGCATTTCATATGGAGTTTTTCCATTCAAAATAGTGGAAGGAGTTCTATTGATCAAATATCCTACAGTTAACATACATTCTCCCTTAAATTTAATAGGAAGATTACCTCAAACTGTAGTGCTCAAGCCATATTTAAAATGTGCTTATGTTTTCGCTCCATTCTCCCGTTTGTTGGGGTGTTCCGGTGCAAGATGTTTAAAAAACTATTCCATGATCAAGAAAATATCTTCTTATGCATGTGAATTCTGTCCCATTATCACTTCTGAATATTTTCACCTGTTTATGAAACTGTCTCTTAACCAAAGCAAAAAAATTTTGAAGCATCTGTGATACTTCGCGTTTATCAGCTAGTAGATATACCCACACAACTCATGAATAATCATTAGCTATCGTCAAGAAATAAAACGCACCACTAGTAGAAGGAGTTCTATATGCTTCCTATAAATCACAATGAATTAGTTCAAATGCACTATTGGCTTTATGTTCACTCAAAGGAAAATTTTCTCTAGTTTGTTTGGCTCTAAAACAAACTTCACATTCTTTATTCACTACATCGCTATCTTTATGTTTTCTAACTTCAGGGATCAACTAAATAATCTTCAAGGAAGAATGAACCAACCGTTTATGCCATAGGTCTATGGGATGCATTCCATCAATTTTGTAGGCTTTCACCTTTCGAACACCTTGAAGAAATAGAGTCCATCCCTCCATTCACTCGCTTCAATCAGCATCCTTGAAGTGCGGTCCTACATAACACATAACTTATCAGTGAATTGAATAACACATTGTAATTCATCCATCATATGTGAAACAGATATCAAATTGCAGTTCAATTTAGGTACATAAAGAACATTAGTAAGTTTTAAGCCTCCATCAAGCATTACACTTCCTTCTTTGATTACTGTTGTATGTCTGTCCATTAGGAAGTCCAATTGAACAACTTTGAATATCATGCAATTCATGCATATGATTTAGCTTTCCAGTCATGTGATTGGAAGCTCTTGTGTTAATTATCCATGTATTGGTATCACAATCACCTATCATCTTATCATTAGAGTTTGTTTTCTATGCATTTAGTAATTTTACCAGCTGCCACTGCTCTATAATAAGCTTGGCCAAACCTGAACTATCTCTTTCTGAAATCTCGGTTCTTGCACTTGTTCCACCACCATGCACAGCATTTGCATGCACTGTCCCTCCTTGTCCTCATCCAATTCTCATTCGCTGCATTGGCTTGCCTCGTCCACTATTTTTCCCTTCACTTTTTGGTCTGTCCCCCCACCAATCAGGATAACCAATGAGTTGAAAACAGCTTCCCGCTTCATGTCCCATTCGATGACAGTGAGTATAAGTCACAAACTTATCTTTCCCATCTTCTTTTCCCTTCACTCCTCGTCCACCTGTTTGGACAGCCAAGTTCATCACTTCCCTTCTTTCTTTTGTGGTCTTGGTGATCATTCTCACCCTTTCATCTTGAATCAGTGTTGAATACACCCTATTCAAAGTAGGTAACGGATCTGTTGTGAGCAGGTTGGATCGAACAGTTTTGTAAGTTGCATCATCCAATCCTACGAGGAATTGATGAACATTTTCTTCTTCTCTCTGCCTCTCTAACTTTGAGGCTATATGACATCTGCATCCACCACAGCTACAAGTTGGAATTTGGTCATAATTGGCCAGCTCATCCCACAATGTTTTCAATTTTTCGTAGTATGCCACCACCGTTATGCCATCTTATTTACACCTTACCAAATCAAATTTTAGTTGTTGTATTATGGGGCCATTCACAACAGAGAATCTTTCTTTGATATTTATCCACAGATTTATTGTGTTCTCTACATAGGACATGGTGGAACATAGATTTGGTTCAATGGTATTTAGAATCCATGACACCAACATAGATTGTACAATTCACCAGTCTTCCATCTCAGGTGCGTCTTCCTTTGGCGCTCCGACAGTGTCTTCTATAAAACCCTATTTTCTACAAGCACATAGATGTTAGAACCAAAGACGTATAAAGCGTCTAGTCTCTCAAGTTTTGAAGATAACAATAACTTATTAAGTTTTAAGTCTCTATTGTAAAAAGACTCTTTAAGCGTCCAACGCGTGTTTAATATCAAGCATCCAACGTGCCAGTTTTTAACAAGCATCCAATAGACTCTTGTATGATAATCGTCTAAGTGTAAGTCTCTTTACCAACTAAGTTTTAAAGTTTGTTTTAACTTTGCGTATTCATAAAAAACTTCGAGACTGATGCTTTACCTCTTAGTATGATTCAAATATCCAAGCATTAAATGAAAATCAGATATATGTTGGTGTATAAGTGCAGTGTTGTAGAAAAAGGAAGTCAACCTATCAAGTTGGCAAACAAAATAAAGAATTTTCAGAAAAGCAACTCTCTAACACAATACTGCACCTTCCATTTTAGTGCAAGAACAAAAGTTACTTTTTTGACTCTACTGCAGACTCGATATACATGCACATGTTCCTCTCTTTGAAGACTAAAGCTGGAAATTTCAATGGCTTTTTTTTTTAAAGGCTATATATATATATATATATATATATATCAGTTCAGAAGAGAAGAACACATTGAGAACTACCACAGATATTGTGTTTGTTGGACAACTCTTAAAAAACCTTCAAACTCTTTGTAGAAAATTTCTTGTACTGCTCTTAAATTCTCATATCCTCACATTGTGAGTTAATTTGTTTTAATAACTGTTCTACGTTGTGAAAGCCTGGAGAGGCTTAGTGATAAAGAATACATATGTGGTTAAGTAATCTGGGTAGGTTACTCTGTAAAGCTTGAAGAGGCAGAGAACAATACTTGTTTGTAACTTAAGGTTGGTTAGTTGAAAACCTTCAAATCAAAGGGACTAGACGTAGCTCTTAGTTGAGTGAACCAGTATAAAATCCTCTACTTGCTTTTCTATTCTTATCTATATATAGGCCTAGATTATCTGTTCTCTTAACTCGTTTTTAATTTGGCTAAAAAGTTTTTTTTTTAACACACAATTCAACCCCCCCCTTTTTGTGCGTTCCTTGTTCTATCAACTAGTCTTAAACTCAGCCTCTTAGGGTTGAGCACCTAACAGTGCAGGGGTAAAAAGATCCAGAGTATACATGGATAATGAAGGACAAACTATTAATAGACCACCCCTCTTCAAAGGTCAAAATTATGACTATTGGAAACAAAGAATAATAGCCTTCTTCGATGCATGTTACATCAACATGTGGAATGTTGTGGAGACGTATGACTATCTACCTATTAACCAAAACAGAACAGAGCTGTCGAAAGGTCAATGGACAAAAGCGCATAAACAAAAGTATTTGCTAAACTCTAAAGCTTGAAATGTTATTATGTGTGCTTTGTTTGCATCTGAGTATGAGAAAGTGCATAGCTTGAAAAGTGCAAAAAAGATGTGGGATACCCTAGCTCTTGCTTATGAAGGTACCTCACAAATAAAAATATCTAAGCTTAGTTTACTAGTAAGGCAATATGAGTTATTTACTATGAAAGAAAATGAAACAATTGAACTTATGTTTGATAGATTTCAAACCATTATAAATAATTTGAGATCTTTAGGTAAAACTCATGACAATTATGATTATATTGACAAAATTTTGAGAAGTTTGTCTAGACAATGAAGACCACAGGTTACAATTCTGAGAGCATCCAAGGACTTAACGACTCTTTCCATGGAAGAACTACTTGGAACTCTCAAGGTTCATAAGTTGGAATTGAAGCAGGATGAAGGACTGAGAAGAGGAAAGTTCATTGCTTTAAGCGCCTAGCGTCTAGTGAAGGGATCATCGTCCAAAGCTCTAAATGTGGAAGAATCCTCTGAGGAAGCGTTTGAAAAAGATGACTTTAATGAGGATGGGATATCTTTCATATCCAGAAAAATACAAGCTATGTGGAGGAAGAAAGGAGGATCTAGTGCTAGAAACTTTACTAAAAAGTTTAGTAAGGAACCCAAAGAAAAGAGTCCACCAGTCTACTTCAAATGCAAGAAGCCTAAACACTTCAAAGTTAAATGTCCAAGTCTACAGAAGGAGAAAAAGAAAACCTTTTTCAAAAAGAAAAAGAAAGGACTCATGGCAACTTGGGAAGATATTGATCTATCTTCTCGGAAGAGAAGAAGAAGCAAATATTTGTCTCATAGCTAAGACGAGTTCAAAGAGCTTAAAAAATGAACAAAATGAATAGGTAAATTTCAATGACTTATCTTCTCTTCAAGAGGCATATAATGAACTGCTTTCTAATTCTTCAACTCTCTCAGTAGGTTATAAAGAATTAAAAAAGAAGTTTTCAAAAATGTCAAAAGAATTGTGAAAAGGACGAAAACCCAACATATCATATTTCCATCTTTTGGATGTCAATGTTTTATTCTAAACACTAAGGACAATCTTGAAAAGTTTGATTCTAAGTGTGACGATGGAATATTGTTAGGTTATTCTAAAACATCTAAGGCATATAGAGTCTATAATTCTAGAACCTTAACAGATGAAGAAGTCATTCATGTTAAATTCAATGACAGTAAGCCTGATAGAGAACTATCAGAGCTGGACGAATCTTTTGCAGATATGAAATTGGATGACACCAAAGAACTAGCATCTAGAACACTTTTGGACGATGCAAAAGAAGAGCAAAAAAAGCGAACTGGACAACAATGCCAAATGAAAGTCTACCACCCAAAAGATCAAATCCTAGGAAATGTACATGATCATGTCAGAATAAGATCTACTTTCAAATAGCAAGGTCAAATTGCCCTAATTTCTCAGATGGAACCAAAGACGGTAGATGAAGCACTATTTGGCGAAGGATGGATTAAAGCCATGAAGGAGGAGCTAAATTAATTCGAAAGAAATGATGTGTGGAAATTAGTTCCTCTACCTAAAGACAAGTCAACAATAGGAACAAAATGGGTATTCCAAAACAAGCTGGATGAGGTACTAAAGTAGTAAGAAACAAAGCTAGACTTATAACTCAAGGGTATTCTCAGCAGGAAGTATAAATTTCACTAAAACTTTTGCACCTGTAGCTAGATTAGAAGCCATTCGCATCTTACTTTCATTTGCTGCTCATAATAATATGAAGCTCTTCCAAATGGATGTAAAAAGTGCATTTCTTAATAGCATAATAAATGAAGAAGTTTATGTGAAACAACTTCTTGGCTTTGAGTGTGATACTTTTCCTAAGCATGTTTTCAAACCCAAAAAGGCTTTATATGGACTCAAACAAGCACCTAGAGCTTGGTATGAAAAACTAAGTTCTTTTCTTTTAGAAAATGGTTTCACAAGAGGAAAAGTAAACACCACTTTGTTTCACAAAAGCGTACACTTACACTTTATCATTGTGTAAATATATGTGGATGATATTATATATAATGTTACTAGCAAAGCTTTGTGTAAGGATTTTTCTAAGCTTATGATGACGAATTTGAAATGAGCATGATGAGAGAATTAAAATTCTTTCTGGGATTACAAACAAAACAAACAAGCAGTGGCATATACATACATCAAACAAAGTATGCAAAAGAACTACTCAAGAAGTATAAGATGAACGATGCTAAAAAAATAAGCACACCTATGCATCCATCCTAAGTGCTTGGACTGGATGAAACATCCAAAAAGGTAGACAAAACCATATACAGATGTATGATTGGATCTCTACTATATCTTATAGCGTCCAAACCAAACATTATGTTTAGTGTATGTCTTTTTGCTTGTTTTCAAGCTGATCCCAGAGAAATTCATCTTACAGCAGTTAAACAAATATTTAGATACTTAAAAGGAACTACTAATCTTGGTCTATGCTTAAAGTCAGATAAAGAGTACAGATTAGTTGGATTATGTGATGTTGACTATGTTGGAGACAGAATAGAACGAAAAAGCACTGATGAGGGGGGGGTGTCACTTCTTTGGTGGAAGTCTTGTCTCCTAGACAAGCAAAAGGCAAGGAACAATTACTCTATCCACAGCAGAAGCAAAATACATATCAGCAGTGTCCTGTTGCTCACAACTTTTGTGGATCAAGCATCAATTAGAGGACTACAGTATCTATAAGAGTAAAATCCTTGTCCTCTGTGATAATGCTGCTACCATAAATCTTTCTAAAAATCCTATATTACATTGTAGAGCAAAGCACATTGAAATTAAACATCACTTTATAAGAGATTATGTTCAAAAAGGGGTTATTGATATTGAGTTTATTAGTACTGAAAATCAACTAGCAAACATATTTATAAAACCACTTCCTAAAAATAAATTCGTCCATATTCGAGATCGTCTTGGTATAGAATTTATAAAGGAATAGATTTCTTTTATGTGCCTTGACCGTCCAATGACAAGTAGCTTTCAATGTCACAAAGCGTCCATTATCATATCATCGTCCATTATGCATGCGTCATTATTATTACGATTTATTTTTTGTAACATTTCATATTTATATACATATTTATCATCATCTGTACTCCATTATGTTTTCACTGACAATGATTTGAAATAAATGTTTTATTCCTTGTTTAAGTCACAATTGCGCCATAAACTGACATCGAAAAATGCACACACCTGAACCAACATTAAATGTGCACTATCTCTCTCTTCAAAATTCAAATACCGCTAAAACTAAAAAACCTTTCGATTACTTCCTATACACTCAAACGTTTTGTGAACCAAGCTCTCACTCTCATTCTCACTATCTCTGAGATATTGCTATCTTTCTTTCTTTCTCTCTCTCTCAGCCTCTCAAAACATCTCAAACCCTAACCTTCCTCATATCGACAATGGTGTCCAAGAAGGCAGACAACGCCATGAAGGTAATAGCTCGTGTGGAAAGCCAAAATGAAGCCATTGTTCTGATTGAGAGTCAATTTGACATTGACGCTCTAGACAAAATGAGAGTAAAGGTGAAAGACAACCTCATTCGGTGTGGAATCTTGAACTACTTCTATCTGAATGAGATTATGTACCAGAGCTTATCAGACGCTTCTGGAGGAATGCAAAGTTTGTGATCAACAATGTTGTTGGCACTATTTTGGGTGTAAAGGTCACTATAAACCTTAGGAGCATTACTCAAGCCATTGGATGTGAGCCCGCTAGCTCTTGTATCAACAACGAATAGGAAAACAACTATGGCGGCCATGAGACTGTAGATGCTGCTCTGATGGGATCTGAAGTAGAAGACAATGTGGAATACAGTAAGCTGACGAAGGAAGGCAAGGTATTCCAGCAGTTCTTAAACAAAAGGGTCCTTCACAAAGCTGGATCCAAGTACAACGTAACATTTCTGCATCGCTTCGCTCTTTTCCATATAGTGACCGGACAACAATTCAATCTTTTCTACCTCATCTTGAGCAACATTTTTAGAACCATGAATGGAAGAAATGAATTTGATCAGATCATATATGCAGCCTTGCTGAACAGGATTTTTTGGTTACAGTAGGTATATCATGAATTCTTTACTCTATCTAGTGGTGAGCAAGCCCATATTAGGAAACTAGGTGGTGGTTTGAGGTTCACTCAATTGTCGTTTGGCCGAAATAACATAAACCAAATGAAGGCTAGGTTAGTTCTAAAATCGATCGAGACAAGACCCTAGAAGTAAAAGAAGAACCTACAAAGAGGCATCATAACCTGCAGAAGAACAAGTTGCCTAACAAGCTGAACAAGTGGACGACAAAGCCTTGTTCGTCCATCCGATAGCTGTCACGAGACCAGCTACCTCTAAAAGACAACCGTCCAAAGGAGGATTGTCCAGACCATCATTTGTGTCCAGAATGATGAGGTCTAAGACTCAACAAGCACCGGTACCCACGACTGCTCCTCATGTTGCTGCCCTTCCACCTACAGCACTTGCAAAAAGGAAACTTAAACTACAACAAGACTTCGATGACAATGATGGAGATTCGATTGTAGTCCTGTTGAAGAAACAGAAAACTGCCATCATTGCAGTTCTTGCCCCAGAGGAGGAAGTTCTTCCAACCAAATCTGCCATTCCTTGAAAACGGGTACCACAAATCCAGGCAGGACCTGATGTGAGCAAGAAAAGTAAGTTTTCTGCTCTAGATGTTACCTCTGTTTTTGAACAAGAATTTATTGATTCTATTATTATTGAACCTACTGATCCCCCATCCGACCAAACACAAGCCCAAACATAAACCCACATTGTCCAAGGCACACCCGTACTAGACTCTCATGGAAACCAATTGTTGGACAGCTCAGGCAACCCCATTACCCACAAACCTTTACCATCCAATTACCCATCCTGGTATAAACCCACCTACACCACACTTGAACCAGACATGTTGTTGCCTGGTGATGACGATTATGTGTGCACCATTCCCACCCCGAGCCTAACAAGACTAACCCTATCTATTAAGCCAACCAAACAAGATAAGTCTTTAAAGACAAGTATCAATCTGGATGTTTCCTCTACTTTTGTTGGATAAGCTGAAAATTGGGTAGAAGTAAAGAGGAAGTGGAGACTACTCTTTGTGAAGGGCAACAAGCAAAATTTGGTGGACGACAATGCCATCATATGATGTCCAAACCCTTCCCAGAGCCAGAGTACGAGTTTGATTACTCCCCAGTCTCTTTTGAACCATACTTGGATGACTATAGCCATCAACCTTCTCCAGAATACTTGGCTCTGCCTCCCGGTGCAATTAAAAGCTTACCATTGAAACACTTTATTAGAAAGAGGTATTCTAAGCTTGTCAATGCATGACACCTCAACACACACCCTCCTGGAGTACTTCAGCACCGAGCACCCCTAGTTTAGGATATTGAACATGCAAGGAAGCAGAAATAGAGAGGCATGCTGGAAGGAATAGTTCAGCTCAGGCCTGCTGAGTTGAGATTTAGGCCTCTAAATCCCACTGAATTGATTTCTTTCCAACGTTGTATGAACAGATGTTTTGTGCCTTCATCAAAAGCTCTGTGGATCTAAAGTATCGACTATTCATTCCTCCCATGCAACATATCTCACATAGAACAGTTGTTTGAATCCAACCAGACAGGATATGCCTAAGGTTACCCACCTTGAATGTCAACAAGAAGATGGAGAAGTTGTTGACAAAACCTCCATCTCTGCCTCTACCATCCAGAGTTGAGTTTCAACAGCACAACAATATCACTCTGGAGTGGTACATGTCTAGACGATTGATGCAAGACATGGACGCAGATGATGCTGAATGCTTTTGGCATCAGCACATGTGGACCTACGAACAGGAAGTGTCCAACAGTGGACTATCAGTAGACGAAAAGGCCAACACTCCAACTCTGCAGAATTGTAAGTACACACAGCGTCCAGCATATGTCTTTCCTTTCTCAAACACCTCAACAGCCTTTATCCGTCCAGCTAATGTGCGTCCACTGATTGGTCCTGAAACGTCCATCCTCTATGCCATTTTAGTTGCCATCACCAGTCCACAATCCCTCAAGCCACTGTACCCATGGGAATCCTCATTTCCACGCTACCATTATCCTCGTCCACATCAACTTCACACTCCCAGTATCAAGCTTTGGAAGCTCCACCTCCACCCTCCATAGTTCAACCACCAACACCACCTCACCCGCCCTCTCCTACACCTCTGCCTACTCCAACCCTTGGTTCCCAAGCCTCTGCCAACCTCCCTACTCTGACTCTTGCCCCTCCTATACTCCCTCTTGTTGATCCTGCCATCCAAACCTATGTAGCTGCTCAACTTCAACCCATTATGACCCTTCTCTACCAAATCCTTCAGAACCAACAAGAAATCCTCTAAACCCCTCACCCATCTCCATCTCCACCTCCACCTCCCTCGGCGCCACAGTGACTATGATGCTTTTCTTTTACTACTTTTTGCTGATGTCAAAAGGGGGAGAAATGAAAGAAATAAAGTTTTTTTTTTCTTTGTAAAGTTTTTATACAATAGCTTGTGGCTTGTTTTTCTTGTTTTTATGTGTGTTTATGACTGATCATATGACATTCATGCATATCTCTAATATACTGTGTGTTTAATATCTGTGCAAAATTGCTTGATATAATAGACTCAATGGGAGTACAATAGTTGTTGGAATCAAAGACGTATGAAGTGTCTAATCCCTCAAATTTTGAAGATAACAAAAGCTTATTAAGTTTTAAGTCTCTATTGCAGAAGGACTTTTTAAGCATCCAACACGTTTGTGATAATAGGTGTCCAACGTGCCAGTCTTTAACAAGCATCTAAAAGACTTTTGTATGATGATCGTCCAAGTGTAAATCTCCTCTATAACTAAGTTTTAAAGCTTTAACTTTGCATTTTCACCAAAAGACTTTAAGACTGATGTTTCACCTCTTAGAGTGATCTAACGTTCAAAAATCTGAGCATTAATTGAAAATTAGATACATGTTAGTAATAAGTGCAATGTTGCAGAAAAAAAGAAGGTCAACCTATCAAGCTGGCAAGTCGAATAAAGAATGTTTAGAAAAAAAACTCTCCATTTTAGCACTGCACCTTCCATTTTAGTGCAAGAACAAAAGTCACCTTTCTAACTCTGCTTCCAACTCAATACATAAGCACGCTTTTCTATCTTGAAAAATGAAGCTAAGTTTTCAACGACTACTTTCAAAAGACTATATACATCAGCTTAAGAGAGAAGAAGAAAAAGAACGACTACTATCTTTGCGCTTATTGGACGACTTTGAAATATCTTCAAACTCTTTGTAAAAATACTTGTACTAGCACTTAAACTTTCATATTCTCATGCTGTGAGTTGATTTGTTTCAACAACTATTTATGTTGTGAAAGCCTGAAAAGGCTTAGTGAAAAAGAATACTTCGGACAGTTAAGCAATCTGGATAGATTGCGTTGTAAAGCTTGATGAGGCAGGAGAAAAATACTTGTTTGTAACCTAAGGTTAGTTAGTTGAACACCTTTAGGACAAAGGGACTGGATGTAGCTTAAGATTGAGTGAACCAGTATAAAATCATTTGTGTGCTTTTCTTCTCTTTTCCTTACACTCGTCTAATTCATCTATTTTCGAATTAGTATTCAAATATTGGTTAAAATTCTTTTTAATACACAATTCAACCCCCTTCTTGTGTATTACTTGTTCTTTCAACAGTAAGTCTACCTAATCTCATCTTATGCGTTTGTGAGATATATATATATATATATATATATATATATATATATATATATATATCTACTCATAAAACTTAAAAATTTATAAGATTTGTCATTATCAAAAAAGGAGAGATTGTTGGAACCAAAGACGTATAAAGCGTTTAGTCCCTCAAGTTTTGAAGATAACAATAACTTACTAAGTTTTAAGTCTCTGTTGTAAAAAGACTCTTTAAGCATCCAACGCGCTAGTTTTTAACAATGTCCAATGGGACTCTTGTATGATGATCATCCAGGTGTAAGTCTTTTTAACAACTAAGTTTTAAAGTTTGTTTTAACTCTGCGTATTCACAAAAAACTTTGAGACTGATGCTTTACCTCTTAGTATAATCTAACATTCAAATATTCAAGCATTAAATGAAAATAAGATATATGTTGGTGTATAAGTGCAGTGTTGCAGAAAAAGGAAGTCAACCTATCAAGCTGACAAATCAAATAAAGAATGTTCAGAAAAGCAGCTCTCTAACATAGTATTGCACCTTCCATTTTAGTGTAAGAACAAAAGTGTAAAACACAAAGATAACACAAGAAGGGGGGGTTGAATTGTGTCATACTAAATTTGCGCAAAACTTTTTTGAATAACGTAACGTTTGAAAGGTTGAACAAAAAGGTTTTCAAAAATATTTTTGAAAGAAAGGTGAGTGCTGAAAAAGAAACTGGAATGCACACAGGAGTTATACTGGTTCGTCTCACCCTAGAGATTGCGTCTAGTTCTTGGCAACTACCAAGTTCCACTAACTTATCCAAGTTACAAGTATTCTTTCAACAAGCCTCTTTAGGCTCAACCTAAGTAGTCTTTAACTTGCCTCTCCAAGCAAAAACCTAAGTATTTTTTAAATCAAAGCCTTTTCAGGCTTCCACCAGTTTCTTTGGGAAAAAGGTTAATTGTGAGTTACCTCACTAGGTTTAACATTTTAACAGACGAATATACAATGAAGAACAAATAAAGTTTTTACAAACTGAGTTTTATGATTATCACAATATCAGAGCTTGATAGGTTGATTTGAAAACAGTGAACCAACTGACTAATCGTGAACTTGAGGTCTCTTCTTCTATTTATAGACTTCTCCAGAAAAGTATTTGTTGTGAGTAAAAGTATCGTTGTGAGTGTTTAAGGGAAACAGTCTTTGTTTGGTGGAAAGAGTTGTTGGAGCATTAAATGCAACATTTAATGCCTTTCACCAACTTGCCACATTTATAAGATAACATAGTCTGTTTATCTTTACCATTCTCGTACTCTATCTTGTAACAGTGGACATATTTGCTTTTCGTTCTGACATCCGCACACATATTCCTTCTTTTACGCGCAAAGTAAACTTTCCCTTGAGATTAGATGCGTAGACTTCCTTTATTTCGAGATTGTTTACGCTCTTATAGCTGACCAATGTGTAGATCGTTAGAACATTGTCTAAGAGAAGTTAACTACTGAAAACTTTGAAACACGATTAAAGATGATACACGAGCAAAAAGATCAGACAATAGCAAGCATAAGATATTCAAGTAACCAGATGATTATTTGAAAAGCTCTTTTTAATTGTTTGTTATTATCAAAACATTTGAGGGTTATAAATTTGTCAATTGTCTTAACAAAAAGTCACTTTTCTGACTTTGCTGTAGACTCAATATACACGCACACAGTTCCTATCTTTGAAGACTAAAGCTAGAAATTTCAACGGCTATTTTTTTAAAGGCTATATATATATATATATATATATATATATATATATATATCAATTCAGAAGAGAAGAACACATCGAGAACTACCACAGATATTGTGTTTGTTGGAACACTCTTAAAAAACCTTCAAACTCTTTGTAGAAAATTTCTTGTATTGCTCTTAAATTTTTATATCCTCACATTGTGAGTTAATTTGTTTTAACAACTATTTTACGTTGTGAAAGCATAGAGAGGCTTAGTGATAAGAATACTTGGGTGGTTAATTAATTTGGGTAGGTTACTTTGTAAAGCCTGAAGAGGCAGATAACAATACTTGTTTGTAACCTAAGGTTGGTTAGTTGAAAACATTCAGATTGAAGGGACTGGACGTAGCTCATAGTTGAGTGAACTAGTATAAATTCCTCTGCTTACTTTTTTGTTCTTATCCATATATACACTTAGATTATCTGTTCTCTTAACTCGTTTCTAATTTGGTTAAAAAGTTTTCTTTTGAACACACAATTCAACCCCCATTCTTTTGCGTTCCTCATTCAATCAATAGAGACATTCTCACAACACGCACCCATTCTTCGTAATTCTTGCCTCGAAGTTGCACTTGAGAAATCAAGCTTCCAGATTGTCGTTGGAATTCAAATCATACGGTGATGGAGTCTTCTTCACCTTAGGAGGCTCCTCTTCATAGGTAACCATCGCCACTATATTTTAATCAAAGCCTAGTAGCTCTGATACCATAAAGAATTATATGACAAAATAATTATGTTCTGTATTTCATGATTTACAAAAGCACAAATATATACAAAGAGTTACAACAAAATCTCCTAAGATTAGGTATACAGATTGATTCTCCTAAAACAAATCATAATCTCCTAAAACAAATCATAATCTCCTAAGATTATGCCTAAACTTCTCAAACCGATCCTACATGATCAAAGGCTAAAATATATGGCATGACAATTGCACATCAATTTTGCTATGATTTGATCCTTGTTACCTTATTAACTTACAAAGAAGCAAGGTAGTGGAGGCACACAGCAAGAATTAGTGTGATAGTTAGCAACCATTAGGGAAAATCAAGGAAAGGAGGACAATAATAGGCCTATCTTGAATGGGTTTCATCCCATTGTAGAGAATAAGCTAAAGTTCTACATAACTTTTGATAGGCTAACATTGAGGTCTATGATGAAGCAAAATATCCACATGATTATTTAGCGACTTTCCAAACTTAAATGCTTATAAGTGGAAGGGATGATGTGATTAGTTGTAAACAATTCACATGAATGCTGAAAGACACTGCTTTGAGGCGGTTCACTGGCTTAGTACCTAGATCAATCATAATTTTGATGATCTAGCTTGAAGGTCTATGGCTCAATTTATGGCAAACTCAAGAAGGAAGATGGAGGTGGCTAACCTATTTGATATTTGTAAACAACTAAGTGAGTCTTTAAAGGCTTATTTGTCGCATTTTAACGATGTTACTATAACACCCTAATTTCTATATGTTTAACTGGATTGATCATAATTATAAGAGAAATCCCTAATTTAAAACATAAAATTTAATTAAATGACTTTTTGTGATTTTTTTATAGGAGTTTTAGTAGTTAATTCAACTTAAACTTGGACTGTGCTTTGAAATAAATAGTGTAAAATTATACTCTAACTGTGAGCAGACAGTCAAATATTTCATTAAATAAATTATGATTAGTCATTATTGATTATAATTAAGATTATGTAAAATTTTAGATTAATTCTGACACTGTTGATTTAAAATATTATTATTTTATCCAATGTCGAATACACATGTTACGAGAAACTTTTCTAGAGCTAAAAAAATCCTAGACCAATCCACACCATTAATTAATGACTAATTAGTCGTAACATGCCATTAACATGATGATTAGGTTATTAACATGCTAATTAGGTTATCTTAATCAAAGACCATTTTCCTTACTTTAGGATGCTAGTTGCATTTCGTAGTGTCATAGACCCATAACCTAGGAATCTACATAATTCTCAAATTCAATGAAGTTTTGAAATAGGACTTTTTCCTATAGTTTGGTAGGCTGATAATGAAGGACCCAATTTTGTTGTTCAAGGAAGAGCTCTATAATGACGGTTTAGTCTAAACTTAATGCTCTAAGAACATTTTTTCAATTTTGTTTAACATTTGACTAACCTGGTTCATTATGTAACTGCATAGGGAAACATAAGAAAGTAATTGAATTGTGTTTCTTAAAATCTTATTGTAAATCTTTCTGAAAACATAGAATAGACAAACGAATGTATCATCCTGTAAATTTTTCTTATGAAGAACTTAGTTAAAGACACAAATCATTTTTGTTACACGTTCAACTCCTTTAGTGTTAGCAAAGATAAAGAGTAAAGGAAAAGAAATAAACACAGTGATTTATATTGGTTCGCCTCATAACCTGAGACTACGTCCATTCCTTGTCAACAACAACGATTCCTCCTACTAACACAAATTTACAAGAACCAAGTTTCAAACTATTACAAGTATTCTTTTATTTTCAAACAAGTATTCTTGGTTCTGCCTTTCTAGGCACTAAACTCAAGTATACTTTTCAAGCAAGCCTTTTTTGGCTCAAATCTCAAGTATTGTTCAACACTAGCCTCTTTAGACACAAACCCAAGTATTCTTTTTCTTTTGTCTCTCTAGGCACTAATATATCTCTCAAAGTTTGCTCGAACTAAGGTAACCCTGAATTATCGTCTAATAAGATCACAATAAGTAAAAAGGATAGCCTAAATGCTTATAAAGTATTTACAAGGTTACAGAGAATATTCTAAATGATTGTTAGTAAATGAAGCTTAATTAATGCTTGTTCTCTTTAGCTTGTTGACTCTTAAGGCTTTTATAGCATAGCTTGAAAATATTCGTGGAGAACTTTGTTCGATCTACAAATATGAACGTTGGAAAGCATTAATGCAACAATAAATGTTATTCCTATTCTAGCATGTATATTTAGAGCCGACAAAATAGGCCTAACCCGATAGGACCAGCCTAAATAACTAATAAAAAAAGGTCGAGTTTTAAAAAAGCTAATCCAAATAAGGCTGGATCCTTTTGCTTGACCCATTTAGCTTGATGGGCCAAGTGAACTCGAATCGGGCTAACCTATCGGTTTTCAGGCTAACTCGACAGTTAAATAATAAATAAATAAACTACCTAACCTAAACACTAAAGACTAAAACTAAAGTCTAATGTCTTAAAATTGCTTTTCAATAAATATATTCAAACAAAAAATAATTTTAATTATAATCAATTATAAGATTGATTATATGTAATCGATTATTAAAATAATTTAATTTTTGTAAACTCCAAAAAAACCTAGACACGCTTCTGCTAGTGCTCTCAGTCACCCCCGCTCCGCTGCTCGACGTCCTCGGTCGCTGCCACTGCCCACCGTGCTCGCTCTCTCTCTCTCTCTCTCTGTGTTCGGTGATCGTTCCCAAAGAAGGAAAAATGGAACAGGTTTGTTCCGCTCTGTTTTTCTTTATTTTACTTCAGTTTGGATTGTTATTCGGTGATGAACCAGTCATTGTGTTGATGAAAATTATTTTTTTTAATGGTTTGTAGAGAGTTTCCCTTTTTTGAAATTAATTTTTTAACTTGAGTTCTTTTTTTTATTTTTTGCCCTTTAATGATTGATGTAGTATGCTATACTGCTATGTTTTGGGCAAAGTCCATAATGAATTCGAAGCTCGCAATTTAGAGAATGTTTCACTTTTGATGCCATTATATATCAAACTTTTTTTTTGATATTCGAATCAAAACTTTTTTGCTATAGAATCCAACTTTGAAACCGAGGAAGAATTAGTTACATATGCAAATTCATACTAACCCCACATTAGGGCATAAGAATGTTGATTGTTACCATAAAACATTATAGTAGAAGTACTATCTGACCACACTACTCTGTGATTATGACAGTTATGTAATTTTAGGTTGTTTATTGTGTATGAATTTGCTTCTTCAGCAACCAATAACACATTGAATGCGTGACATACAACCCTATCAGGCAGCAATAGAGTATGTGTTAAGCTATATGTATAACTGGTTACGATTTAAAAGACAAAAACGAAAAGGATTAAAGTGGAGGTTTAATCCCGATTAATAGTAAGCCACTATATTCTATAAAGAAAAAAGATTGAATGGTGACGTGACATAACCCATTTTATAAATAAATTCCCGTCACGTCACCAATTCAATCTTATCTTTATAGAATTATAGTGCTTACTATTGATGGGGATTAAACCTCAAACTTTAATCCTTTTTCCTTTTTTTTTTTAAATCGTAACAGTTGTATATATAGCTTACACATACTCTATTTCTGCCTGATATGGTTGTATGTCACGCATTCAATGTTGTTATTGTTGCTGAAGAAAGGTAAATTCATACACAATAAACAACCGTCATAATTACATAACTGTCATAATCACAGAGTAGTGTGTGGTCAGATAGTACTTCTACTATAATGTTTATGTTAACAATCACATTCTTATGCTCCTAATGTGGGTTATATGAATTTGCATATGTATACTAATTCTTTTCTCGTTTTCAAAGTTTGATTCTAGTATCAAAAAAAGTTTGATTCTAATATTAAAAAAAATAGTTTTATTCTAATATTTCATTCTACTCTGCTGCCTAGTATCTGGAACTGGAAAGATGGTAGAAATGAGGGAAACTTCTCAGATGCTCGTACTTTAGCTTCTGAAAGTTGGACTTTGGATCATGTGAGTTTCTCCCGATTTGATGGAATATGCTTTTTTTGTTGAACTGGAAAAACATTGTGCTTTTATAGGAACATGCTTCATAGTTTTTATCTCAAAATAAAAAATGTGATGTGATGTGTAGGCATCGTATGCATATGATATATCATTGCTTCTCATTAGATAGAAAGGAACTTATGCTACTGACTAGCTGTATCCCACATGATAGAGATTTTGTGTCCAATGAAGATACCTTGTTTCCGTATACAATGAATGGACTCGTTAATTATTATCTTCACACTGTACCTAAATCTCTTTATTTAAGGAATGAGAATAAAGGGATTCACACTTTCTTTTTCTTCTTCTTCGGTGCTTCTCCTTCTTCTTCACCATGCATCTAAGTTCTTAGAGTGCCAAGCCACCGTTGGCCATTTCTGACTCAGTTTCCAGTTTTCTTCGCATTGGTCAGAAAGATTACATCACTGTTGTTGGTTTGAGTTAGTGTTTTGTTTTTCAAATTATTTTTTTCGTTTCTTGTGATTTTTAATGGTACTTCTACTCATGATTTCAAGTTATTTTCTTGTTATTGCTCTTGATTTTCTTGTTGCTCATAATATTTTGTTGCTTCACATTTTTCTTCATAATATTTCCCCCTTTTTTTAAAACCAAGGGAAACCTCACATAATTCACATTAACAAGCTTAACACCAATGATGCACCCAACATTGTACACAGCCACCCAGCTCTACAAAAGGTGGACCAGTAACATGGCTGCTGATATGTATGCACTGGGGGCCATTAATCATTATGCTCTGGGCATGTAGTTATGAATAGAGATAATAGATATTTGAGTCAAATTTCAATGAATTTGTGAATACATTTTTTTTTCTGCTTAAAATTTTTATATGTTGACAGCCACTATTATATATTTTTTCTCCTCTTCCTTTGATGTTCTGCTGCTATTGTTGTATGAAAATTATGTGGTGATACAGGTCAAAGGAAAACAAATTATAATGATCTGATAGGAACCCGATTTAGGATAAATTGACAATTGTATTATTAATTGAAATGTAAGAAGTATTACAAGATAAACCCTTGTAATCCCAAAGCAAAAGCTCCTCAGAGAAGAAAGGGTTCCCTCTCTGCCCAAGTCAGAGAATACACTCTAGACTCCCAAATTGAAAACAATAACTCAACATGCCTTCCCCTCCCTACCTATATAACAAGGTCCATTATCCTTTTTCTCTCTCTGTAACTAACTCTTTCCTATTTCCCACCTAAGGTGATTCTAAGTGAGCCTTTACATTTGGGCCTGTGGTCGAGAGCCTATCAATACCACCCCTTTAAATTTAGCCTTGTCCTCAAGGCAGAGGAAGGAGAATAGTTCTCTACTAGATGTTGCCACTTCCCAACCCTCAAGGCAAAAGGAAAGGTGATGCTGCTTGATAAACCCGCTTCCTCACAAGTAGCTTCTTCTGCTGTCTGAGCCTTCCAAGTGATGAGCCATTCGTTAGCTGTTCTACCCTATCCTCAAGGCAGAAAGAGGGAAGCTGCCCCTTGATCACATTTGTCCCTTCACTGAATTCTGCCAACTAGATCTTCCAAAAGATGTCAAAATTAGAAGATATTGGGTTGAAAACTTTAAATGTGAAATTGAAGAGCTGTATATTGTAGAAATAACATGTGATACTGGTGCTAAAACAAGGACCCAATTTGAGCTGGAAGAACAAAATATAGTATTATCATATTATGTGATAGGAATTGAGAGTTAGGGGCAGTTATGGCAATGATGTGTAGAAAATAACTGCTTTAGAAATCAGATCTGTATTAAAAATTCCAAGGTGACAGTTATGTGTAGAAAATAACTACTAGTAGTTAGATATTTATTAGAATCTGCAGGATGGCAGTTATGTGTAGAAAATAACTGCTGGTAGTTATGTATTAGGAGTATATATCTGATTGTAAGTTGTGTAATTAGGCAACGTGAAGTTATTTGTAATTTGTGGACAGAGAATACTCTCTGTAGGAGACTTTTGTCTCTGGGACAGCAAGTGTGTATTTTCAGTGTTAAATATCTTATTTTATTACTTTTATCAGTTGGTGTTCTATCATTATGTGTTAGTAATATATATTTTTTGGTGGGTTAGTCCATACATCCAATATAGTCAATTTCTCAATTTTTGGATATTATATCCTTCTTTTTGCTTGAACAAAACTGGGTACAGCTCTTAATTCATAGTATGTACTCTTTACAGTCTCCCTGTAATGCATTACACCATCCAATTATTTTGACTCACTTTTTTTAGTTGGCTTTAATTGCAACTGTAACCGGGTTTTTGACTTTTAGCAATAGCAGTCATATTTTAAGATGCTATAATGAGTTTTATAATTGGAAAAAAAAAAGTGATGATTATTGTTCAAATTGGAGGAACACGCAGAGAGCAGTGAGTATAATACAGCAATTATCTACGTTCAGATAAAGAAATATGTTGGGTGTTGGTTATGTATGCACCATGTACACTTTAATGCGCTGGCAAGAAAATGGAGCAAACAAATTGCTGCTTCCTCACTTTAACTTATGCTCTGCTGGCTCCATGATACTAATTAGCTTGAGTTACCCACACAATTAACAGCTTCTGAATGCATAAGGTGGATTGTCATTATAATTGACATTGGCTAACTGCTATTTTGTGGTTGTGAGGTGGTGTTTTCTTTCCGATTTTTAATTTCTGATTTCTGCAATTGTAATGTGATATTTTAGTCATGTGCAAACAGTTGAATATATGTGCAATTATTAAGGATAAAATGGGCAAAAATAATGTGGAAACCAAATGGAGTTATCCCCATTATTATTAGTATAGAAGTATGTATGAAATTTCATGTTAAATTGTTAATTATATTAATAGACAGTGAAGGCAAATTAAAAATAATAAGGTATAAAATTAAAATAATGTGTGAAAAAGTGTGTTAACTCCATCTATTGGATGCTTAATTATATTGCTACAAGAAAATATTACGCCAAAAGAAGAGATATTATTATTACATTACACCACTTATTATATATTCAAAGCTAGTGTGGAGATTTTATTCAATCTATGGACCTTCCAGTGGCATTATCATCAACAAACACAACTTGATAGGGATCACTATTGGTCAAGATCAGACGCCTTCCTTTCTCATCGTCATACCTACCAATATCAAAACAAATACTAGGTGGGGCAGTGATGGTAGGATAGAACACAAGCTTATAGGCCACATCATTTTTCTGAATGTTAAACCTTCCAGTTATGATCTGCTTCCAGGGATGGTTTCAGCGCCACCAATGCCCCACCCAGTCCCTAAGGAAATCATCGACAAACACCACCCACTCGGTGGATGTAGCACACTCAGGATTCTCTCCAAATGCAATATCTAATGGTAAGCCTATAGAGATAACACTAGTACTTTTTCTGGTATGTGAAATTTCACTGGCAAGCCCATTGGCAACCTCAGAACAATATTGTAGAACAGTAACTGCGCATGTTGAGTTGCCAGTTTCACTTAGTCTTACTCCAACACCTGCTACGCTAAAGATAGGTGGCAAAATATAGTATCTACAAGCAGCAAAAAGGGGGTTTCCATTTCTGTTTAGGACTTGTTCAGCACCTTGTGAGAAGGCTAATGGAAGGCTGGTGGTGAAGGCAAAGAGGAGGAAATAGAGGGTGAGTAATATTGCAGGCTTCATGGTTTATATCAAGAGGATGCTTATCTATGTGTTTTGGTGGCACAACCTCTTTTTATAGAGGTTTTCTTAAGGGTTGCTACTGGATCTAGTGTTGCATATGAAATCACTAATGTTATTAGGCAAAGTTTTCATTTAATTTTCACCTTATTTACTTTATATATACAAAAAAAGGACTAGATATATTTTAATATTTTAAAATATAAATTTTTTAGTTTTATTTGAATTTGGATTAAATATATTTCTAATTATTGTAAATATAGAAACTTTTGTTTTAAGTTCCTAAAAAAGATGGATTCTAGGATGGACCACCATCATAGGAGGTTCACTATGCACCATGATTAATAGCCGTTAGATTAATCTATATTGTACAATCTTATCCTACACTCTCTCTTATCAGATTTCACACTCCCGTACTATATAGATCTCACCTTCTTCTCCGACTCCAACAACTTTTTTTCCTCTAGGCACGCTAGCAACACCACTCCATGTCGAAGGGAGTGAAGAGGTTGTAAACAAGGAAAAGGGATTTGACTTTTGAGGTGGGGGAGGGTGACGAGGCTCGTTGAAATGTTTTCGCATATTTCCACTTCAATCACTTAATATGCCACACCTTTTCCCTATCCATGCTAAAACAAAGCCTCGAGTGGTCCTTGTAATTGCAATCTATTTGAATCTCTATTTTCCCATCAAATCTTGCTCGCATGGTGTATACTCTGTCTGTAAACACGTATTCCCTTTTTAGAATTAGAAATTGGCGGGTCTTGGGCTCGTAGACCTTCGACTTGGAAAATGTTCATGAGTAGGGTCTCTTATCTCTGCCTAGTGTGGCAGTACCTGATGGCGAATGCGTCGTAGCCTAAGAGTCGTCTAACCTCGTATTTTTCGAACAGGGCAGTGCTTTTTGTTGTGTGTTCAATTTTTGGCATTGGTTTTGTGGAATCAAACGATGATGATGGAATAAGAGATGGTTTTGGGATTATTGGTGTATGGGTTATTAGTTAGAGAGAAAGAGAAGGGAAGGAATAAAAGAAGGAGATGAGAAGAAAAGCAGAAAGGAAGAAAAAAGAAAAAAGAAAATCAAAACATCACAGCCAGAAATTGCCTCCGTGGTGGCAAACGGTGGTCCACGAGGAGGGGTTGCTAGAGTGACTATGCAGATCTAGGGGGAGGACAAGACAGTGGTGTTACGATGTGAAGGGTGGGGTGCATTATAGTCACCCTAGAATGAGATTGATCTAACAGCTATTAATCATAGTACATGGTGGACCACCTATTGTTAGGAAATGCATACCAAAACAACTGTGGCGAAAATTTTTCCCATCACCAGATCCTTACGAAAGAGCATAAAATTATGTTTTAAGGTTTACCTCTTAGAGTGTGAAGCTGTCTTCAACCGCATAGTCCAGCAAACTCAAACTGAACCTATATTGTGTCCACATGAGTAGACTCCTTTACTGTCTCACGACTGAGGAAGGGAGGGCAGTGCTAGTTGCGTCTTCAAAAATTCTACAACGGTTAAGGTTTCTCACGCACACTAAGTGTAGTATGCGGCTAGAGAAGTGATGCATTTTAACGCTTCAAGCGCTACTTATACATAAATGCTCTTTAACACTTTAACCTAGCAATACTAGCTCTTACATTAAAAATCCGAGCCATGAGAAACATGATGTACTGTTTCTCATCATTTAAACTTTTTAACACATAAGAAATATTATAGTCATACTTAATATTTCTTTTTCTCCTTTAATTTGCTCTATGCATGTGACCCTTATTGGTTCTCATTACATTGACAATCATATTAAATCTTATTTAATATTATAAATAGTGAGTGGTATCTAGCAATACATCACTGTTACCCAAGTAATAAGAATGTCTTGTGATTTGACATAACTTTTTCATGACATATGTCCTCGTGTAACTTAGTCCCTTTGTCCAAATATCATAATTGATAGGGCATAGATCATGTCATCCTTGTATAGTTCAATTTATTTATTTATTGATATTCGAGAAGACATTAGAATAAATGAGATCGATATCTTATATCGACTCATTTAGCACGGCCATGCATAATTGTCTTATTCTATCAAGAGGACCCACAAATATTACTTCTGTTATGAAAAAGGGACAAATCTCATCTAGATCATTTACATCCCTTTTCACGATTTGTTCTATGTCTAGTAATCATCTTTATAATCACCTTATCACGAGCAACGTTTGATGGCATTAAAACATACAAGTTCTTATGTAGGAATTGTAGTGACTTCAAGTCTAAGGACTGTTTACATCATAGTCACTTTGAGCATTGCTCATGATACTTTCATAACTCTTCCATGTAGCATTCTTATAATGAGTCAATCCAATACATCGTTACACTTAATCATATACCCATGTAAAGAATTGATATATCATATCCATGACCTGTGATACACGGTCATCAGTTCACACACATACTAGTTTCAATGAATTATTATTGTTCGTATTCACAATGAAACTTGACTAAGGATATTTAAGAATAACATTAAATAAATTATTCTATGGACTTTATTATGTTCCAATATACATATAATAAATGAAATGCATCATATCATAAATGTATAAACAAAGCAAGATACAAATGTAAACCATAAGATATTGACCTATAGGGTTTACACCAACACCTATGATTGATGGTGGTTCACCTTAGAATCTGTCCCCAAAAAAATTGTTTCCTTTTAGTTTCTTGTTTATGGAGATGTATCAGTAGTAGTCTTTGTCCTTTATGAACAATCGTTCTCTTTTATGCTTTACTTGGATTAAGAATGAAAAAAAAAAAAAGGAAGGATAGAAATAAAAGAGAAATAAAGTGAAAAAAATATGTTGTTTGAATGAATAAAAATACAAAGGAAAAGAATAGAAAATTTTCTTTCCTCGTATTTGGATGAATAAAAAAGAAAGTGGAAAGAAATAAATAAAATATACAAAAATATTTAGCTTAATTACATTTTTTCCCCTCAAAGTTTTACAATCTCGTAAATTTTATCCCTAAATAATTTTTTTGTAAATTTTGTCCCAAAATTTACAAAATATAGTAAAATTTGCCCCCATGTAGAAAAACCATCACAATTAAGTCAATTTTATGGTGGTTTTTTCTTTAAACTACCACAATTAAGACATTTTTTTGGAGGTTTTTTCTTTAAATCGTTACAATTTTCTACATGGGGCAAAATTTGTAATATTTTCTAAATTTAAGGGCAAAATTCATGGAAAAAATTTATTTAGAAGCAAAATTCAGGATATTGTGAAATTTTGGAGACAAAAGGTGTAATTAAGCCAAAATATTTTTATACTAATTAAAATTTTTAATTTTTTATTCTTTTTTAATATAAATTTATTTATTATTTGTTATTTTTACATTATAAATAATTTGTTCAATTTTAAGAAATTAAAACAAAAATAATTTAATAGTAGATTTTTATTAAAAATTAAAAAAAGTGATTTCACACAACGCCTAAAAGAAATTAGCAGAAGCTGGAGACAAGATTCTTCAATCGAAGATTTCAAGCTTAAATTAGGAGGAGCTTATTTCCATGCAGGCCCCACAAATAGTTTTATATTTCTCCTTCATTTTATCCATTAACAAATAGGGGAAGTTAATACCTTCTTTGTTACTTCCATCATTACCACTTCCTTCCACTCTAATTCCATATAAACAAATAAGTGGTTAGTCTTGCTAGAAAACACACGACACATTTTTATAAATAAGAAACTGAAAGGAGATAATTTTTTTTTCAGAGACTAAAAATAAATATTGTCCTATTTATAAAAACTAAAAATATATTTAACCCTTTAAATTTTCTTCATATTTAATCCTTATAACAAAAACAGTGATATAAACATATGACTTTTCGTTTTTTAAGGATCCACAATGAAAATTTTGAATAAGGGACTAATCATATTTTCAAGAAAAAAATATATTGCCAAAGAATAATTAAAAAAATCTAAAACTAGCATATTGAAAATTTTATATGAATTTTGATGTAGAAATAAAATCATTATAAATAAATTTGAAAATCCATTTACAGGTTTGGATTACATATGGTGAATCAAGAGTAACTTTCAAGGTTTAGATAATACGTGTCATTTACATAGAAATTCGGATAACACTCGTGGTTATATGGTGCTTAGTAAATATTTGGTTCGATTATAGACTATAATTATAATCGTTATAATTATTACATTAATGAGTTTTAAATAGCTATATTTAAATTTTGAATTTAAAAATTCTTACCTTTTAAATAACTACCTTAATTATAATTAAAATTTCTATTGTTCATTTGACTTAATTATTTATTAATAACTAACAAGAATAATATATATAGTTTCCTTAATTATTTTTGAAATCAAAGATAAACTAATGAGTATATTTGATTCCATAAAAAATTTTATATTTAATCAATAATTTTTTACTTACATCATCCATATTATATACAAAACAACCTCCATCTAGAGTCTCCATTTGCCACATATCAACCTCCATCTTAATCTGCCATCTTCTCCAATTTTTGTGCATTTCTATTCAAAAAAAATTTAATGGTGATTAATTTCAAATTTCAAATGGAAAATTAATATATGAATAAAAAAATAGAAAATTAATATAGATTTTATGTACGAAAATTAATGTGGACAAAAATTCCATATTATTATGAATTAATAATTTAATTTGGATATTTAAAATGATGCTTAATTTAAATTAGATATTTCCACGAAAATTGAAATTAGGAAATTTTTTTCCCATTCCATGTTGTTTTTGTAACTAATTCAATTAAAATCAAAATTTCTATTAAAAATTAAATGATGATTAATTTCAAATTTCAAATGGAAAATTAATATAGATTTTATTTATGAAAATAATTTAATATAAAAAAAAACTTCCATCTTTTTATGAATCAAGATTGGCCCAAGGATAAAGCTCCTAAAGCTCAAGTTTTAAGCCCATCAATAAAAAATTATTTGCTATTAGTTTTTATAAAGCAAAAAGTTCGTATATGTTGACAAAAAGATTATATATATTGGCAAAAAGGCCTAACATATAACTCTTATTTAAAGAAAAAATATTTTTTAAAGTTTGCTTTATGTCTCATTCAACGTTGGGTTGCCCTGTTATGGATTAATAATTTAATTCAAGCAATTTAAAATTATGCCTAATTTAAAATGGATATTTTTATTAAAAAATTAAATCAAGAAAGTTTTTCTCATTACATATTATTTCTATAGCTAATTTAATTTAAAATCACCATTTCCATCAAAAATTTAAATGATGCTTAATTTCAAATTCCAAATGGAAAATCAATATAGATTTTATTTATGAAAATAATTTAATATGGACAAAAATTTCATATTATTATGAATTAATAATTTAATTCAGGTAATTTAAAATATGCCCAATTTAAAATGAATATTTTTATTAAAAAATTAAATCAGGTAATTTTTGCTCATTCCATATTATTTCCATAGCTAAATTAATTCAAAATAAAATTTCCTTTAAAAATTTAAATGATGATTAATTTCAAATTTCAAATGGATAATTAATATAGATTTTATGAAAATAATTTAATATGGACAAAAATTTCATATTATTATGAATTAATAATTTAATTCAAGCTATTTAAAATGATGCTTTATTTAAAATAGGTATTTCTATTAAAAATTGAAGTCAGGCAATTTTTGCTCAGCTCATATTATTTTTGTAGCTAATTCAATTTAAAATTGAAATTTCTATTAAAAATTAAATGATGATTAATTTCAAAATTTAAATGGATAATTAATATAGATTTTATTTATAGAAATAATTTAATATGGACAAAACTTCCATATTATTATGAATTAATAATTTAATTTAGGCAATTTAAAATGATTCTTAATTTAAAATGGATATTTCACTCTAGAAATTCTACATGTCCTCATCTCCAAATTCTGTGCATTTCCATTTAAAAAATTAATGATGATCAATTCCAAATTTTAAATGGACAAGTAATAAAGTTTTTTTTTTTATGAAAATAATTTAATAAGGACAAAATTCTATATTATTGTGAATCTATCTATATCTATATCTATATCTATATCTATATCTATATCTATATTTATATCTATATCTATCTATATCTATATCTATATACTATACATTTGAAACTAATTTTGGAGGTAAGTATTGTCATGTGTCCTCATGTGGTGTAATGAATTCTAGGGTATTCTTGACATCTTGCTAGAAAAGGAAATTTAGATTAAAACATATTTACAAATAAAAATAATTTATTATTTAAAAACAAAAATTCAACTCCCATTAATACCCGTAATAAATATTAACTACCCTTCATAATTAATTTTCAATTTCTCGTGCATATTTATTATGGTTAATATATATCAAATATTTGAATTTGAATACTTAACCTTTGAAAACAAAAATCCAGCTCCCATTATTATTCGTAATAAATATTGACTACTCTTAATAATTAATTTTTGATTTCCTGTGCATATTTATTATGGTTAATATTAATCAAACATTTGAATTTGAATACTTAACCTTTAAAAACAAAAGTTTAGCTCCCTTTAATACCTGTAATAAACATTGACTACCCTTAATAATTAATTTTTGATACATCTTTATTACGGTTAATATAAATCAAATATTTGAATTTGAATACTTAACCTTTAATATGCTAATTTGTCAACTTATTTTATTTAATTAATTTTCTTCATAATTAATTTATAATTAAGATATTGTCTCCATCGTTTAAGCTACTGAGGTTAACTCTTACATTGTTAGTTTTATTTTTTATTTGTATTCCTTCTCTCATCACCCCTTCATCTTCCTTCTCTTTTTCTCATACAATTGTTTTCTATAGACCCTATTTTTATTCCTCCTCTCTCCTTTCTTCTTCTCATACTTCTCTTTAACTAGCGTAATAGCTTGTGCCTTGCATGGATATTAAGTTTATACTATACAATTTACAAATTTTTATATTATTATGATTTTTCATATATTTATTAATTATTTTGTTTAATTTTTTTAAAAAATTTGTCTTAGTAAATATGTACATAAATATTTAAAATATATATAAAATAATTATAAATATATATATATATATATATATATATATATATTAATATAATGTTTACACATGTCATATATCATTTTAATTTATATAAATGCATTTATAGAAAATATTATTTTTATAAATATATTTACATTTGTATGTAACTTAGATATATACATAATTTTAAAAAGAGATATTAATAATAAAATATTGTTTACAGAATAATTTTTCTAATAATTTTGAATTGCTTTAGTTCCTAAATTTGTAATTTTTAATAAATTTTAACCAATAGTAAGATGTATGTTAGAAAGAGTGTGTTAAATAGTGTGTTGCTAGTAAACTTCACAAAAACAATTAAGTCCTTTAAATATATTAATTAGAATTGAATTCATGATTATATGCATGAATGTATGCATACACACACACACACACACATATGTAAGAGCTTTAATTGACATTTAACTTTTTTTAATAATAAGCATTAAGCATTGACTTCTAAATTTAATTTGTATTAGAATATTTTTGTATATCAGTTTAAATATTTAAATATTCATTATATTTTAAAGAAGAAGAAAAAACAAACATTTTGCCCAATGAAAAGATAAAAGACTTAGCTAAGTATTCTGGGTATCTATAAATTAGGTGATAATTTTTGTATATTTTTAAGTTTAATTTAATTCAATTTAATTTTGAAATTATTACATTAGTAAAATATTTATTATAAATTAAATGATTCATAATAGTAACAATAATAATTTATAAAATATAAAGGCTAAAATACATTATAAAATAAATAAGCATAATTTATAATAATTCATATATTAATAGTGACGATAAATATTTATAATAAATTAATAAATCTTGAAAAATGTCAGGTATTTTTTTCAAATATTATATGTTATTTTATATTTATGGATTTATATTTTTACATTATTTATATTAATTTATAATTTAAGTGCAATATAAATTAATGAATTAATATGTAATATTTAAGTGTGATAATTATATAATGTTGAAATTTAAAAAAAATAAACAAAATATATAAAATTATTCTATGTGGAAAAGATTATAATATTATTTACCGTTTTAAAATTAATTTTAATATATTATAAATTTGAATCAAAATATATATTAATATTAACAATTAATGTAAATCTAAATTATATAGGTTAGTCATAATTTCCTTAATTAATTGAAATTAAAATATATACCCGTCGTAATTACCTTCATTAATATAATTATGTATTTTTATGAATTAACAAATAAAAAAAAATTAATTGCCTTAATTAATTTATAATTATATATTTTATTTAAAAAATAGGTATAAACATATTTTTGATCCCTATCAATAATATTATGATATCATTATTAATTTCAAAGTGTCATTAACTTTTTAAGTATTTTTTAAATTTTGTTATAATTGTAACTAAATTAAATAATTAAAAATTTTATAATAAAGATAAATTAATATATATATTAAAGAATATTTAACTAAACTGAAGTTTCTATCATAATAATTTAGATATTAATATATTTTAATGTAAAATATTTAATATCTTAGTGGTATTTTTTACTTTAAAATTTAAATATTAGTAATTTTTATTTAGATATTAATATGTTTTGATGTAAAATATTAATTTTTATATGACATAATTTTACTCTAATTTTTTTTATTCGCATTGACTTCTATGACTTAAATATTAATATATTTTGGTATGAAATTTTATTTTTATATGATTAAGTATTACCTATAAATCTTAATATTTTTTTATGTATATTTTTTAATATTTGTATAAAATACATTTTAACTATTATGGTCTATTTATTAATAAGTAACATATATGGGATCTAAATCTTGCTCCAATCTTTATTTGAAATCTATGTCGAACAACTCTTCCCTTTCATCCATTAAGCAAATGTGAAACGTAGATGAGACAATGCCATAAAAAAAATACTGTAAGCAAAAGCTACAAAAACAAATACATTGTATTAGTAAGATTGTGATAATCAAAACCACTATTATGATCAAATTCAAAATAAAATACACCCTGTATCAAATATATAAATTGAATCCACAACTTATGAAATGAGAATCCATAAGGTTTAAGACACATATCTTAGTAATAGTTTAAAAAGGCTTTTGGATTAGGCAAAAACACAAGCAACATAAACATTTTAAAAAAATTATTTTTATTTAAAAGTGACAGATTTTTAATTAAAAAAATAAACAAATTGTAAAATATTTAGAAAAAAATTAAAAGCATAAAAGAAATCTCTAAACTATTCGAAAAGCACATTACCAATTGGAGACAAAACACATAAGTTTTAAAAAGTTTAAATATGCAATTGGAAAAGTATAAAATTACCATAAAAATTGAAAATAAAAACACAAAAAATAAGAAAAGAAATGAAGAATAATGAAATAGATTCAATGCTTACCTTATTCTTCACGAGTAAAATATGTCCTGAATATAAAAAATGAAGAATTTCTTAAAAAACATAAATTAGAAACAAAAAACATAATTTTTAAAATAGTTTAAGAATGCAATAAAATAAATGGGAGAACATCCTAAAAGTTAAAAACAAAACACAAAAACATTAGTAAAAATATTGAGAACAATAGAATAAACTAATTGCTTACCTTTTTAATGACAACAAAATATGCCCTAAACACAAAGAAGAAAGAATTTTATAAAAAATAAGAAAAGAAATGAAGAACAATGAAATAGATTCAATGCTTACCTTATTTTTAGTGGGCAAAATATGTCCTGAATATAAAGAATGAAGAATTTTATAAAAAACATAAATTCGAAACAAAAAACATAAATTTTAAAATGGTTTAAGAATGCGATGAAAAAAAGTGGGAGATAACCCTAAAAGTTAAAAACAAAGCATGAAAATCCAAATAAAAATTTTGAGAACAATAAAATAGACTAATTGCTTACATTTTTCAATAGTGACAAAATATGCCCTAAACACAAAAAAGAAAAAAAATTCATAAATAAGAAAATTAATGAAGAACAATATGAAATAGATTCAATGCTTACCTTATTCTTCGCGAGCAAAATATGTCCTAAATACAGAGAATGGATATTTCATAAAAAAATCATAAATTGGGAACAAAAGACATTAATTTTAAAATGGTTTAAGAATGAAATTAAAAAAAAAGTTGGAGATGGTCCATTAAATTGCAATTAAATTATTATCCTAAACAAAATATAATTTGAATTCTATTATCATTTGATTTTTTAGAATTTTATTTTGTCTATCAAAATAATATTAATTTATTTATGTATAAAAAATTCTACATTTAATCTCATTACAACTAATTAGCATTTAATTTAAATTATTTCTAAAAACAAATTTTCATGTTAATTAATTTTCGTTAATAATTTATTTAGTGCAACAATTCAATAATTATACTAGGCTTATCAATGATATTATGTTAAAAATAAAATTCCCAAATAATTACATGAATTATTACAATAAATAAATTATTTGTGAAAATTAATTGACATGAAATTTATTTTTAGAAATAATTTAATTAGAAGACTAAGTAGTCGTAATGAGATTAAATGTGGAATTTATTTATCTATATAAATTAATAGCATTTTGATGGATAAAATAAAATTTTGAAAATTCAAATCATAATAGAAATCGAATTGGATTTTATTTAGCAAAATAATTTAATTGTAGTTTAAAGGACCAAAATAAGTGTGATTAGAAATTAATTCTGTAAATACATTTTTGTTCATTACACTGTAATTAAATTTTTGTCCTAAAGAAAATCTAATCTAAATTCTATTATGATTGTCTATACTATTTTAAATTAAGTTATATTAATTTTTTTTACTTTATATAATGTCCAAGCTCAGCATACTATTAGTTATTTTTCATAAATAATTAATTTAGGGCTTATATTTATGTTAAAAATAAATTTTATTTAGAGCAATAATTTAATTGCAGTTTCATGCACCAAAATAATTAAGATAACAAATGTTGATTTCTGTAAATAAATTTTGGTCTATTAAACTGCAATTAAATTATTGTCATAAATATAATCCAATTTGAATTATATTATGATTTTATTTCTTTGAATTTTAATTTAACCATCAAGATGCTATTCATTTATTTTTATAAATTAATCTCATATTTAATCTCATTATTACTCATTATCATTTAAATTAATTTATTTCTAAAAATAAATTTCATGTTAATTAATTTTTAAAACTAATTTAGTTAGGGCAATAACTCATGTTGAAAATGGATTTTATTTAGGACAATAATTTATAATTAGGATAATTTTTTTTATTATCACAATTTTATAATAACTTAACATAATACTATTGTAACGAATAACAATTGTTATTACCTTAAATACTAATTGATTACATGTTAATTTTTAAACCAATTACAATCATTCTTTTATTCTATACTATTATCATAATTACCTTAATTATGTATTTATGTATTATAATAATTAATTGATTATAATGATAATAAATTATTATATTACATCAAATATGAACATTGATGTTATTGATTATTTATGGATATTTTTTGTATTATTTTCATGCAATTTGAACATTCAAACTTTCCGTTTTGAAAAAGATTTATAAGTACTGTAAATAATTTATTTTGTGAACAAAAAGCTTTGCGATAGTTATTTTATAAGTAAATGAGATATTATAATTCGGATAATTTTATCTTGATTTTATAATTTCGATAATTTTTGTTAAGGATCTTGATTTTATAAATAGTATAATTTTTTATTATTACATTATGAATAGTAAGTTATTATTTTTAAATTAAATTATATTAATTTTGTCAATTTATTTAACGCTAAAATTCAGTGTACTTTTAATTAATTTTTGTAAATAATTAATTTAAGACAAAAATTTATGTTAAAAATAGATTTTATTTAGGAGAATATTTTAAATGTAATTTCATGGAACTCAATAAGTGTGATTTGAAGTTATTTTTGTAAATAAATTTGGGTCCATTAAACTAGAGTTAAATTATTGTCCTAAACAAAATCCAATTTAAATTCTATTATGCTTTGATTTTTTAGAATTTTATTTTGTCGATCAAAGTGATATTAATTTATTTATATAAAAATTTCATATTTTATGTTATTACAACTAATTAGCATTTAATTTAAATTATATCTAAAAATAAATTTCAATGAATTAATTTTTGTAAATAATTTATTTAGTGCAATAATTCAATAATTATACTAGGCTTATCAACAAGATTATGTACAAAATAAAATTTCAAATAATTACATGAATCATTACATTAAATAAATTGTTTACGAAAATTAATTAACATAAAATTTATTTTTATAAATAATTTAATTTTAATGCTTAGTAGTTATAATGATATAAAATGCGAAATTTATTTATATAAATAAATTAATAGCATTTTGATGGATAAATAAAATTCCAAAAAATCAAATCATAATAGAATTCAAATTGGATTTTATTTAGGGCAATATTTTAATTACAATTTAGAGGACCAAAATAAGTGTAATCAGAAGTTATTTTTGTAAATAAATTTTGGTTCATTAAATTGCAATTAAAATATTGTCCTAAATAAAATCCAATTTGAATTCTACTATGATTATTTGTATTGTTTTAAATTAAGTTATAATAATTTTGTAACTTTATTTAATGCTCAAATTCAGCATACTTTTAATTAATTTTTTAAATTATTAAATGAGGACATTAATTCATTTTAAAAACAGATTTTATTTAGAGTAATAATTTAATTGTAGTTTCATGCACCAAAGTAATTAAGATAACATAGGCTAATTTCTGTAAATAGTTGTGGTCCATTAAACTGCAACTAAATTATTATCCTAAATATATTCCAATTTGAATTATATTATGATTGTATTTCTTAAGATTTTTATTTGTACGTCAAAATGTTATTCATTTATTTTTATATATAAATCCCAGCTTTAATCTCATTATGACTCATTAGCATTTAAATTAATTTATTTCTAAAAATAAATTTCATGCTAATTAATTTTCTTACCTAAATTATTTATGACAATAGTTCATGTTAAAAATAGATTTTATACTGAATTTAAATTTACATATTTTATGCTAAAATTTAATTTTACAGATTTTATACTAAATTTAAACAGATGAGGATACACTAACTAATAAATAAATCTAACTAAATTTTAGCTCATTGACTTGCAATGTTTTAAGTAAAGATTAAGTTTTTTTTTTAAGGGTTTGGTTTCATACCTATCATCTCTTACAGAACCAATAGTTCTTATAATCTATAGTAAATTTAGGAGGTAAGAATAGCTAACAAATTGAATGATAGACTAGATTGTAATATAACATATGTCTAGTACAAGGCACGGGTTATTACACTAGTATTATGAAAAGAAAGAAGCAAAGCGTATTGCCATATTCCACAAAATAACAAAGTTGGCAAACAATAACTTTTGAAATCATTGTTATTTTCTCCAAGTCATATGTGCAGAACATGGGAGGTAGTCACCCGCATGATGGTTTGCAAATGTGTTATTGTGTAGTTTTTGTTTCATGGAAAATGGTTCAAGGTTTGTTTAATTCTCAATACTAAAAGTGAAATGAAGTATATCTATCTATCTATTTATCTATATGTGTGTGCGTATGTATGTATGTATGTATGTATATGATGTATGCTATGGTGGAATTGTATTGTATATGGTCCATCGGTGGACCACCAAAAATATGGGTTGTAGTAGGTAAAAAGTAACAGTATTGGTTTTGGTACAATGTTAATCGAATTTTATAAAATTGCTAATTGGTCTTGTTTTCCTATTTCAGTACTATTACTCTATTATCCCTTACTTATATTGTTTAGATTTGAAAATTGTGAATGCCTAATACTCTATGTTGTTGCCGTTTTTATTATACGTGTGAAGAATGATCTTGTGTGTGTGAAGAATGATCTTGTCTACGAAGGTCGTTGAGTATATGCAATATGGTGAATGTGCAATTGTTGGGGATGTTTTGAGTGCTAAAAGTAGTCTCGATTCGAGTAAAGTGTTTCATTTTGTGATTTCTGTTGAACATTAGAAGGTAATGTGATTTGATAGCAGAAAGTTTTATTGTTTGAGATTTTGAAACCTTTTATGTATACGTTCCTACAATGTGTTGTGATATTATTTGGCAGGAATTTGAGAAATAAGTGGAATGTTATTAGTTAGGTTTAATAGTGTTGAAGGACCAAGGAGTACAGATAGAGAAAATGTAATATTTTAGGTAGCTGAAAATTAGTCTTGAAACGAAACCTATAAATTTAGTTGAATCTTTTTGTGTTAAGTTAGTTGTAGTATGTTGTATTGTGTGGCACATTTGTTGGTTACTTTGCTATTTTGGCAAGGTTCTTAATTTTTTCATGGACAGCTGCAAACTAAAGTATGACATTTTATTGTAGGGTTTGGAAGAGATTTTGCAATACATAGGAGAAAGACATGTTGTTTTGTATGAGAGTTAGTAAGATGAATGCGATGGAATGGTTATGGAGGAATTTTTTGACGAGGAATGCGATAGTGAGGAAAATATGTTTTTTGATAAGGAATGTAATAATGAGGAAAATACGTTTTTTGATGAGGAGTGTGATAGTGAGGAAAATAGGGGATTTAAATTGTTTGACAATGAGAGTGGTGCTACTATTTTTATCGTAGAAGATATTTTTAAGTTGGATTTGCAGAGTTTAACCCCGTATGAACTACAGAATGTTCAATTTATAAGTGTTGAGAAATAATAATTGTTCTATTGTTTGCAAAGGTCAATGGCTTTGTTGCAAGAAAAAGCAAGGTGTTGAGAAATAATAAAAGGGAAAAATTACAATAAACCTTTGTATGCTTCAAGGAAGGATTTAAAGAGGATCATGCGTTGATCGTTGAGAATTGCAAGCGTGAGGCGAAACGTGAGACACGGTGCGGATGTGAAGCAAAGCTAACAGTGCACATTGATATTAATTGTGGACTTTAGTATATTACATACTTTCTTGAGGACCACAACCATGATTTACTAGAACAAAAGTATTGTAGAATGTTGGCTAGTCATAGAAAAATAAGTTAGATGTAATGTAGATGAATAAAATGAGAATGGTTGGAAGACAACAAAAATTGCAAGGTTTGGATGTGAAATGTGCCTTGGAATATCTTAGTGGCCTAAGAGGCAAAGATCCATTGATGCTTGTTCACCACACTATTGATGAGGAAAATAGATTGCAACATTTATTCTGGTGTGATGGCACTATGCAAGTGGATTATGAACTATTTGGTGATGTATTAACGTTTGATGCAACCTATGGGAAAAACAAGTATCTATGCCCTATAATTTTTTACGTATACTTTGTTTCCTCAAGAAAGTGTATGCAAACATTAATCATGCCCGGCCTTCGTCTATCTCTAACTCAACCTCGCGACCCAAGTTATATGGTTGTGAAACCACTCTGTGCTTGTTCACAATCAAAATAGGGAATAATTCCAGGAGGAGATTTTGGGGATGTCCTAACTGCAAGGGTTTCTATCCTACCCTTCCCCTTTCACTTCATTTAACATATTGTATATCATAAATAATAAAAATTTCCTACAATTGTAGAACTCAGATTCTTTGGGCTTGTTCAAGTGGTTCGATGAGGAAGGTTTCGATGCTCAAGGTACAACTAAAATATGTTCTTTGTGTTCCGGTTCCATGTCCCAAACTTACGCATTTGATATTCAAAAGATGCAACAACAAATTGTAAGCCAAGGTAGAAGAGTAACATTTGTTCTGACCTTGCTTTTATTATTAGCATTTGTAAATTTGTTATTGACTTTGTCACGTATGGCCAAAATGTAGCAAACTTTGTTCCTTCTGGCACCAAATATTGTTGTCTCTTTTGCTATCTTCCTATGTATTTTTTTTTTAGGTCAAATTTATCATTGTCATGTAAGATAACTGTTCTTAAATTTGGTGGATAACTATTAGTATACTTAAGCAATCACAATGCCTAAGCAACCATTACAAATGTTTGCTAATAAATGCTACATATCAACTACTACTATTTCACCTTAACTACACAATCCAATTATAACTTTACAAGATAAAAATCATCTTTATATACAAACTGAAAAGAGATTAACTTCCGTAATCTACCATTGTAAGTAAACCCTATTATGTAACTTGTGTTTACCTTCCTCAACGTAATTGCAATGCACACTGCACATAACATTGCCATATAAACCCCAAGTTTTGATAGTAACCAAAGTTTTATGCCTATAGCAACTCAAGTCTGGGGGTGCCTACATAACCAACGTCTTTTTTTGTTAAATAGCTTAACCATACAAATCCATGCTTTTTAGCACAATTCATGACGAGTCATATTACAATTTTTAAGTAGGCCCAACAGTCATAATAGCAATCCATTAGTATTATCCAATGTGCATCGGGCCATTTTGTCGTAACTGGGGTCTTCATAAGTAATTTCCGCTAACCATTGAAGTAAGCATAAGAGATAGGCAAACCACCATATGATCAAAACTATTTCTTCTACAACCAATTATGATCATGCTGGAATTTTCCTCTCATACACCACAAAACTAATTGTTATTTATTCATAAACTCTAAAATAAATACAATTTTTTTTTATCCATGCTTCTTAATGGAACCATCAATGAAAAACTTGTATGGGTTAAAAAGAACTAGTTACAAATTAAAGTAAAATCCTATATATATGACCAATAAAATAACAACTGCATAAGGTCAACTTTCACATACGCATTAGAAACAACCAACCAAGCATAAGTTGTGCATTCATATAGGCATCCCAGACATGATCAGTGCCAATCACTATTTGCCTACCCTCATCATCACAATATCCAAACTTAGGATTAAGTAAGGTTAGTATTTCCTTCCAAATTTCTTTGTTCAAACTATAGCCCATCCTAATGCCTATACACACCTCAACCAATTATATACCAATTCAAAAAATTTCCATTGCAAGTGTCCAATTTGTCCCTCTTGTGCCTCACTGCTTGCACGCACCTACCGCCTTATTCCTGTCTTGTTTTGCAATTCAAATAATCAAAACTTTACTAATATAACAAATCTTGCTTCAGGTCTCATTGGGAGCGATTGTTTGAATAATTAAAAATGATATCGTCACATAATGAACATTGATATGAAAAGACAACTCCAATTTGGAACTAAAAGCTCAGACCAAAACGGTCAGCAACTCATCGTTCACAGGGGTTTACACGTTCAAAATGGATTTCATTTGTCTGTTTAACAAAAAAAACAAATCCAAACAACAATTAGGGATTGCAACCTACCTTTGAATTTCTCAACAGTAGACATTAACCCCTATGACTGCAACCAAACAAAATCAAAACATTACTGTCACACAACCGCCGTCAAGCCAATCCAAACTTTGGATAGGCGCTCATGCCTTCCCACCAATAAATAGTTCAGGTCTCTCAAAAAGGACTAATAAGAAATTTCAAACCCAAAAAAAAGTATAAATTAAATTAATATCCATAGGGACTAAAAAGCAAATTACTAAAAAATATTATTTATTCTCCTATTACCATTACTATCAGTATATTGTAAATAATATCCATTGTTCATTTCTTTAGTACTACTATATCCAACAGTATACAATACTGCTCCATTGGTGGACCACTTAATTGCTCATCCACGCAAAAGTTTCCCACACACACACACACACATACATGTATGAGTAAATGACAATGACACCCACTGAGATTTTTTCAAATTACATACAATACCCCCATTTTTCTATCTCTACACTGACCCACCTTAATTGTTTGAAAAACATTACATCGTGTACCCTATAAGGGACGTTATTGTAAACGTTAAAAAAATAGGAGAATTATGTGCAATTTGAAAAAATCTCGAGGGGTGTCAATGTAATTTACTCTCTCTTTCTTCTTTCTCTTTCTCTCTACACACACACACTAGCCTTTAGCCTATGCTATGCATAGGACATGTGTTTAATTATAGACTCACACATGTTTTTTAATTTTATTTAAAATATTTATAAAATTATATAAGAAATTTATGTTTAAAATTTTAAAAGGATTTAAATTATGTTAAATTTAAATGATTTTATAATTTTGAAATGTGAAATGATAAAATAATTCAAATATTTTACAACTATATTGTAAGTAAATTTTTATTAATTTTATTATATTTAAAGTTGATAAATAACATATTGAATAATTTAAAACTATAAAAATTAATTAAATTACATGCCTAAAACCAAATATTATTTAAAATAAAATATTAGTTTAATCTCTAATAGACAATTTATATTTCATTAGCACTTATGTAAGATGAGGTGTTATAGGTGTTTAGTATTATCTCCAACTTGTGAGGGAAAAAAAAACACTAACTATTAAGTTCTCTAATGTAGGCATTTTTTCTCCTTAACATAACCGTGCAATATTAGCTAATCATAAAAAAATATATTGATTGTAATAAATATTTAATAGAGTGATATTTTGTCCAAATATTCCAATCAATTTTCTCTTAAGGATTTCTAACGATATTAGTTAATATTCTATGTCGTAAGTATATTAATGTTATTAAATGTCAAAACAAAATATTTTAATTTGCAATAAAATTATATATTTTAAAGAAAAGAATAATACAATATAATAATATGTGTAATTGTAGCGATACATGGGCTTATGAATCTGATTTTAATTTTTTAATTAATTATATAAAATAAATATTTTTCATTTATTTCAATTATTAAAAGTATTATATATTTTGTATTATATAGTAAAAAATATTATACACTTAAATTTTATATTAATTGTGTATGATATAAATATTTATATAATTTTAAATAAGCTTACTATTTCAATATTATATAAATAGGATGGAAAACAAATATAAATAAGGCATGAAACAAGATTACAATGATTATGAGAAATTATGGTTTATGTGACACACTGTTAAGGGTATGCTTAGAATGTTATGTTTTATGAAGGGAATGTGTTAAGTTTCATATGCTCCTTTTATATATGAAATGCATGATGTTGTGTCCATAGGGTACTCACTAAGACTTTGTCTCACTAGTTTAAGTTTATATTCCAAATTGAATAGGTTTTGGAGCCTCGAGTGGCTAGCAAGGAGAAGGATTAGCTGAATTTTATTTATTTTCTCTACACCTTAGTATTAGATACTTGAGATTATGTTTTGTATTTAATACCTCGATGTTTGGGGCTTGATTTATACTTTATGTATCCTTCTTTAAGGATTTGTAAAGTACCTTGAGTACTCATTCTCAGTAGAGAGGTTATGTTTAATTGATAAGATTATTGATGTTTTATATTATGTTTTATTTTCCGCAAAAGAAAAGTATATAGTTACGATAGTGCCTTATGGGGTGTTATACCAAGCCCTTCGTCCGTGCCCTTACAAAGTCGATTTTTGGGTTTCTCTTCTTTAACTTTTTAATTTTATGAAAGTAATGTTGCATGTTCAATCAATAACTAAAAATAAACTAGACACTAACCATAAAAAAAATGATATTTTCAAGTTAGTAATTACATGAATTTGTTGAGGTATCAATACCTACCCAAATTCACAAATATCGAATAAATCACCTTTTTTTCTGTTTCAAATTTGTAATGATGTGTTATTGATTGTATCTAATAATGATACATTAAGTATATGTCTACCAAGTTTTGTTTTTCATTCATATTATAAAAAATTGAATCATACCAACTTACTTAAAGGACTTAATTATTTTCTATATAAAAGGATGAAAATGTTACATCAAAATAGAATTAAAAATGAACTAAACTGCAACTTGAAATCATTAGAGAAAAAATTACAGGTCTTTTAGTTGTTATAAGCATCATCTTATCTTTGTATTCATCATCATTATTTTTTATTATAATCTATAACTTCAAATTCCAATCAAATCTCTTTTTTTCGTAATTAATGTTAATCATTCCATTCCTTTATGAAAGAAAAAACTAATAATTACAAAATGAAATTTAAAATATTTTTTATAATTAATATCTCTTATTAAAATTATGTATAAATCTAAGTTATATACAAATGCAAATATAAATTTTTTAAAGATAATTTTTTTAAAACACACATTTATATAAATTAAAATGATATAAGACATGTGTGAATATAAAATTATTTAAATATGTATTGATATTCATAACTATTTAGTATGTTTTTAAATATTTATATACACATTTACTAACATATATTTATATAAAATAAGAAATGTGTAGAAATATATTAAAAAATTATAATAATATAAAAGTTTGTAAATTATAATTTTAACACTTATGCAAGACACAAATTATTACACTAGTAAGTATAATATGAATTCAAATATCAATCTATATCTATATTGTATATAAAAAGAGTTGTCTAACTTTGACTATGTTATTTAAGTTTTGACTTTGACGTGTAAAAAAATTTCCATGTGAAATTTAATTTTACATTTGTAAAAAATATATCTATCTCTATATTATAAATTTGAATACTCACTTTGGAGAATAAGGACCCATTTCTAGAAATTTCTTGTTTTATTTTCTATTTTTACTTTTAATTAAAAAATTGTCATATTGTTTTCAATTTATTTCCTACTTTCAAAGATTTGTACAAGAAATAAATTAAAATAGGAAATGAAAATATTACTTTAATAGAAATTTTATATTCTATTTCTATACACTACATGTATAGGAAAAAAGTCACCTTCTCTCTCTCTCTCTCTCTCTCTATATATATATATATATATATAAATTAGAATAATTATCTTGAACGAGAGTGTTTTTAAGAACTATTTGTCAATGAAGGAATTTTCTTCAATGAGAGCATTATTAGAATTTTTTCTTAATTTTTTATCTCTTTCAATTTATTCTTTTCATCTTTATTTCCAAATTAAATTTTATTTTTTAAAGAAATTATCAATAGTTGAAATTAACTTTATATCATAATATAAATTGTTTATCATAAATTCACAATATAATTAATATGTTCAAAAATATTTATTTATTATGAATTTTAATTATAATGTAATTTATATATTAAAAATTATTTATTTATTATAAATTTTAGTTATATAAAATAAATATTTATTTTGTATATTACACAAGTTAGAATACTAATTAATATATAAACGGAATACCTTTGCCTTTATTATACGCGGCACTTTCAAAGGTAAAAACAAAAAGATTTTAAATGTTTTATTCAAAAATCAATAGTTACTTGTGATTTATATTCAAAACAAGATTGAGTACCTTCTCTTGAAAAATTCATATATATTACTTATGCGATAAGATTTATAAAGTGAAAATTGCTTGAACTCTATTTATGACAACAAAATTAAACAGAAAATTATAGATCGTGTTATAAACTTTCATTTCAAAGCATAGTATGAAATATTAACTCCAAAGGAATCAATAGTTATAATCTTTTTATTAATTATGTTTTATAATTATTAAAACTGTCACACTTTACCTTAACAGTTTATATTTATTTGTAAATAAATAGTTTTCTCATTATAATTATATTTTTATCTTATGCTTTATTAGTTTTTTGTAATAATATATTTTCTGCTCAATTTTATAATATTTTAATTTAACGTATTCTATATTTTTTACTTATTTTTAATTTAATTTTACCATATAATGTATGGATGATATTATGGACGGAACCATAATTTTAACTTGCGGAGGACATTTAATCAAAAAAAAAAAAAAAAACTTGCGGAGGACATGACTTTGAAAGAGACTTATGCTTTGTTTGGTTTAGAAAATAAAGCTGAAAAAAGGAAAAAAGAAAAAGAGAGAGAGAAAAGAAAGTGAATAAAAAGTAATATGATATTTTAAATTGTTTGATTGTGCAAATAGTGAAAGGAAAGGGAAAAAAAAATATGTATATAAAATAACACAAATATCTCTAATAAAATAAGGTGTATAATAAACAAGAATATTTTTGTCTTTATATCTATTTAAGTTTTGTCTTATTATCTTTCTCTCTAAATTGAGAAAAGAGAATATTTAAGTGAGTTTCACCAATTTTTTTTTCTCGTTTTCTTATATACCAAAGGAAGGAAAACCTTTTGATAAATGTGTATTCCTCAATCTCCTTTCCATTCCCTTTGTTTTCTTATGTTCCAAATGAAGTGTTAGGAAAAATAAAATAAAATCACACACATAATATATACAAAAAATATATATATATGACTAATATTTTCTTACTAATAAAAGAAATATATAATTGAATACAATAATAGCGTATGCGAGAAAAAAATAAATTAGATTAATAAAATATTTCTTAAAAAAATATTTTGAAATGTGTTCGAGAAGCTATAAAATAATTTATATAACAGTTTAAATAAACTTAAAAAATTTAGAGGTGACATGACTCCACTGAATCACCCTATCTGTGCCCACTGATGATAGATATACTAGTTGTTAAAAAAAATTCTATCTGAGATGTGCTTATCTAAATCCTGTTGACGAATCAAACAGAATTAATGTTGAAAGAATTGAAAAGTAAAATCTTGGTTTTTTAGATATATTCATTCCATGTTCTGATCTATAAAATGAGAAAAGAAGATAACCGGATTAAAAAATATATATAGTTAATATTATGGCGCAACTTCTAAATATGATATCTATTTATTTCATATATGGTAAGTATGTAAAATAAATAATACAAAAATTAAGTGGAGACAAGAATATAATTAAAATTAATAATTCATATTACCTTAAAATTATAAAAAAAGACAGATACATATAATTAAAAATTTCTTGTAAAAGTACACATATATATAACCATTAGGTTTAATTACTCATTTGATCTTTATAGTTGTACCATTTTTACGTTTTGATTCTTATACTTAGAGACTACCTATTTTAATCCCCATATATGCACTTTTAATATCATTTTGGTTCTTACCGTCAAGATGTCTTAAAGCTGTTAGGTAAACCCACAACAAGATAAAAATTAACTGTGTAAAACTAACACAAATTTTCTGACAATTATTAAATCTCTACAAATTAGTCTTATAAAATCAAAAACACATCAAATTTGTGCCAGTTTTATACTGCCAATTTCTATTTTGTGGTAGTTTTACCTAATAGAATGAAGACATACTTGACGACAAGAATCAAAACAATATTAAAAGTACATGTGTAGGGACTAAAACGGATAATTTCTAGGTATAAGAACCAAAACGTAAAAATTAAGTAAGTATGAGAACTAAATGAGTAATTAAACCTAACTATTATAACAAGAATATTTCATTTTGGTGTCTACTTTTTATTAGACATTTTCACCCTTCATTTTTATTAAATAACTACCATATTTTTCTAAAATTCATTTTCTATTTAACTCTCTCTCTTCCTATAGAATTGACAACATATTTTCTCTTCTTATTTAACCTTTATCATCTTTCTCCCTCTTTTATTTTTATTTATAAGAGAGTCCCCTAGTATATATATAATAACAGAGGGACAATAAAGAAGAAAATGTTTTGTAAATATTTCATTCAAAGTTCAGGCTAAAGTTGTTAAAATTAGCCCGGCCTGACGGGCCAGCCTGGATCGGTGTGCTAGACCGGATCAAGCTCTCAAATTTGAGGCCCAAAAAGAATCAGGTCAATTTGGCCTGGACTGACAAAATACAGATCCAAAAACTACTAGGCTTATTTGGTCTAGTCCATGGGCCAAGCCAAATCAACAAAAATGCAACCCATATACAGACTAGTTCGACCCGCTTTTCACCCATTCGCTCGTCGGACTGCGCGGCCTGTTTTGCTATCAAATTGTCAAAACATATATAGTAAGATATTTTGTTATTCTTTGTAATATCATCTTGTTGGAACATAAATGGTGTTCAATGTACAAAGCCAAGGTCCACAGGACCATTGGAATGGTAGCTGAATTCCTTGTGCGTATCAGCGCATTTTGGATGGTTATGTGAAAAGACTCGGATTTTTGGTCTTCTGTCCCCACCCCACTAACAGGAGCACCACCATCACCATTTCCCTTTATTCACCATGGGAGACTCTTTATTCCACATCTCCGCAACGCTAGTGCACTTACTAGCTCTTCCACCATCATAGTCTCATCCTTTATCTTACTTTAATTGCACATTTTTTGTCCTTATTTTCAAACAAATCCTTAAGTATTTCTTCAATAAAACAAAAATATAATTTCAAACTCCCAAAGTAATCTGAGGCAGCAAGTGTTCAAGATTCCATATTCGTATCTTGTATTTTTCTAGATACAAAAACTGAACAGCTTATACCAAAAAAAAAAAAAAACTGAACAGCATTCCACGTGCGTGCTTATGGCTGGACGGGCATGTTCCTCTGGAAATACAAATAGTGACACTTCATTTCTCTCTCGCATATTACTCTAGATGTGAAAATTTGCTCCCCATTTGCCCACGAGTCTCCACTAGAAAGTTTCGAGTAAATCTTGGTATATTAGGATTAATCTTATTATTACCAAATTTATACAAATTATTTGACGAATTATTATTGTGAATATAATTAACTAACTGTGTTCGACAAAAATCTAAATTATTATCTTATAGAAAATGAAGTTATGTAATTTTTTTTATTAATCCTATATAATAATTTCTCGCATAAACAACCCTAATTATATATATATATATATATATATATTAACATACACACACTTGTTTTTTAGTTAGAGTACGTTAGCAAATTATAATTACAATGTATCTTAAAATAGTTTACTAACGTACTCTAACTAAAAAAAAGTATGTGTACGTTAGCAAATACCACACACTTGTTTTTAGTTGAAATACATTAACAAGCTATAATTATAATGTATCTTAAAATATATTTATGGTGTAACTTGCTAATATACACCTACTTATATTTTAACTAAAAAATAAGTATGTGTATATTAGTAAATTATATATATATATATATATATATTGGCTAGTTTATACTGAATATTTTCTGCGCCTTAACAAATTTCTGTCTGGTAGCCCCTGATATCTGAAGCAATGCCACCAATCACCATGCAACAACAATACTCATACTGCCTTCACACCACGTGAACAGATCCCATGAATCTGCAGGCCTTGGTTCATGCTCACATTGCTTTTCCACTTTATGTACTCTGACAAATTACATGCTCGTGATCTTCATCTAGCTTTGCTATTTTAGCCAGTTGATTTTTTAGCAGGTTCGCATATTCTCGATCATACGTTTCTTGGCAGCACATGACCAAAAATCCAAACAGATTAGCATTATGATAATTGCGAAAAGTCTCAGTTGGTCGTGTTTGTCTGTTTGACTCCATTATCAATGTTTGTATTGCTTTATTTTGTATTTAAAATAATTTATAATTATTTATCGAAAAAATAAAATAATTTCTAATTAAAATCTTATTCTGAATTTGTAATAAAAAAAATTCTTAAAATCAAATAAAACCAAACATACATTATTGGATCCATTGTTTTGATGATATATAGTTTGCAACAAACCGAGCTTTCATTGTATTAGTTTGTCAAGCAAATCCGATCATTGCATCAGTGAGTTTGATTTGGATTTAGTGCCTATTTGATTTAGTGTCATATTTAAGACCCGTGCTGGCTAGCTTGATAATCTATTCTGAACTGGGAGTTAATTGAAACAAATTTGGATTCCAGATATTGAACTTGATATAATTTTGAATAGGGCTCGAGTCACACTCGAGTTCCAACTCGACCCGATATAATATAATATTGTACAAAATTATTTTTATAATTAATGATTAATAATAAAGCTTCTTAAATTAATATTTTTGCAAGATTTATTTTAATATAACGAATTTTAAAATATATATTATAAAATTCCATTTATTTTTTTTTTGAAGCCAAAATATCAATTAATTTTAGTTTAATGCTTTTCAATTTTATGATTTAGTTACATAATTTTATATTCTTTTAACATATTAAGTCAATTTAATCTCAGCATAAGTCATTAATTAAACCATGATCAAACAATGTCAAGATCCAAAACATAAAATCAATCAATATTAAGGATCTAGCTAGGTTGGGTCAAGCTAATCCCATGACAATTTTTAGAATGGTTCACACTTCTTCATATAACGCCTGTTAGCTTTAGAGTAAAATTTAAATAATCGAGGTACATATAAATTCAAAATTAATTCTAGTAATTCGCCCAATCTTTTTTCAACTAGGACACTAGTACAGAATTGATTCATTCCCTAAAAAGTGTTCTGTGGACATTTTATAGTAGTATGGTTAAAACTCAATTATGAGCGAGCGAAATTAATCTCCATTCAAGTACTTTTTATTCACTACTGATCAATTGATTCCTAAATGGTGGGGACTTTTCTTAGAAAAATATGTGTAACAAAGGAGATTTAGATGAAACATATTATTTTTATTTAATAGTTAAGATGCATAAAACATGAATTTATACATATTATTTTTATTTAATATATTACAACTAATTCAATTTAAATCAGATGAATTCATTTAAGGCACACAAATTGATTCCAAAACTGAAGACTTTATTTAAAAGAAATCAAATTCTTTTCCACTTAAATCATTAGGTTAGGTGTTAGTCTTCTTTATACTAGCTAGCTAGTTATAGTAATCCAATATCTTAAAGAATTTCTTATATTATTTTAATAAAATCAATTATTATAAAGTCTTTTGAAATAACATTATCACTCACAAACCTATCATTTCACAATCAATTTTAAAAATTAATTCACAAAATTTTTATTTTTAAAAACAAATATCAATTTTTAAGAATAAAAAAGAAACAAACCCTTAATTTTTTCCACCCACCTAACCCACATAAATTAACGTGATTAATATTGTTTAAAAGATTGTATTGAAGCCAAAATGGGTTGGCACAAGTGGTGTTAAGAATCCGATACATACTCCCACCTTCTCCATGGGTGTGAGTTTGAATCCCTTTGATGCATCTTTTCCCGCTTAGTGGGCAACCCTCCTCAAGAAGATCAGTAATCCTCTAAGTGGGCCTCTACTGGCAGCTCCAACATGACATTGACGCCCTGCTCGATAATATTGGGGGTGTCTCTCCATTCTATCACATTTTCACAAAAAAAAATGTATTGAATAAAATATTCATTATGGTATTACATATTAGTATGTTAGTATACAGGTGTAGTAAAGAAAAGTTTAGCCATTAGATTATATGAATCCTTTTAAGCTTGTTATGTCTCTTTGTTTTTTTAACTCGGTTGCTTCTGTCTCTCTTTGCAATTGGCACTCAAACGAAAAATAGAACACGCCTCTTTTTTCTCTACAATGTAGATTTCCTACAAACTGTCATCAGAACAACATCGAAAACCTCGTCCTCATCCTCGTCCACCATCCGCACCACCCTTCCAAGACCACATGGCCGCTAGCCATTTTTTCCAATGAAACTCCTTCTTGTATCAAAATTTAGTGATTTTATTTCTTATTCAACGAGTCTCATGTATGATTTTGTATGTCTTGATAAATTTTAATTAACAGTAAAAATATTAAAAAGTGTATTATAAAGTATATTATAATCCTTCTTTTGGTTAATAATTGCATTTTATTTTGCATTTGAAGAAGTTGAAAATGGAAATTAAAAGAAGAAACTTGACATTTGTTTGGTATAGCTAAAAAGGAGAGGAACAATTTTGAGAGGAAAGAAAATATCACATTTTAAAATTTTTCCATTGTTTGGTGAGGATAAAGTATGAAGGGAAAAGACTATGTGAATCTCGCCTGAAAAAACATTTCTTTTTAAATGGGAATGCATAGGAAAGGATGACTACTTTTGTAGATATAATAGACACAATATTTTTAGGCTTAAATATGATTTTCGTCCTTGTATTTTAGTGTTTTTTCATTTTTCATCACTGTAATTTATTTTTTTTTAAATCGTCCCTAAACTTTAGAGCTTTTTCATTTTTAGTCTTTATTGTCCAACTCTGTCACAAAAAACGTTAAATTACTGATGTTAGCATGTGACACGTCAGCAAATAACGTCATTGTGTGACACGCCATTACTGTCACATCAGCAAAAAGTGCCATGTCAGTAATAGTACCACGTCATCATTGCTGTAGAGGGATTAAAAATGAAAAAAAAATGTACAGGGACGAAAAATGAAAAAAATTACATTGACTAGAAGAAAAAAAGACATATTTGCAGGCACAAAAAGAAATTAACCAATCCTTTGCTACATTTTCCAAATATTCAGTAACAATTTCCACAATCCTTTGCTACAAATTAACCAATCATATGGTTCCATTTATTGTCTATTTTCATTTACTCTAGCAACCTTCATACCATACTTGAAACTGCCAAAAAGAGCACTTATATTTCATAGTAGCCACAACCTATATTTTATTTAAAAAAAAAAAACACAAGCACTAGCACAACAATTATTTATGGCATTCAAACTTCAGAGAAATCCAAACAAGCTAATCAAAATCAAAATGTTAAATAGAAGGGAAAGCAAAGAAGACTTAAAAGAACTCATGCAAGAATGGTAATTACCATTGCATGTAAGACTAAAAAGAACACATGCAAGAATAGTAATAAGACATCTTCGTATGATAAATCATAAAACTAATAAATAACCTAGATTAACCACATGAAACAATTAAGAGTAACCAAATTGATTAAGAGAAGTAGAAAACTTGAAAGAGATAAATGAACTGTCGAACCAAATTTGGTCATCTGTGTTAGGCTAATTCGAGATCAACAACATCCTCAACATACAAATAAAAAAATTACAAGAATAATGATAAGAACTAAAATTTACTATAGAAAAGTGTGTGGACGAGACCAAATCCTTAAAATCAGAGGTAGCCCTCTATATAAAACACAAGCAGCAACACACAAAAATAAAAAAGTGCACCTGATACACTTTAGTCATCCTCTGCTGTCTAGTCATTTAGACAATTATGTCAATTATAACAACAGGTCTAGCTAGCCATATTTCATATATATGTATCAGTTTTCTATTCAATTGGATATTTGGATTGATGATGATGAGTCAATTGGTGCTACAGTTATGTATTTGTTATATCATTGGATCTGGTTGGCACATGAGCATAGGATTAGCCAAGCAATTTTGATTATATGGTAGTGTTTTTATTTTGGAGTACCTAACTCTTTGGTTGTAGTGTTTTTATCATTAAGATTTTCATTTTATATTAAGTATAAATTAAATTTATACATTATATTTAACACTTAATTATTTTCATGCTTGCAAAAATGTCTTTTTTGTTCTTTTAGTCAATGTAATTTTTTTCATTTTTCGTCCCTGTACATTTTTATTTTTTTTCATTTTTAGTCCCTGTAAATGTTTTTTTTTTTCATTTTTAGTCCCTTTACAATAACGATGACATGACACTTTTCGCTAATGTGGCAGTGATGATGTGTTGCTTACGCTGACGTGTCACACAATGATGTCATTTGCTGACATGTCACGTGTTGACATCAGCAATTTAACATTTTTTGTAACGAAGTTGGACAACAAGGACTAAAAATGAAAAAGTCCTAAAGTTCAAGGATGATTTTGAAAAAAAAATAACAGGACAAAAAATGAAAAACCGCTAAAATACAGGGACGAAAATCATATTTAAACCATATTTTTATTTATATCATATTTCATTTTTTATTTAGGATATTTATATCATTTTGCATATTTTTTTTCTTTCATTTTTTATGCAACCAAACAAGAAAAAGAAAAATTTTATCCTTTTTTTTCATTTTTTCCCTACCAAATAATCTAAAAAATTATTTCAGTGTCTACTTCTTTTTCTTCATTCCCATTTCTTTCCTTTTATTTTTTTTCCTAAGTCAAACATAACCTCAGTGTCACATTACCATTTGATAATAATACCTTCATGAATCCACTTTAATGTTTATATGCATATAAAATCATTATCTGAAAAAAAATTGTTCCTACTATTTAAAATTTCAAACTTTTTAGTAATATTAGAGTCACATAAAATTTACGGAATGTTTATAAGTGGTTACAATTACGCATAACATTTAGTCTTAATAGAATTGGACTATAATCTTGCCAAATTTTATCTATTATTTAAAGGGTTTAAATTTTAAAATCATTGGCATTAAGGATATCTTCGAGTTGATAATTGGAGAAAGTTTTTGAGATGTAGATAATGAATTTTTGCCTTTTCTGAGCAGCATATTTAATGGACTCAACTATTAATGGCCAATTATACTAAACTTTGTTAGTCTAGATCAGTTGCGACTTTAGGAAGAGCTTTACTTAATTAATACTCTTAATTGTAGGGTTAGTTTCACAACTATGATATGGGTATACCTAATCAATGACAAAAATAATTACATAAAAATACTATTTATTTTTTAAAAAAATATTAAAATTAATATTTGGCCTCTGAAAAAGAAAAGGAAGATTTAAGGGATGAAAAAGAAAAATATTATTATTATTATTATTTGCTTGGAGGAACATAACAAAAAAGACTTCAAACTTTATAAGTAACGAAGTTAAAAGTCGACAATTGCCTTAAAATAATTTTTTTATCAAAAGAAAATATAATAAGTCTTATAAAAAAAATAAATAGAGGAAATAAATGAACACACTCACAATTTCTGTTTTGTAGTTTAACCAATACTTCTGATAATTTTAACCAAGGGCAAAATGCATTGGGGAGCTAGTAAGAGCCATGATCCCCTTTAAACCAAAACTTAATTAGTGGGGTATGAATATATTTGTTGAACTTATGCTTAACAGTTTTATATATTTTAAAACCTACGTATTTTACTGAATAATAAATCATTTTAAATATATATATATATATATATATATATATATATATATATATATATATATTCTTATTTAATAGTGACTTGACTGATAGCTAAATTAGGTGTGAAGTTATCGAAACGATGAATGTGTTGACAAAACGAAACAAATAGATTAAGAAATTCATATCTACCTTTATCAACAAAAAAAAAAAGAAATTCACATCTGCCTTACCTCGCAGTGAGGCAGCACAGACAGACCGGTTCGAAAAACTTTTATCACTGAAAGAGGAAAAGATAAGGTAAATAAAAATCAGGTACGAAAATAAATCCCAAAAGAAAAAAAAAATGGGATGAGAAAAAATCCAAAGGCGTGATGATCACAAATGTAAAATGTTGTCGGAAAGCAGCATCACAGTGCTGTGGATTGCTGTGGATGATCCCACATTGCGCTCCGCCATTGGGTAACCGTCACATCAAGATTCAACCCGCTAACCATTGGTCCACGTTTTCGGATCACTGTGGTTCCATTCCATTCCATCTTTTTATTCTAAAATATTTTAATTCACAGAAAACTCCCATAATATTATAGCCCAGTGACCGAGGCTCTCCTTATATTCGTCTCGAGGCGGCACAAGACACTTGTCGACTCCACCACACTCCCCATTCTCAAGATCGCTGCGACACGACACGACACTCCCAAGTCCAACGTTGATGAACTCATTCTGAATTTGAGAATAGGCCCAAACAAAACACTAACCCAAGGTAATTTTATTCCCCCTTTCATTCTCACCGCCATTGTTTTTCCTCTCCATATCCATATCTGAGCCCTTACAACGGTTTACTAATTTTCGTTCCCTTTCGGTTTACTATTTCTGTCGGTTTGGGCTCCCTCTGTCGCTCTTTTTTATTTGGGTCTTTTCTGGCGACAAATTTTAACTTAATCGATGTGGAGTTGTTTTTTTCTTCCTATTTCTTCTCAACGAACAATTCGCTTGCCTTTTGAGTTTTTCCGATTGCCGCGAACCTCTATCGCGAGGAATCGAATTATGCGTAGCTGCGATTTATACATGTGAGTGGTGTGTGGAACAAGGGAGTTTCCATAATTGGATGTGAAATTTGTGTAATAGTGACAATTATTTTTTAAAGATAAAAGAACACCAGGTTGGAGATGGTGACGCGTCTGATAGATTTTTCAATTTTAGCGATTTCGCCGTAAAAAGCAAGTTGGGTTCTGTTAAACTTGTAAAAAGTGGGGTTGGTATCTCGAAGAAATAAGTTAAATTTTTAGTTAGAAGTGTGCGTGTAAGTTCCATCTACATCATCAGATTTTGGATTACTAGCTCAGAAGTTAAATTAATCAAATTTACCAAACTAGTACAATATTTTCACTAATTACAAAATATCAAAACAACGGACAACTGAGGTTTAGATCTGACTTGTCTGTACAAGTTAGTCATGGTAGGCTTCACCATTCGCACGGCTTTGGATTTTTGCGATTTTACATGAAATTGTTTCCGAAGTGTTTTGACACTGATCCCTCAAATGTTGTAACGGCGTTCTACCTGGATATTTTGTTTCTTCTTGTACTATCGCTTGTGAGGGGCTTGTGGGGTAGAATTTAAAGTTTCAAGTGGTTAATTAATAATTATCTGCCTTCGTAACTTGATTAATGAATTGCTTTTCTTTTGCCAGTATTTTGTATAGTTAGATCTGAATCCAAGGAAACCATTCGAAAGCACACTGACTGAAAATACCACATGATCTACTTAGGCATTGATTGCTACATAAGACAAAGTTTGCTTAAGTAAGGTTCTTCCGTCTGCTTCAAGTCTTGGAAAGTGGGGTCAAAGATGAACTTCAGGAACTACGGTGATAACCCCACTTGGGATGCCATGCATGGGAGGACACCGGCGAATGTTACTCTGCTGAGACAGCCGTCAATATACTCCCTCACATTTGATGAGTTTCAGAGCACCATGGGTGGGATTGGGAAGGATTTTGGGTCCATGAACATGGATGAACTCTTGAAAAACATATGGACAGCTGAAGAGACTCAGGCCTTGGCATTTTCAGCTGGTGGGGGAGAAGGGCATAACCCAATTAGTGGTGGCTTGCAAAGACAAGGATCTTTGACATTGCCAAGGACTCTTAGTCAGAAAACAGTTGATGAGGTTTGGAGGGACTTGATCAAAGATAGTGGTGGGCCCAAAGATGGGAGTGGCAATGGTGGTTCATCCATGCCTCAAAGGCAACCAACATTGGGAGAAGTGACTTTGGAGGAGTTTTTGTTGAGAGCTGGGGTTGTTAGAGAAGATGTGCCTCAACAAATTGGAAAACCAAATAACAATGGGTCATGGTTTGATGACTTTCCTAGACCAAACAATAGCACTGGTCTACTTCTTGGGTTTCAACAACCAAATAGAAGTAATGGGAATTTGGGTGAGAGGGTGGTGGAGGGAAATAACTTAGTTCCCAAACAACCTCCTCCTTTATCATTAAACTCAAACGTTAACCACTCCCAGCGACAAGCACAACAGCCACCACTACTTTTCCCAAAGCCAACAACAAATGTAGCTTTTGCTGCTCCTATGCATTTGTTGAACAATGCTCAACTTGCTAGCCCTGCAAGAAGGGGTGCGTTGATGGGAGTTGCGGAGCATTCAATGAATGTTGGAATGGTTGGTTTAGCCACGGCTAATATGACAGCTCCTGGGGCTTCTCCCTCAAGTAAAATATCATCGGATGTAATTACAAGAAGTAATGTAGATACCTCTTCAATGTCACCAGTTCATTATGTAATCAACAGGGGAAGGAAATCCGGTGCCATAGAGAAAGTGGTTGAGAGGAGACAAAGGAGAATGATAAAAAATAGAGAATCAGCTGCGAGGTCACGGGCTCGTAAGCAGGTTAGCCGCCTTGCAGTCTGTCATTAATGCATCAGTTCAACTGTTTAAATATAAAAATAGGTTTAATTGTACTTTGTATTATCCAAATTTTGTCATCACATTTTTTTTTCTTGCAGTTTATCATTCTATTTTTGAAATCTTATGAATTTTGCTCAATCATCAATTGTTCGTTAAATAAAAATTCACAAGATTGAGCAAGATTTCAAAAATAAAGTAACAAAATGCGAGAGAGAAAAACGTAGTGGAAAAATCCACAAAACAATAAAACTTAGGTGATACAAAGTGTAATCAAGTCTAAAAAATATTAACACGTAGTATTGTAAACAACTTTCTTTATCTTTTACTTATTTTGTATCTTAAAATTACATTCCAAAATTGAAGAGACAACTTTTGTTGTGTCAATTTTGTGTTCAAAATTCAAACACACATTTTCTTTAATTGGTTTTTGTGTAGAGGTAAGGACATACACTATATATCATAACTTTATTATTTGATAAAATTTATGTATGTTTCATTTTGAAAAAATAAACCCATTCTCTTTTTTAGGGTAACTCCTTAAATTCACCTGATGATAAATATATATATATATATATATATATATATATATATATATATATAAAGTATATTATTAACGTTCTTATTATTAAGAAGAAATAAAATTAGTTTATCCGTTTTGTTTTTCTTATCAAAATAATTAAGGAATTATTTGATTTGAGAAAATATTCCTTTGTTTCTCACTTTTACTAAATGTTACTTTTATTCTAAAGATTTTCTGAAAAAAAAAAAAAATGTTTGTTGTTTCTAACTAGTCATTATGCATTCTTGTCAAGAGCAATGTTAACATTACACACTTCTAATTAACTGTGTAGATCCTGCTAAAAAGCTTCGATCCACTCTGTTTGTAGGGGGATTCATATCAAATTCATCAAAACAACTAAGTTTGATAAAGTTTATTTATTATCATTCTTCATTACAAATTGTGCATAACCAGATTATAATCTCAAAAATAATTCTTGAACTGTAAAATTCATAACAAAGAGAGAAGTAAAATACATTAGATAATTTTTTCTCATGTTATATGATACCGTTTTTATTGCCTTTCTTATCAAATGATTTATTGCACTGTTCTATAACATTAGCACGTAACTATTCAATTCTGTCTCTCTTGAATGACAGGCCTACACTTTCGAACTTGAAGCTGAAGTTGCAAAACTTAAGGAATTAAACAGAGAATTACAAAGAAAGCAGGTATGTTTCTCATTGTGCGCCACATCCTCATCAGTAATTTGTTAACTGAGGTTTTGATTGTCTGACTACGTTTGGTTTGATACAGGCAGAAATTACGGAAATACAGAAAAATAAGGTATAATATTTATGTTCTCTGAAACAGCTCAGTATTTATAAGCAAATGAACCCCCCCTCCCCCCCCTTTTTCTTCTAAATTATTAAATAGTTTTGGACCACTACGTATCTATGGTTTCAGTCAATTTTTACATGATATGTAGTTGAATTTTTTAATTTACAAGAAACAATTAATAATCCTCAATTACATGTCACATGAAAATTAGTTGAAATTATGGTGATCCTGGACCATGTAGTGATTTCTCCTCCCTTTTTATTTCTTTGGTTGACACCAATATCGGAGGAGGTTTCTTATTGGGAAGATATGAATACACTTTATTTACACAGCAGTTGAAAGCTAAACTTTTTAATTCATTTATTTTGGCAGGATATGGACCCTTCATGCCGACCACGAGTAAGTAAAATACAATGCTTGAGAAGGACACTTACTGGACCGTGGTAGACTATGTGAATGTGAGTGTTTGTTTCTAAGTGGCAGCTATACGAAGGAAGCCATTGTTATGTCCTAAGGACTGGAGTATGTATGTGAGCCATGAGGTAATTGCAGTCCAACACTAGGTAGGGTGGTAGCTATTGTTAGTGTTATGTATAGGAACTAGGAGTGCTGAGTTGTACATAAACCTATATCTTTGAATAATAAACTATTATATATGCTTTGAATGTTAATTTCTTTTCTGTTGCAGGATGATAAGATAACACAAGCTTATTGGACTGTCTCTAACTCTCTCTCTCTTTTTTCTTTTTTCTTTTTTCCAATTTAAGTTATAGTCGTACCATTTCTTTCTTGTATTTATGAATGGAATGAGATTTCCCATGTATTTTCCACATGTCAAACATAACCAACAGGAGTTGATTTATTTGGTTGACCCTTTTCTAAAAACAAACTTGGGTTCGATTATAGGAGCTTCTCGTTAGTAAACGATGTTTATTCTTATGGTATGTTTATATAGAGGTTGATGGTTTGTTCTCAATTTAAAATAGAGATTCTTCTCAGCCTAAATTTCTGTATATCAATAATAATGATAATAGTATTTTGTTCTCAGTCTTGTCATTATAATCCGGATTTCAAATCTTCTCAAAGATAATTCCGGTTGGGAAGGAAGGCATTTTGAATAATTGTTGAATAATTTCCGTATGGAACACGTAGCCCCATTTCAGATTATTTGATGCACGTCAAGTCCAAACCTATGCTCCCTGGCTTTTGCATTTTTAGTTGGGTTGACGGGAACATTTGTGCATTAAAAATGCTATTCTAAACGCACGCTTACTGTCACACGGTCCATTCATAGGATGTCATGGGTTTAATCCGAACGGTCAATTTACTTAACCCGCAAAAATGAGTTGGATTGAATAATTCAATTTTTCAATTTACATAATTTAACTCGTATAACTCATTAACCTAATGAGTTAAGGAATTGGTCAGGTTGGGTTGACCTATATGTTTGCTTTTTTATTTTTAATAAATTATTTAATTAAATATTATTTTGTTAGATATAATATTTTACAAAATATTATAGATTTTATGTTTTTTTGTTGTTTTACTCTATATTTATTTAAACTCGTGATGATAATTTCTAAAAAAAATATCCAAGACAATTTAGTAAGATAATATTTTTCGGATTGTGACATTATGCTTAGATTGTTTATATTTATTTATTCGTTTTATTTGCCTGATAGGTCAACTTATGAGTTATCTATTTTTTATACCTTTTTTTTCTTTTTTTTAATTTTTTAAAAATTTTGGCTAGTTAATCCAACCTAACTTGCAACCCACCACGGGTTGGGTTGGGTTGAGGTTTTCAACCCAATTTTAAAATGGTCCAACCTAACCCAATCTATTTTTTGACAGGTTAAAGATGGGTTGGGTTAGGTTGAGTTGACCCATTTGACATCCATAATTTGGATATTAAATATGACATGTAAGTTACACTAGTGTCATTTGATCCCTCCCTTATATATATATATATATATATATATATATATATATATATATATATATATATATATATATATATATATATATATGAGTTTAATGACTGTGCACTATTATTTTTAGTATGACTTTTAAGATAATTATTGTAAAAGTCAACAAACTTACCATATATGGTGATTTGTGATTAGATGATAGTGTAAAAGCATTTTACATTGTCAGTGCAAAACCTATTCTCTGTGTGTGTGTGTGTGTTATTTTACATTGTCAGTGCATAACTTATTCTCTCTTTCTCTGTCTCTCTCTGTCTGTGTGTGTGTTCGTTTCAAAAATTACTTTTTAGAATAGGTGTATGTTTGTTTTGGAGAAGGAAGACTCCAGAGGCTAGAGAAGAAATGTCAACAGCAAACAAAAAAAGTGAAACTTTGGTGAGAGGAACTGATAAATTGAACTGAAAACAAAAGAAAAAATAATCAACGCAGAGTAGCAGGAGAAAGAGGGTGGCGGAGGAAGAGAAAGTGGCCGAGGAAGAGGAGCGTGAGTCGAAAAGAATGTTTCTGAAAAGAAAGGTATCTTGACGAGATATAGAAATTATTTGAAAAGGAAAAATAAATTAGAAAATGTATTTAGGAAAAATTATTAAAAAAGAGAAAGGGTGTATTTATTAATAAGAGGATGTAAATATTATTTGCCTAAACTTTTTCTCTATCCAATTATTAATGAGACAAAGGCAAGTAGCAAGATAATCATACTAGTAGGTACCTATAGTTTAAAATTACTTAAATGTCTATAATTAAATATAAAATAAATCATTCTAATTTATTTTTAATATAAATATATATTTTTAAAATAAATTATTATTTATTTTTATTTTATTTTTAATTTATATTTTAACAAATATTTGTAAATTACCTGTAATAGTATCATATATTTATAAAGTCTTTGAATTCTCCCTCAACGGATACTCCTACAAATATAAAATAGATACGATACATATATAGGTTAATAAGGATTGACACATCTAGTTAAGTCTTTTACTCATATTAATTGTAATTTGAGTTCAATTTTAGTATCTAGTTAAGTCTTTTACTCATATTAATTGTAATTTGAGTTCAATTTTAGATTTCTCTTATTGATAAACGACATGTAAATTTTATTATAAATTTTCATTAAAGTTAATGGTATTTATTATCCTTACAAAAAATTTGTTTTCTCTAATTCAAACTTAAAAAAAAAAAAATAGATACGATACGAGGCATCAAGATAATTTTCAATCTAATGGGATGAATAATGAAAAGTTACAGCTGTAACCCACCCCACTCCACTCATTATCATTCGTACACCTGTTGAAAGTGGACCGTGTTGCTTTTCCATTGACCTTTAAGTCTTTAACATTAAATATTTCTTTGTTATTATTTTATTCCAGTTTGTTCCAATAAAAGACCTTTAAGTCTTCCTCTGTTTTTTTCCTTGGGTGTGGGGTCTTGGAACGACACATTCTTTTATTGTACTAACATTTTTATTATTATTATTTATTGTAATTTGTGCCAATAAATTGCAATACAGAAAAAGACAAAAAGAACAAATGTTTTCTAGTATATTTAGATATTGTTACAAAATCAATTCTACTTTATAAAATTATGGTGATACTATAAAAAAAATAACAGTAATTATTTATTACTTTACATTTATTATAAAAAATTAATTAATTTTTTTTCTCTATAAATCTATTCCAAATTTACTATTCCTCTATCACGTATCCCTTTCTCATGGGTGGGTTTTGAGAGTTGTGTTTAGACGTCAAAATGAAATCATATCTTAATCTTGTCTTATCTTAATCTTACATGTAAAAGTAACATAGTCACTGTTGTGTCAGACAGAACTTTTCCCGCGGAAAGTAAGAGTGCTTCCGTAATATTCATTATATATTTATTTTTTTTGGTGAATTATATTTATTATTCGAATGTAAAGTGAGTTAAGATAATCTAAATAATTTCAATTGTTGACAAAAAAAATTAATGATTAACATTTTAACAAATACATGATTTATTATGTATTTATATATAATATTAATTATTGATTTTCTTATAAATAATTAAAATTTACTTATTTTTTCATTTGAAGCAAGCTACTCACTTTAAAAAAAAAATTACTCTCTCTGGTATCTAAAATAAGACACTTGTAATAGAATTACACAGACTAATAAAAATAGTTGAATTAGTTGGTTTTATTGGTTTTTTTTAAAAAATATTATAACAAATGTATTATTAACTTGTTGTGGATGATGTGAAGATATTAAAGTCTAAATACATTATGCACCGCTATCAAATAAAGGCACAAATATTCAAAGTCTTTAATAAGGGCAATAATAGAAAAAAAAATTAAATGCTTCATAAAAATTGTAAAATGCCTTATAAAAAAGACCATCAATACCTTCTAGATAATGTCTTATATTAAGGACCAGAGAGAGTATCTGATTTACTATTTGATTGTACTTTCATCAAATTAATTAAATATCTTTGGTTTTTAAATTGAAACAGTGCAAATTCTTGAATAATAAACTATTATATTTGGTTGAATGCTCCTCCCTCTGTTCCTTTTTATTTGTTGATTTTTTAGAAAAAAAAATTGTTTCATTTATCTGTCATTTTCAAAGTTTAAAATAACATTAATTATTTTTTTGTCAATTATACCCCTACTTCTCACATAATTTTTAATTGATTTACACATTTACAACTAGTATGTATTTATTGTGGAGCAAAAATGAGAAAAGGTACTGTTAAGACAACGGACGAATTTATAACCCTCAAATATTTTGATAATAACAAACAGTTAAAATATATATGTTTTTACGTAATCATCTGATCATTCGTTCGCAAGCAATCGTTTAATGTTTTTAAATGAATATTGTCTTTATCTTTTGATTAGATAAATTTCGTAACTAACAAATCTTTTAAACGATGACAACGTTGTAAAATGATCTGCACATCAATCAGAGTGTAAGCTACCTTGAAACGTATAAAGCCTACATACCTACTCTCGAGGAGAGTCAGCTTTTTTAAGAGAAAAAGAAGGAATATGTGTGCGGATGTCAGAACGGGAAAGCAAACATGACAACTGCTGCAAAATTGAGTACAAGAATAGAAAAGATAAGTAGACTGCTTTATCTTATCATATGACAAGTTGGTGAAAGGAATTAAATGCTGCATTTAATGCTCCAATGACTCTCTTCATTAGACGAAGGCCGTCTCCTGTAAAGCACTCAATGGATACTTTTGGAGAAGCTTACAAATAGAAGAAAAGACCTTTTCGTGTTGTTGTTGTTGCTGAAAAATCATAACATCTTTTAGAAACGAAAAAGCTCTTCTCTTGTATACTTTGATTGTAAAAATATTTTTGTGTACTTACTTGTATATTCGTCTAATAAGACGTTAAACCCAGTGAGGTAACTCATGAGTAAACCTTTTTCCAAAGAAATTGGTGGAAGCCTGAAGAGGCTTTGATTCAAAGAATACTTGAGTTATTGCTTGGAGAGGCAAGTAAAAGACTACTTGGGTTGAGCCTGAAGAGGCTTGTGGAAAGAATACTTGTAACTTGAAAAAGTTAGTGGAACTTGGTTTTTGCCAAGAACTGAACATAGTCTCTGGGGTGAGACGAACCAGTTTAAATCTTGTGTGCATTCCAGTTTGTCGTTCAGCTTTCGTCTTTCTTATAAAACGTTTTTCTTTGAAAAACTCTTTGATCATATCTTTCAATCAATACGTTTTTAACAAAGGTTTTGCGAAAATTTACTATAACACAATTCAACCCCCCTTCTTGTGTTATCTTTGGGTTTTACAAGTACAATAGGAAATTTTAAAACTATTTTATGGAAAATAAGAAAATTCATTGCATTTCTTGATTTGTGTATAAAAACCTTAAACTACACTTAAAAAGGAACAAAGGTATTTTGTTTTTCTCTTGCAAGATGATAAGATAACACAAGCTTATTGGATTGGTTCTAACTTTGTTTTTTTGGTCGACCATCATAAATAAAAAAGCTTTTTTGTTTAATTGCATTTTTAGGATGAGTTTGAGTAAATTGTTTAATTATAAATGCTTATTAAATAAATGTTTATTATATAAGTATTTATGTATAAATTATTTTTTATGTATAAGTTATTTTTTATAATAAAAAAATATAGATTACATAGTTAAACTATTTTCATATAAGTTGTAAGTTATTTTCATAAATTATTTTAAAGAACTTATTTTTGACCTGACCTCGGCTGAAGATGCCTTGGCCAAGTTGAAGATGTTGTAGCCGAAGTCGAGTTAAAGATGTCTTAGCTGAGGTAAAAGATGCCTCGGTTGAGCCAACTATATCTTGGTCGAAACCAAGCCACCCTAGTCGAGGTTGAGCCGAAAATGCTCTAGCCAAGGCTAAGCTAAAGATGCCGCAGCCAAGGCTAAAACGAAGGTGCTCCGGCTAAGGCCCAATCAAAGATGCCCTGGACGAGTTGAAGATGCACTAACTGAGTCGAAGATATCTTGATCGAGATTGAGCCAAAGATGTCTTGATTGAGGTTGAGCTAGAAATGCCTTGATCAAGCTAAGCTGAAAATGCTCCATGTGCGTGTGCGTGTGCGTGTGTGTGTGTGAATAAGTTTAATTAATTTAAAACTGCTTCATCAAAATAGAATCATATGCGCATCATATTTTATTATTGATGAACTTAAATATATTCATTTTAGTTTTTATAAAGTCAAACTATATTTTAGAAGCGAAATTCATTATGATTAACATATTTATTTCTTAAATAACTATAAAAGAAGACTATTAGTATGATCATTAGCTAAGTAATAAAGTTTATTGTGATTAAATCCAAGTGTATAGTTTATAATATGTAGATGAGTTTTATAAGTGGATATTAGTATTTATAAGCACTCATCAATTTAAAATATAAGCCAAACCTTTTAAAATAAGTCCATTGAATCTATAAATCTTAGAGACCTACTTCATTCTTTAAGTCTCCTAACCCATCCTTTAAGATTAATGAGATTGATTGTTCAATCTCATTAAATCCTATGTACCTAAACATGCCCTAAAATACTCAATTGATTTCACAATTCAATACTTGAATGTCTTCTCTTACTAATTAAATTAAAATTCATTTCCCCATTTATTTTAAAATTTCCATGACATCCCCTCTTTATTTTTTTAACATGACTTTCCACCTCCTCATTTTAATTTCACATCACCACCCCCTCCCTTCTACTTTTCTTTTCTTTCCTTTATGACCGTAAGTTAGAGAAAGAGTCTGAGAAAGATAACTTCCTTTTTCGTAAAAAGCTCGGTTTCTCGTCCTTTATTCTCCTCCACACCTTGATTCGTAGGCTTGGATCGTCCTTATGTTCATCGAATCAAAAATGACACCAATCGAAGCTCGGGAGCTCTACGAGCGAGAGACAACGAACGAAGACCGATGCTTGTTCATAGCACTCTTCTCTTCCTCCTTGAGCCTTGGGTAAGTAGAAATTCAACTCCTCCTTCTCTTTTCCATCTTTGGCCAAGAGGCCCTCCAAGGTTAGGAAGGTTACATGTTGGCTTTCGAGCCACTAGAAGCGACATGAAACTAGATGAATGTGTCCTTCCCATCATCCTCTTCAATCTGAAAGGTTCTGATCATTGTTACAAGCCTTGAGGAGAAAATAGCGTTAATCACAATATGAAGGGGTATATGAGTGAGAGACATCAAACGAGCACCACGGTTGTCCCTAAAGATTCCTTACGACTCAAGGTAAGGGGGAGTGAAGGGTTATATAAGCAATATGATTAGGAAAATAGTTAAGACCTCCCCGTTCATAACGACTTATATCTCCAAGGGTCGAGTTGGCGTTTAAATCAAGTTTTTATTATTATGTATTATGGTGTAATTGTTGTATTGTTTGGTCTAGTGATCTACAGGGCCTTCCCAAGAGTACTACGGAGTGATAAGATAGGGCAATCATGTGGATTACCTTATGAGTGTGCTTTTGAGTGGCTATGAATTGTTTAGATTAGATGAATTGAAGGATCGGTGATCATGATTCATGGGTATGAATGTTTATGTGTATGGTTTGTGAGCCGAATGAGAAAATGGTACAAGCTAGTTGATGATTAAGGAATGAAAATGTCAATGTTGTGTGTGTTGATATTTGAGTTGTAGTTGCTACATAATTGCTTATTTGATAGGCTTGGTGTTCATAAATTTTCGAGTTCTATCTATGACAAAGTTTTGATTTCATTATTGGATTGTTATGTATATGTGATCATTATTCTAAGCTAGATAGTTGTGAGTTGGTACTGTTGATTTGCCTAAAAGAATGTTTTATTTTCACTAGTTGAATTTCCTTGCAGTTGCTTTAATTTGCAAAAATTGATGTGAATGCTTTATCTTGATTTGAATGGATTAGATGTCTAGTTTCAAATGAAATTGGTCCCATGCCATTTGGATTTTTTTTTATGATTATAGTATTTTTGCATTACTACAAGTTCAATGAGTTTAAGTGCAGGGCGGTATATTGTTGACTCAACTGTTTGTTTACTATTTGAGTGTATGGTGTATATGATGAATGATCTTCTTGTTTTCCTACTTTTATATTCTTAAAATGTAGTTGATTTTAGTTAGGCTTGGAGCCAAATAGTGACATTAAGTGTGGATTGAAAATTGGCTAAGGGAATGGTATGTATGAGTTGCTGGTCATGTGTTTGTTGGCTCTATCTTACGTATTGTTGGGAAAATTCTGTTTTAAATTCGTATAATTCCTTTTGTGAGATTATAGTTTTGAATGTATATTTTCAAATGTAATTGGTCCATGTGATTTAGAAATTTTTTGTGAATTTTGGTGATTTTGGCACTTAGATAGGCTTAGTCAGGTTAATATTGAAGTGTATTATGGCTGTTAGATTGAGTGTGAAACCTATGTTTTGCGTGGGGAATAAATTGTTCTATATTTTTATGCAAAGTTATACTCTTTAAAGGATTATATGGGACCAAAATGGATTCAATTGAATGGGTGGATAGTTTATGATGAATTTTGTAAGATGGGGATGTGAATGAATTCATATGGTAAGATTTCTTTTCAAAGCTGAGATAAAGGCTAGATTTTGAGACATTTGTAGTTGGTGTAAAATTTGGAGAAAACTCATAACGGTGTAAATCTTCTTTTGAAATTTCTACTCCTAATTCTAAGTTTTTCATTTTTGAGATTTTTCCTACCTAAATTGCTAGATTTGACAAGTATAAGGAATTATGGTTCCTAAAAGGTGTTTTAATCAAGTTTTTGACTTACTAACAATTGACAAGGATAAACTTGGTGTTTTTCATATATTATAATGTTTTTCACCAATCGAGGACTTTAAATAAAATATACACTTATTTTTTGTATAGTACTAAAATATGCGAGATTTTATGTATTTGAAATCTTGGTTGTAACCAAACTTATATATATATATATATATATATATATATATATATATATATATATATATATATATATAAATCACTTTCCTTATGTTTTTAACTTATTTTTCATTAGTTTTCCTTGGTTTCAAAAATGTGTCAAAAGAACTCTTGCGTTGGAAAGGAATGATTTTTAGATGGATCTGTTTATGAAAATTGCCACGGTGAATCCATCCCATCTATAATTAACAAAGAGAAGAAATGATGAAATTATTCATGTATTAGGTAACTAAACTCTTGTGGATAGGTTGTTATATCCTTTGAGTATAAACTAAACTCTTGATGATAGGTTGTTATATCCCCTTCAATGATAAACTAAACTCTTGTGGATAGGTTGTTATATCCCTTGAGTATAAACTAATCTCTCACAGATGGGTAGTTACATCCCTTGATAAATACGTAAATTCCTCGTGGATGGGTTGTTACATCTAGGGGTGTTCGCGGATTAGATTGGATCGGTTTTGAAGAGAAAAACCATTCAATCAAATCACTTCGATTTTGTTAATTCATCATCCAATCAGTTTTGTTTAAAATTTAAATCCAATCCGATCCGATCTAATTTAACATAGTTTGGATTGGGCTCGTTTTTGGTTTTAATCGTACTATTATTTTTTTAAAAAAGTATTAAATAAATAATATGATATATAATAAATATATTAAAAAATAATTTAAAATATCAAATATTTCATTAATGAGTTATTATATAACTAATAGTAGTATAACTCTTCAAAAGTATATTATTAAAAACAACTTTACACAACTTGATGATGTTTATGTATCTTTATTTAAATAGTTACTAAAAAACTATCTTTAAATAAATATATTTTTTATAAACAAGTATAATTTATGTGATAATTTTACAAATATATAAGAAATAAAAACATAAACATGAGTGATATTAGAAAATTACAAGTGAAAATATATATACATGTATAAGTTCGATTTGGATTGGATTGGTTTTCAAAATCAAATTCGAAATTCGATCCAATCCAATAAAAAAAAATTGTTTTTTCAATTTTCGATTTTTTCAATTTTCAGTTTATTCGGTTTTTGATTTTTTGGATCGGTTTATGAACATCCCTAGTTACATCCCTTATGGAATATGTAAAACCCCAAATTTCAGGTACTAGAAATAAACCATGAGGTAGCTGTTATTAGGACCATTTCCATGGTTATTAGATAAAAGATGTCTTAAAAGTTATTGTTATTATTATATTACTATTATATCCCTTAGTATTATTATTATTATTATTATTGTTCCTATTGTTGTTATTATTATATTCATTGTTGCTGTTGTTGTTGCCGTTATTGTTATTATTATTATTATGTTGTTGTTGTTGTTGTTATTATATTTATTGTTATTGTTGTTGTTGTTGTTGTTATTATTATTTTTATTGTTACTCTAGTGTTAGAAATTAATAGGAGTGTTATTATAGAACCCAAAATAGTATCTAAAGCCTAATAGGGGACTAAAGTCCACTAAGCCACATACCTACCCGCATGTTATAAGAAGGGAATAGAGAAAGAGAGTTAGGTTTAACCATCAAAAAAATAGAAGAAAAAAGTTAGAGAGAATGAGGAGAAAAGAAAGAAGAAGAGAAAGAGAAAGAGAAGGAATAAAGACTAGAGACCCAAACCCCAGAACTCAGCTCTACATGTCCCTAAATGTGAGTGTTTTCCCTTGTGTCCTTCCTTACTCTTTAGGTTATGATTTGTATATCTGTTTACCTTTTTCCCCTCTTTGTGCCTAAGTTAAGGATTTGATGGGTTTTGAGGGGGATTGTGAGTGAGTGAGGAGTTTATAAGATAGATTGACTAATAAGAAAGGTAATAGAAGAAATTAGGAATTAATTAATCTATTGGGAGTGTTTGGAAGCCAAGGAAAATCGTGGGTCGCGCATTCTGTGAACCCTCGCAAATCTGCAGAAATCGCAATTAGTGCTAAGTGCCAAAATTTTGGTGCTGAGCGTGAAAGAGATAGAGAGTTCTCTGGAGGGTTAGTGCTGAGCGTCATGGCACTGAGTGCCAAAATTGGCGCTAAGCATGGGAGAGGCAGGTAGCAACCCCTAGTCCTTTGGAGGTTTGGCATTGAGCACCAAAAAGTTGGCGTTAAGCGTAAGTATGGTAGTGAATTCCTTATATAAGTGGCGCTAAGCACCAAGGGTTTGGCGCTTAGCGCCAATCCCTATTCATTATATGATTTGCCATTGCTTGGATTCCTTGTTGGATTTACTTCTTGTGGTTTTTACTTGCCCTAAGAAAATGCGTATGTTGTAGACCTGTGTTAAATGCTCTGATATGCTTATGTATGATCCCATGCCATGGTATGTGTAAAATAATGGATATTCTGTAGTGAGGAGGAACCCAACCTATGAGAGGTGGGATCCTCAGTATGAAATGTTTACGTAAGGTCATGTGCATTGTTTATGTAATCATGCATCATAACATTTGAGCTATGTGATGAAGGAAAGTATGTAGGAATCTGGATGGTGGAGGTTGTGATGGGTTGTCTAACCCTAGCCTTGAGGGTGGTATCCAGTTGGGGAACTCCAATGGCCCATGTTGATCCCATAGAGCCGGAGTGTATTGGAAAAACTGGATATCCCTGACTAGTCACCAGGGGATATCATACTAGTTGAGGGTGCGAAAGTTGAAGGCATCAATACCGATGACACTTCTTATGGTTGTGCACTTACTCTTAGTCTACTTTCCGACAAGTTTAAGTTGGTACCACATGTGCATGAGTAGAGATTTAGGAACATAGCATGCACATGCATCCTATTATAGCATTATATGTTGAAGTGTATTATGTTGTAACTATGTGACCTTGTTCATAAGCGATTAATATAATGTGTACACATGTGAAAATGTAATTGTGTCTTGTGATGAAGTGTCAAGGTTATGTATATGTGATCATATTATGCATATGTGTTATTCCTATTTGATGCAAAAACAATAAGGTGTGTGTCTAGTTATTAGGCGAAGGATGTGAAATAAACGTATGTTTATAATTAGGATTGTCTTTGCTATCTTAAGTATATGTGGGAGGCTAGACCCTAGGATAGTGTTATGAGAGTTCTAGTTGGATAAAAATAATAGTTGTGAATGAGATAGAGAAAGGGTGAATGTTATTAAGGTAAGTGTTAATGGAGTGTCAAGAGTAGTCTAAAGTATCTGTAGCCTTAGACTTGACCCTTAGAGGACAACTTTAAATATCAAAAGGAAGAAGGGTAAAATCTAAACACGAAGGGTTTAAGTACTAAAAAGGGTTGTGGTAAGAAAGCATGAGTAATAAGAAGGAGTTATTAGGTTGAGAATGAGATAGTAAACAAGTATAACAGTTGTGAGAATGAGAGAGGAGTTAACAGGAAGTATAATTGAAAAGTGTAAACCCAACCATAAGTATAGAGAATTATGAGAGACTTAGTGAGGCTAAAGCCATAAGAGATAAGTGATGAAGGTAGTTTAGGTAGAAGAGTCTAACCTAGCCGTAGAGTTCTTAGAGCACTCACTGAGACATTATGTCTCATTCCTTTAAGTTTTCCTTTTTTCAAGATATAGGTGAAGATGTGTGCAGATGGAGCTTAGAGTCATATGCAAGAAGACGTAACCTAGTTTACATTATTTCCTTGTATTCCTCATTATATTTTGTACGACACCTTAGGGTGATAGATGAGTTGTATTAGACATGTATGGTATTTTATTGTATTATTCGTATACAAAATCCAATTATATTTACGAGTAGCATTTGCATGTTGTTTCTATGTTTTAAAGTTTTTTTTATTCTTAGAATCTAGACTTAATTACGGTAAACCCCTTAGGGTGTTACAGAATACATATATTGAATTCAACTAGGGATAGGTTGTTACAATCCTTACAAAGTGTGAACGGGCACCCATGCATTTTGAGACACTACTAAAAAAGTAAAGACATACTGATCAGGGTGGTAGAAATTCTATGCAGAGTGATTTACTAACTATTGTTTGACATGTGTGCATTATATTGGAATGCCTAAGTTGGGTTGTAAGTTTTAAAGTACATAGTAAAACACTACCCATTAATAGAAATGATTGGTAATGAGTGATTATCTTTGAATTTATTGTTGAGGTTTTGATTATATTTTATGACTCGTTGGCTTATTTATCATTTGTTTCTCATTATATTTAATTATATGTGTTTGAAGAATGATATCATTCATGATTGGTTAAGTATCAGTTGAGTATGATGCGATTGGTGATGATTGCTTGAATTCGCTAGGTCTACTAGAATTCCTCTATTATTAGCTATAGTTGATAAGACCTGTATGGGCGAATTACTACTGATGATCAGGAATATCTATTTGTGCGTAGTATGATTTATAAATTAATTATGACATGTATTTGAGAATCTTCTATTATTAGATGTTTTAAGTATGAGTTATGCATGTATAATGTCGTCAAAGGCATTGTGTGTTCAACTGAGTGTAGCATAATCTATGTCTTATGTGACAGGTGATATATTTTATGCTCTTGTTTATCTGAAGTATAATTGTAAATCTCACTCCTCCTTTTATGTCTTTTCTTTGTGGCCCTGCTTGTTGTCAAGCAGTAGATGGAAGAACTAGGTAAAAGAACCAACCTTGATAGTCAAGCAGATGTCAGGTTTGGCCACTGAGGTCTAGATAACTATGGATAGCTTTTCGAAAGTGAGAGCTTTTCTTCAACCCAAGGCTACGTCAGGTTGACTTTATCCCGTTTGTTGGATTTTGGGATGTACATGAATGGCTAGAACTATTAGTCTATTTTGAATGCTTAGTAGTTTTGAACTTATTGTGTATGTTAAACTTTATTAGATATGTTTAAAAGATATTTAATTGATGGCATATGTATTCATATTCAAGTGTAGAAAGTGATTCTTATTTTGCTTTTAATAATGCATATACATATAATTGTCGATTAGGTACCTAAGAAAGTATTTGTATGACATGTTGAGTAAAACTTGGATTTACGGATTTGATATACTATATTAGATTGCTAATTACAAGCTATTTATCAAGTGCCTACCGAGCTTTGAGATGACTGTTATGATGTATACTTTTTTTTTCTTAATGTGCTTATACTTTATATTCTTGTAAATTGTTATTTTACTACTTGGGAGTGATTCCCCACTTCTTTTTAGTAAAACTATTTTAAGTTTGAATAGTTTCATATTATAAAGATCTATTTCAAGAGGCAAAAAAATAAATTACTCTTTTTTTTGTAGTTTAACGATCACAGTCTTAAATTTAATTGCTCAAAAGTCTTTTAGAGGGTTAAGGTTCTAATCCTACCGGTGATCGTCATAGAGGCCAAGTTGAAAATACTTTGGCTGAGGCCAAATTGAAATTACTTTGGCCGCGGTTGAGGTAAAGATACTCTCACCGAGGTCGAGGTGAAGATACTCTGGCTGAGGTCGTGCTGAAGATAATATGGACGAGGCCAAGGTAATGATACTCTGACCGAGGCCAGGTTGAAGATACTCCAACTAAGACTGAGTTGGAGAAACTCTGATTGAAACTGAGTTGAAAATGATTTTTTGGACAGTTGAGAAAAAATAATTTAAAAATAGTCATAATGTGTAGGCTAACCCCCTTAAGCCCTAGCCCAGCCCCTTTACTATATGGATGTGTGGGTTGGGGGGTTTTGAGCCCCCTCATTAGGTGGGCTAAAAAACCCTACGGCCATTATACTGAGCCAAGTGGGGTGGTCCCAGGGCTTAAAGCCAAAATGACACCTCTAAATATAGTTAAACAATTTTCATATAAGTTGTAAGTTATTTTTATAAATTATTTTAAAGAACTTATTAAAATAAGTTGAAAATAATTTATGAACATATTATAAATTATTTTCATAAATTTTCTCAAACTCTTGTATAAGTACTTATGTGATAACATAAATTTAAATAAACGATAGCTAATTTTTTCAAAATGCAAGATTAGTCATACCACTTCTTTCTCATATTTATAAAAGGAGTGAGATTTCCTTATATTTTCCACATGTCAAACATAGCTAATATAGGAGTTGATTTATTTGGTTGACACCTTTCACCACAAACGTTGTTGGAGTTTCTCGTTAATAAACGATATGTATTCTTATTGTAAATTTGCTGTTGCTATTCCACTGACCTTTGGCATTGAATTTTCATTTGTTTTTATTTTATTCCAAAATATTCCAATAAATGGCCCCTCAATATAATACGATAGAATCAAATCAAACCAAAAAACACAAGGAAAAATATCTTTCTCTGTTACATCCATTTCTTGGTTTGTTTTTTTTTTTTTTTAAAAAGACTTAAATAACTTTGGTTTATGATATAAGATTGTTTTCATTGTAGTTTTTTAATTTTTATAACTTTTTTTATTTGATTTTAGTTTTTATAAAATTATAAATTTTTTATATAGATTCCTCTTATATTTATATATTTTATTTTAAATCTTGTTATTTAAGAAAACATCAAGTCTATTTCTCAATCTTTGTTAATCACATCATTATGTAACAGTAATAAAGACCAAAATAAAATTAAAAAAATTAAGAACAAAACAAAAATAATCTTATATTATATTGACTAACAGGTATTTAAACCTTTTAAAAGATGGGGCATTGACTTTTTTCATTACTATCTTATTATAATTTGTGTCAATAAAAGGCCATACACTGTTATGCAGTAGTGAAAAACACAATAATTCTCCTCTTCTTGTGTGTGGGTCTTAATCTTCATGTATCTTAATATGCGTGTCAACTAGGTATTTTGATAATGATGGCATTAGTTAATCAACTAGGTGAATTTGCTTGAGTTTAGTTATAATTTTAAGTGATTTGACTTTTATTTATGGTATTTTGATTGCAGATGTTACAACGAGAATGAAACCTGAAACTATGAAGAATATGATCAACAGGAAAAGTCAACATTGTCATCAAAATGTCAGACACCATTCTAAACAGAAGCCAAAAAGATGGGATGATTTATCTGTTAGTCGAGCGTCAAGCAATCACCCTACCACTTGGTGCCCCACACACAATGCCCAACTTTTTCCCTCTATTAGTTGGGGTCAGGCAGTTACTGCCAAGTGCCCAATAACCAACAAGCTGAGTATTGTTCTTTGCTATTTGAGCATCAAGGGGTGGCATGCATCTAGGCCCATATTTAATTGTGTATTCCACATTTGTTAAGGGTCTTTTTTGTGTGTTTTTGAGTCATCTTCTAGAGTTTCTCTGATACACTTTTTTATTCATTTTTAGATTGGTAAGTATATTTTAGTTTTAGATTTTATTATTTGGGGGTGGGGGGTGGTTTGTTTAGAAATCTTTTTATATTTTATTATACTTTGGACCATATTGAGGACCCTTTAATTTTCGTTAGGTTTTAGGCTTAGTTTCTAAACCCTAATAAAAAGGAGTGAGAAATTTTTAGAAGAGACTTTTGTTACCTTGTCTCTCTTGTGACGACAAGGATTTTCAACATTTTACTTCTCTTTATACTTGTGTTTCCATGGCTTCCATGAGGAACAAAAATCTTCTCATCGTTCAATTTTAATCAAAGCTATGTTCTTCAATGATTGTGAGGTCTAAATATTTTTTACTCCTTTCTCTTTTTAAAAAAAATATTTTGATAATTTTTTTATTATTTCAAAAATAATAAAATTTGTCTTAAACGATAAAGATTCTTGTATGATAAATAAAAAACATTAAAAAAATTAAATAAAAAAGTTTTACATAAGTGTATCTAATGAAGTTATTCCTCTAAAAAGGATATTTTTGGAAAAAAAAAAGTTAAATATTTAGGAAAGTTCTATTAAAATCAAACATGAAAATTTTTTATTCTCAATAAGCATGTGTAAACATTCCAAAGAATGTGTGACTAATCAAACAAATTTTAACTATTCCCAAGAATCATGATTCCTGAGATTCATATGACTTAAGAATCATGATTCTTAAGTATGGAAAAATTTTCTTCTACCAAACACCTCCTTATTAACACAAATTCATTGAGGAATTGATTATTCAATATCTGACAAAATTGATAAAGAAATATCTGTTAAATAAACATGGTACATTTTAAAGTTATCATACTAATGTATAACATTCCAAATACAAACCCTAATAAAAAAGAGTGGAAGGTATGAAATGTCAAATTTTAAAAGTGATGAACAATTTTTCTCCATTTGTAATGCTGACCTTTTAATAAGGTGAGAGCATATAGAGAAGACATTCCAAATAATAGAATAGGAAAGAAAATGCTTTGCACCATGTTGATCAAATTTGACCATGTAGTAACTACAATCATAGATTAACATAGAATATGTGTGTTTGTGTGGTGTGTGTGTGTGTGTTTGTGATAATAACTTTAAGGGTCTATTTGATACATGCTAAGTTACAACACAAGGGAAACATCTCAGAGAAATTACTCTCAAGTTACAGGACAAAATTTTAGTCTTGTGTTTAATAGACAACGGACAACACAAGAAAAATAATGTAAATTATACCAAAATATCCCTTTTAATATTAATTATTTGAATATTATAGAACCAGAGAGTCTAGATTGGAATACTCTATCTTTGTTCTTCCATTCACCCCCTTCAACACCCTTACCCTTCGCTTCTTCAAAAACCTTTTCTTTTTTATCATTTCACTAACTCCATTAATCTAATTTCTTGACATCAGTTTTTTGAATGGAATTGACTCCCATAATTATTTTAGGGAAAAAAATTCCTCTTATAATATTCCACTATTTGTGATAATCGTCCAACCAGTGAAACTCATGATACAACAATAGACATAATAAATTTGCTACAATAATCAATGTTCTAAAACCCACACTTGATTAAAGAGGGTTCTCAATTACGTAGCAAAAATGACAAAAGAGTTTTACATACATGTAACAGAGAAAAGCACGACTCTTGTGAAAGCATCTTCAAAACTTTCGACTCCTATGAAAGCGTCTTTGGAACATTACAACTCTTGTGAGAGCGTCTTCAAAAAGTATATGAAGAAGGAGGATGAAGGAAAAACAAAAGAAACAACATGGAGGGAGGTTGGAGAAGGAAGACTTGCCCAAGATGTTATCGAGAATAGGTGGGAGCAGGGCCGACCTTGGGCCTAGAGCTAAAGAGGGCCCAAAAAAATGTAACAACTTTAAAGAGGAAAAAAATTAATTAATTATTTTTTGGCTATTTATTTTCTTGATTTTTCAACCAAAATAATTTACTCTGTAAGTTTCTAAAACTCAATACTTTTAAACTCTTAATTTTGTAGTGTTTTTAATTTTTCATTTTGTTTATCATTTAGCTATAGTGAATTATATAGTTATTTTTCGGTTTTTCATATGTAATAAAAAGTTTGATAATTGTTCATTGTTGTTGTAAGAACTCATTGGTTACTCTAACATATTTTTGAAGGAAGAAAGAGTATTAAGATAACATAAAATAATATAATTTATGCACATATAAAAAAAATGTATCCTTTTATCTCGTGCTTTATTTGGATTAGGAGTGAAATAAGGAGGAAAAAAATAATGATAGAAATAAAACACAAAAAGAGTGAAAAAGATATGTTTTTTGGATGGATAAAAATAAGAAAGAAAGGAGTGAAAAAATTTTACTTCACTTGTTTGTTTGGATGAGTGGAAAAAAAATGTGAAAAGAGATAAATAAATTAGGCTTAATTATGTTTTTAGTTCCCCAAATTCAAGAAATATATTTTTTTAGTCCCGCAAATTAAAAATTAATCTTTTTAGTTTCTCAAATTTTGAAAATATATTGTTTTGGTCCTTTAGGACCACCTATGATATCATTTATAAGACAGATTGAATCAACTGTGCAATATCAGTAGAGTTCGATGTGATGTTTTCACTTGTAGGAACATTACTGGGTGAGTTTTGTATGGCAGATTCACTAACTGTGTTTGGATAAAAGGACCAAAATAGGAATTTTTGAAATTTGAAGGATTAAAAAGATTAATTTTTAATTTGGGAGACTAAAAAAATACATTTATCAAATTTAGGGGACTAAAAACATAATTAAGCCAATAAATTACAAGAAAAATATTTTTATATTAATTTAAAAACTAATTTTTTACTCTATTATTCTTTTATTAACATAAAATTATTTATTATCATTTTTTAAAAATTCTATGTTATAAAAAAATTTATTTAGTTTTCCTAAAAAATTAAAACAAAAATATTCCAATAGTAGAGTTTTTTAAAAAAATTAAAAAATGATTTCACACTTAAAGAAAACTAAGCATGAAAATTTTCAACAAAGTACTAATGTTAATAACTTTCATCTTATTTCTATACACCATTTCTCTCCATCCTAATTCAAAAAAACTATTTTTTATGATAATTAATATTTTATTTTATAGGTGACAAACAACAATTTTATGAGTAGAAAAAAAATATATCGATGATAAACAATGATATAAGAGTAAGTTGAATGAATAATGTGATATATCTTTTTTAAGACTTGTTAAAATTAGGTCACTCGTTTAGTGTAATAAAATGTATTATTTTTAATGAAATTACATGTCTATTTTTTTTTATAGAATATATATTTATATTTTAAAATACTTGTATGTAAAAGAGCCTTATCTATTATTTCGCCCCAAGGCCTGTAAAATGTCAGGATCGACCCTGGGTGGGAGACGTGTGAAAGAGAGAGGGACAACTTTGACCTTTTATTTTGTTATGCACGAGACAACTTTTTTGTCTCTTAGTTTAGTGAGTTATAAATTTTTATATTTTTGTTCTCTCTCTAATCACCTTTTTTGTTATGTTCCACGATCATTTTTAAAATTAAAAGTAGAACAAATCATATTGTGTTGTATTGTTTCTTATTTTTTAACAAATCAAACGGAACCTAAAAATTACAGCGACGGATGGAAAGTCAAGTGAGTATAATTTTAGAAACTACGAAAAACAAGGTTAGAAATGTTGCAAATCTAACCAAAGTGGAGAAGGTATACGTCGCAATTTCAGTAATAGATGAAGAAGGAACTTTAGAGGCAGGTTTGAAAAATCGTGAAAGAGAATGTGACAAAAATTTAAATCATGAAAGAGACAACGAATTTAGACCACCTAATCAAGAAGAAGGTTAAAATAATTTCGAGCTTACTAAATGCTAATTGAGGAAGAAGAAAAAATAACAATTACTAGAAAAAAGAATAATTCTAATTTGTTTCAATGTTATATAACTTTGGACACAGAAGTTGTAGCTTGTAGATTTAGATTTCAAGAAACTATCAGGCAAATTTATAAGAATTCAAATTATTAAGATTTTATTTACGGCAAGTATATTTTATAAAAGATAAAAATATTTCGTATTTTAATATCGGTCATTGTAACCATGCACGTAAGTAAAATGATTTTTTTTTTAATTCAGTATGAAACTATTTAGTCAATAGTAAAATTTGAAAATATTACAAATATTTTAATTTTGAGAAAAGGTTGAATCTCTGTTACGTTGTAAGATGACCCAAAACTCTATGTTTTTTCTGCTCTTCATCTTAGTCGCAATTTGTGGAATGCGAAATAACTACAAAAGAAAGATGTTAACATGCAGATTCATTCTACTACCGTACTACGCATTGATTGACAAAAGTAGAAGATTTATTACCAATCAAGGTAAAGATATGACTGAGCCCCCTGTTCCTATAAAAATTCTACATGAAAACTGTCTTGCTTGAGTTGTGATACAAGATGATATTTGGCTAATTACATTATGAAATATTGCGTTTTGAGCATTTTCATACATGAGGATTGAATTATCTATCAAGGAAAGTTTGAATTCTACATTAGAAAGTTCAACCTGCAGTTAACTACAGTGTGTTCACTATTGGATACACATGATGAAAACCAACTAGTTCCTGTCTCAATGGCAATGGCATTCCCAGGTCGACATCCCCTCCACAAACGAAACTCAGGAGATTGATTGCTACCATCCATGCATGTGAAACAAATGCCAAAAGGGGACATGAATTGATACCAAGCAAATCAAGCATGGGTTCAGCTGGTAGATTTTGCCAACAAGATACTGAATTAGACAACATGACAATGTACAAGTTGATCAAAGATTGCCCACAAAAACCGCAACTTAACCTTGTTTATGAGGTGATAGGGGATAAGACAATTCATAATGATAATATGGAGCTGTTGGCCAGGCATAGGCTTGGAGAAGACTGATAAACCCCTCATCCCTTAACTGTAGTTTTTTCTCCTACGTATGCGTACTTGAAACCACACACTCTACTTCTTAGGATACTCAAAAACAAGGCCTTCTGCTACACTTCTTGCTCTTCCATTACCAAATAGCTTACTCACAATGGCCAATGCAAAATCCGTTACAGTGGCAAGTCCCTCACTAGTGATCAGTTTGCCATCAATAACTACTTTAGAACCATTTATTGCTTCGTCTTTAAGCTTGTCTAAGACAGAGGGATGAGCCGTTGCCCTCTTGTCCTGAAACAGCAAGAGATTTCTTATTTCAGTGAGGCTTTCCTTAAGAATTGGATCAGAAAGCAGAATGAAACAGTAAGGTGTCAAATACCTTTAGTAAACCTTGTTTCTGTAGAATGGCAAGTGAAGAACAGAGTGCCCCATATATTCTTCCAGCTGAATTTTGTTCTTTAAGAAGCTTCTTCAGGATTCTAGATTTGCTTAGTCTTTGAGCACCAGCAGTTCCTCCCTAAAAATTCATGAAAACCTCAGCAACAACAAATGATACGTGGGATGAAAACAAGAATCGTCTGATTATGCAGATAATGACTATGATAAGCTAAATATAATGAGCCGATTACAACTGCAACGAAAAACCCTACAATTTGAAGGAACCCCAAGAAAGATAATAATAACACAAGACAGGATTGTGACCACTCATTTTCACCCTATGCCTCATGCACATATTAAATGTGATTCTTTTTTCATGTTGGGGAAGAATGGGGGAGGGGGGTGGTTAAAGATTGTATATATTTGGAAAGTTTAATAGTAGGGATTGATTTGATTTTGAAATCTTTGCAGTTTGCAGTACATATTTTGAAATCTACCCAAATTTGGTTGGATTTGAGTGGCCTTAATTTGATTTTAGTTTTGAGTGCTTAAATTGCTAATTTTACCTTTATTTGTTTACCCACTCTACCTATTCTAATTAAGGATAAGAAAATGAGTGTTAAAACAAAATAAATTCCATTCAATTTTAAGGTGTCCCAAACATAAATTAATTTACAAAGTAATTCATTTCAAATCCTATTTTTCTACTATGGGTTATGAACATGAGAATCGATTTCCACATCAAATCAAATTTGAATGATCTAAAACATAACAATGAAGACTTGTAAGGCCTACCATAGCACCACTGAAAAAAAGTAGCAACTTATTTATTTTCAGAATTTTATCTTACTGGAAGAATAATCAAATCATGTGCTGACTCTTGAGCATTACTAATTAATATATCAGCAACAATTTTGGTTCCTTGAGAAGCCAAAACTTCAAGCGATTTTTCAACTGAAGCAACTGTGACATTAGCTTTTGCTCGCCTTAGAATATCTACCACAGTCACTACTTCAATCTCTTCAGAGCCATGTGCAATTGGTATGAGGACCTGGGCATCATAATGTATGACTGTATGTGTAAGATGCTTTTTGCAGAAGGATGGGCAGCTGAAACCTTCCAAATTATACAGATATGATGGTAAGTTAATAACTTACACTAGGGGTGTGGTGGCCAACAGACCATTCAACTTCATTGAACTCCTTCTTAGCTGCATTATCATCATCCGTTCTCATCAACTATTATAAAAGAAGAAAGAGTATTTGATCAGGCACAGAACTTAACTGATAAGGCAACATACATCAAACATCAGAAAGAACAATAAAAGATGTTAATTTTTATAAAGGTAATCAAAATAAAGGATCCAAATTTGAAAACATAGATTTCAAGCACATTCATCATTCTGCATTTTTTGTCCTGCTCCTCTCTTCCTCTCTGTTAATCTTTTTTTTTTTTCTTTTATTTTAACCTTTTCCACCCCAAGGTAAATGTCTTATGGGTTTAGTAAATGTGTTAAAACGGGATCAAATATAACATATGGCTTTTGTTTCATGTCTGAACGTTTTAAAAACATAATAGAACTGTTTCATTTTGTTCCATGCCGCTCCATCTGCACGCCAAATACTACCTTAGTTAAAATTCCCCAGTTCAACTAGTTCAGTATCTAATAGCAGTTAAATATTTGACTATTGAACCTGTTAAAAGTTTTCCCTTGGTGTATCATTGCAAAATAGGGCTTACAATTTTAACACATGAATATTTGGCAATACAGAACAGCAGAATCCTATTAAAATACTCTCTTCAAGTGATTACTAAATTTGCATTTCCCTTTGATTTTGACAGTTATGTATACTAATTCAATATCAGGTACCATTACTTTTCAGCACAGTATCAGCCAGTAAAGAAAGAAATTAAGAAAAGAAACCACCTGCAGCTAAGCCATAATTTATTCCCATAAAGGGAAACAATTTATTCCTTTCAGGCAAGAAAGTTGCTAACTAAAACAGTTTACCAACAATTCTGCAACCTCCTTAGCAACAGACTCCCCAAATAGCTGCTCGGCCAAGGATAAAGCAAACTGGTAAGTAGTTCCAGGCCCACGGCTGGTTGTGAGTCCTCTGGAAACCTGAATATTTGATTTAACAGCCCAAAAGGTTGGAAGCTTGTCGAAGAATGCAGGGTGACAAGTTATCTTGCATGACAAACTAGAGATATCAGCCTTGTCCAAACATAAACAAAAAACAACAAAATGAAACTCTACCCCAAATTGCAGTCTGTAACTGCAATTGCAACAGTAATATTACAAATTTTTTAAAGAATTTAATTAGAATATACTGACAATGTAAACGTTTTGTCCACTTTCATCCAATCATAGATTGTCATGTATGGTACAATTGTTGACTTTTGTAACATTTACTTTAAAAATCATATCTAAGATAATTTCTAATTGACTAACAGTGTAAAGACATCTACACTAACAACGTACGAAAATTAAATTCTTTTAAATTTTCACATGAATTTAATTTATGTATACTGCCAACTGTTAGTGTAAATTTTTTTTACAAAGACATCCAATAAAATTTGATCATTTTACTGCGTCATCCTTTTCATTAGTACGATGTGGCGACAAGAAGAATTCTTATTGAATGTCTGCGTAAAAATGTTTCACATTCAGCGTATATAAATTGAACTCATTCCGCACAACCACAATTGCAACAGCAATTTTGATAGGTACCGCACAACTGTTGCCAGAACTGCAATTTAAAACCGTGGTAACGAATATGCACTGAACCAAATCCAAGTTAAGCAAAGCACCTTCTTTTTCTTCAAAAGCCCCCACGGCAAAAGCGTGACAGCGGGAGCAGCACAAATAGCACCGTAGAGCCTCTTCTCCTCAGCTTGTTTGCACGTGATTTTCCGCAGCACGTCGCAGTCCCGTAGCCTTGCGGAGCCGGGCATTCCTCCCTGTCGCTTACGGTTAACACAACGAACAACAAAAGAAAAAATGCAACGGCAACAGCGGTTTCGGTCAGAGAACTAACGGGCAAAGCAACGAGGTCAAAAATTTCATCCGAGCACGCGGAGATTGAGGTGTCGGCAACCAATCTGGTGCCTCCGGCGGCTTCCACCTGGAGCTGCGGCTCCACGGAAGCGACGGTGACGTCGGCGCCGGCACGGCGCAGGACGTGAATCATGATGACGGCTTCCATTTCTTCGGTGCCCAGACCGATGGGAACCAGAACCTTCTTCGGAGGGATTGCATTGGGTGCTGTAACTGTTGGGGGAGAGACGGAGAGTGCGGGTTTCGGAGTGAGCGTTTTCTGCCGCGGGGGTGTGGCGGCGGCGAAGGGTCTGCGTGCGGAGGCGGAGGCGGTGACCGGAGAAAGGGTTGTCGAAGGCTGAGGCAGTAGCAGCAACGACATGGATTGGATTCGGGACTCTTACTGCAACTCACTCTACGCTCTCTGATTCGGATTAGATTTGGACCAAATTTTCAATGCTTGTTTCAGTAACTTTTATTTTAACCTGTGAGTTGTAGATAATAAATATTTACTTTATATAACTTAAATTTATAATAAATAAATTGAGTTTAATTATTATATATTATTAGTGTAAAAAATTTTATATTGTTAATTAATCATAAATTACTGTTGTTATAATTTTTAAGGTAATCATTTTAAAAATCAACAAATTTACTATATATAGTAGTTTATAATTAGATGGTAGTATAAAACAGTTTTATATAGTTACTATATAGTCTTTTTTCTTATATAAATTATATTATAATTAAAATTTATAATAAATAAATATTTTTAAACATATAAATTATATTTTAAATTTATAATAAATAATTATTTTAATGTAATATTAATTTTTAATTGTTAATAATTTTTTTAAAAGAATATTACAATTTAATTTAAAATATTAAAAATAATAGATTGAAAAAGATAAGGATAACAAAATTTTAAAAATCTAATTAACTAATGATAGTTAAAAATATTCTTGTTGAAAAATAACAACTAAATTTTTTTTTTTTAAATAATTATTCTAATTTATATATAGAAAGAATTATGTGACTCGTCCTATGCTATATTTTTTTTTCCGTTTGAAAAATATCTCTTTTTACTCTCTAGTGGCTAAGGATGCAAAAATTTTCCAAGGTCATTTTCTGGAGTGGTATCTTTGAAAGTTTGGAGCAACTGATAATATGGCTATCTACGTTGTTTATTTTTTTTATTTTATTTTTTAAAATCTATTCTTATTTGATCGAGATTCTAAAATAAGTTCAATAATTTTAACTTTTATCTTTAAAAATAATAAATTCAAAATGTACGGTAAAAGTTAAATAAGAGTATTTTTAATGGAAATGTTTTATAGTTTTTCTCTGAGCAATTGCTTGTAAGGCTTACTTTGTAAATTTTTTAGAGTTTTATTCCTAGAGAAAAATTATTTAAATTGTATGAAATAAATAAAAATGATGTGTTATGGTAAGATTCATAAAAACAAATAAAAACTAATTTAAACAACTCCTAGTATTTCACCATAAAAATTGTTTTAAACACCTCTCTAAGCAACTCATACTTCACTGGAGACCAATTCTCAAATTAATTGGTTGCTCCATTCAGTATTTGTCGCTAATTCAATTGTATAGGTCTCATTTGTGTTTAATTTTTTTTTATATTTCATTATCATTGTTTTTGGGGTCTTACATAAGAAAAGTGGTACTCGAATGTTAAATTGAGAGAGATAAATAATAAAATATAAAAGTATGTGGGTAGATTGTAGAGTCTATTTAAGATTCTTTTAGAATTATTGGATTGAAGAATTTTTTTTATTCACAATGATTTTGATTCAGAATATTTTTATGATGGAGTGCAAGTTAGGTTTGACTTACTGAAGGTTTCAGGTAGATTTAGTGAGGCGTTTTAGGAACTTCACTAATGAAAGAGCGGTTTTGTTTTGGTTAACAAAATGGCTATAGACGCAAAGACATGAGATTCAAGAGTGATGCATAATAGTTACGGTACGGGGTTTCGCAACATGATTTTGTTTGATCTTGAAATGTGGCTTTCTATTTTAATAGATAAAAAAGGAAAATAGATTTTTTTCCCCAAATTTATAGCTTTAAAATAAAGAGAAATTCTTTTAATTTCTTTTCTTAACAACAAGGTTAAATTACCTGGATTGAGAGGTCAATCAAGTTGCTAATGCATTGATTAAGTTTGAGTTATCTATTATGAACCAATTTTGAATATTTGATGTAGTTCCTAATTTTATATCGCATGCCTTGAAAGCAGACACTACTTATATCTGTTTCTAGGAGTTTCTAAGTCTCCTTTTAATATTATTCAACAAAAAAAGGAGAAAAAATATATTTATGATTCCTCTTTTACGCTCTTATCCTTTTTTTCACTCAAATATTTTTGAAGATATTTTTTTATGTATAATTGTGGTGGAACGTAAAAAAAAACAAGAAAAAAAAAACATTAGAACAAGATAAGTTCGACAAAATGGAAAAAATTGAAAAATATAAATATATATATACATATATAACAAAAAGTCTTTTAAAGCTTACCCAAAATGATGCTATTTTATATTCCGAAATGCTAACAAGATATTTTTATTAAATGATATTATAGTATTTTATTAAATAATTTAAATTACTTTTATTAGTGAAATTAAAGTAGTATTTTACTTAATAATAAAAATAATATTAAAAAAATTAATATGTTAAGAGTCTTGTTCTTATATAGACCTGTTTGGATAAATTTTTCTAAAAGAATTTATAGAAAAAGAACTTATTTAGAAACTCTTTTACGAAAAGATCTTTTTAAATAAGTTAATATTATATTTGGATAATACATTCTTAAGTGTTTATTTAAAATGATAATTATTTGAGAAGCTGAAAATTTTAGCTTCACCATAAGCTTTACTGAGAGCTTTTACTTTTCTAAAGCTAAAAAAAATATACATTCAAACATCACTTTTTACATAACAAAGTACTTATTCTAGAAAATAAGCTCTCAAAAATCTTTTAATATGTATCCTACAAGGCCATAGTCAAAGACGCGGCAAGATTATCCAATGGCGACATGAATGTATGTATTTATTATTATTATGTTGCAGTAACGGAGAGTGGATCCCCGTCATTGGATAGACACAATAGGTGTAGATAGAGAGGAGTGGCATCACTTGAGATAAGGGATGTTTGGGTTAATCGGAAGAAGGGCCAATTTGTTGGGAGGATCGGGAAGAAGGTGGTTGTGCTTGGGAGCCACAGCCACAACGACTCCTAATGGTGGGGCCATGGAGGAGTTGCTTGCGCAACTCCAATCTCACGTTGAAAAGGCTCTGGCTGGCGGAGGAGCCGAGGCAGTGAAGAGGAACAGGGGCAGGAACAAATTTCTCCCCCGTGAAAGAATCGATCGCCTTCTTGATCCCGGCTCTTCCTTCCTCGAGCTTTCACAGGTTCCCCCCACAAACACACTTACCTCTTTGTTTTGTTTATCGTTTGGGAAATATTAGTAATTAGTATATTAAATTATGATTATCGGTTAATTTAATTTTTAATTTTATAGAAATGTTACTTTAGACTACTGAATTACACGGTCTTTGTAGTTTTAACATTAACAAATTGCCGGTTATTTTTTTGAAATTATAAAAATAAGAATTAAAACTTTAATATTTGGTAATTTTAGAAATTGAAATAATATTTTTATTATTTTAAAAATTAAATTGATTCGTATTTGTAATTTTAGACATTGATGTGAGGAACTATTACTATTATTCATTTAATAATTAGAATTAAATGTTTTTAATTCTTGTAAATATGATTAATTTTTATTTTAATTCGTCATTGTTTTTCAATTTTGATTCTTATAAATTTTATTTTTTTTAAATAGTCGTTATCATTATTTAATAATTACTTAGACATATTAAGTTAGGGGTTTAATGGATATGCACCGCTGTTGGCCATTTAAAAATCAGTATTTGTGTGACTTTAGGATAGTTATTATCAAAATCAACAAATTTGTCAACAAATTTTACACTATCAGTATATATACTTCTTTCTCTTAAAGTTAGTGACTATTGTGAGATAACATGTAATGTAATATGTCTATATACATGTCATATTATTAATAAATGATTATACTAATCATGTTTAAAATTTATAAAGATTAAAACTATTTTTTTAAAATAGATTAAAACTAAAATACTACTAAGTGCATGGGAGTTGTTGCAGCTTAATTAATGATTTTGAGTTCGAAGCATTGATATGTAACTGTGTTAAGTACTTTGATGCTGCACTGAAAGAAGAAAAAAACTAAAATTAATCATGTATTAAAAACATATTAAATCATAATAATTATCTCTTTTTTTATTATTTCTCCTTTTCTATGTAGTCACTTGCCCAGTTGCCCATCACATTCTAGACTTCTCTTTTTTTCTCTTAATGATCATTTTCCTTATTCATTTGACTCTGGAAAGCTGGTTAGTTGAACATCGTGGGCATGTCGTGTGATTGGAGTTAAAAGGTTAAGGCTTGGAAATGGGTGGGAATTAAGAGAAATGGATTTGTGGGTTTGACTAGGAAAGATTTTAACTTTTGGGTGATAAAGCTTGCAGGACATGACTTGTATGAGGAACCCTTGCCTTCTGGTGGGATTGTTACTGGGATAGGTCCCGTGCATGGGCGACTCTGTATGTTTGTGGCTAATGATCCCACTGTTAAGGGAGGGACTTATTATCCCATTACCGTTAAGAAGCACCTCAGGGCACAGGAGGTTGCTGCTCAGTGCAAATTGCCCTGTGTATATCTTGTTGACAGTGGAGGTGCTTTTCTTCCCAAGCAAGCTGAGGTGTTTCCAGACAGAGAAAACTTTGGTAGAATATTCTATAATCAGGCTGTAATGTCTGCTCAAGGACTTCCTCAAATTGCATTGGTATTGGGCTCTTGCACTGCTGGTGGCGCTTATATACCTGCTATGGCTGATGAAAGTGTGATGGTCAAGGGAAATGGCACCATTTTTTTAGCAGGGCCACCTCTTGTTAAGGTCAGCTTCAGCTACTCCGGTGCTCCAAAATACTTGTGTGATTATCTCTGGCTATTTCTTTGTTCTTGATTTTTAAAATCTGTATCTTCTAAATTTTAAAAATATTCACTCTGCCTATGTTTTGTGTTAATGTATTTTCTACGTGTTCATGACCATAATTAAATGGTTTTATAGGCTGCTACTGGTGAAGAAGTCTCAGCAGAGGATTTGGGAGGTGCTACTGTGCACTGCAAGACATCGGGTGTTTCTGATTATTTTGCTCAAGGTATTTGCTGTGGACGCTGTCTCTCTCACATATCTGAGCGTATAGAAAACTTGATAACCAATGAAGTCAACTTGGTTCCTGTTAGTGACATTGTACGTGTTTTGTTTCTTGTAGATGAGCTCCATGGACTTGCACTTGGGAGGAATATAATTAAGAATTTGCATATGGCTGGGAAAGATGTCTTGGCAAATGGATTGCAAAATATAAATTATGAATATAAAGAGCCACTTTATGATGTCAGTGAACTTCGTTCTATTGCCCCCACTGATCTTAAGCAACAGTTTGATATCCGATCAGTTATTGATCGCATTGTTGATGGAAGTGAATTTGATGAATTCAAGAAATTGTATGGCACTGTGAGGACATATCCACTTTACTTTCTCTATCTATTTAACCATTATCTTGATATGCATGGGTTATTTATTCTCTCGGTACCTGTAACCCTTGATGATTTGTCTCACACTTATTAGTTGTTGATTTGACAATAAATATTTGGAGTCCACCAAGTATATGCAACAATCAGTAAAAGTTCTACAACGAATCAATATACTGGTGGCCTGGAAGAAAAGCGCAGTTGCAATTTCCTATCTGCGTATTATAACCTTTTTCGAAATCTTTTTGCAGACACTTGTAACAGGATTTGCTAGAATTTTTGGACAGCCTGTTGGAATTATTGGGAACAATGGGATTTTATTCAATGAATCTGCACTGAAGGGTGCTCATTTCATTGAATTATGTACTCAACGTAATATTCCCTTGGTCTTCCTTCAGAACATCACTGGATTCATGGTATGAATTTGAGTTATTTCTTTAGTTACTCTGATTACTATGCTTTGTGTCTTTATATTCTGACTTCAGAGTAGATTGATTCCTTTTTCCTTCAGAACATCAGTGGATTCGTGGTATGAATTATCCTATTATAGTCATTGTTTACTAATCGATAAATGTGGAATTATCTATTATTCTCCATGATTGAAGTCAGGTGGGTTTGAGGATCATAAATTGAAATTCAATAGAAATATAATAATGTGTAGATTTAGGAAATAGCACAGATGGATCAGTGACACTGTAAGACTAAGTAAAGTCAGGTGAGTTTGAGAATCATCAATTGAAATTCAATAGAAATATAATGACGGTATATTTAGGAAATATGGATGGATCAGTGACACTATAAATAAATGAGCATAAAATCTCAAAGTGCAGTATTGCTCCATCTTCTTACCTTTTTTAAGTGATGATCCAAATTTTAACTTTAATAGATAATAACAGTCTGTTTTATCTTAAACATTCTTCTTGATTTATCTCATGTATATTTAACTATGGTACTATTTTTTATCAAAAATGGTGTATGTCTGTAGGCATCCAGGTTATTTTACAGTGTGGGTGTGAAATACTTAATCCATCTTCTTTTGCCGGATTATATTTTTGTTGTCTGGAAATTATAAAATGCTGAAGGAAAGCATTTATTATTAGTTTGTCTCTCTTTTTTTTCCCAGTCATGAATTGTTAAACCTAAATATTCTTTCTCTAAACAATTTTTAGTTTTGAAACTGTGATATTTGACTATTTGGTAGGTTGGCTCAAGATCTGAGGCAAATGGCATAGCTAAGGCAGGTGCAAAAATGGTGATGGCTGTTTCTTGTGCAAAGGTTAGTAGGTTCCAGCCACCTATTTACAAGTTATACCATATTCTTTACAATTTAGCTGTATAAACTTACAGCTACAAAGGCAGAGAAAGTTTATTTACTTGTAATTATTAGTGTCTTGGAATGTGATTTCATTTGGCAAGTTGGTTTTTCTGCATGAAAGAAAGAATCGGAGAAGGTGGGATATTAATTAATATTTATACTGATTTTTTTTTTATAAAATAAGTATATGGTGGTTGACATCTTTCATCTTTACAGTTGTACTTGTATTGCCTTTTTTTTTAGTATCTTGTAATTTTTTATTGTGTGTGAGGTGGGGTAAGTCAATTCAAAGAAAAGACTAGACAATACAGAAGAAAACAACAGATGGTTTTTAAGTATGTTTACAAAGGTGAATCTACAAGCGTGAGAGATATTTTTCAAGAGCAAATAATGATTTTTCTTCAAATAAACACCTGCAGGTACCTAAAGTCACTATAATTGTTGGAGGAAGCTTTGGTGCAGGAAACTATGCAATGTGTGGTCGTGCCTATAGTCCCAATTTCTTGTTCCTTTGGCCTAATGCTAGAATATCTGTGATGGGTGGTGCTCAGGTAGTATATCTCTCATGACTCGTTAATTACAAGAAAGTACATTGATAGATCCAGAACATTACTCTGTATGGTTATTGCTCTGTACTTTGTGAGATACATCACTATATAGCATGTTTTGCATGTTTTCTCCATTCGAAATCAAACTGGATTTAAAGATTTGATTGGTCATTAGTTGATATTTATCTGGTTTGTGGGGTTTCTAATTATATTACTCTGGAATGTGGTCATCAGGCTGCTGGCGTGCTGGCCCAAATAGAGAAAGGCAACAAGAAAAGGCAAGGAATTCAGGTGAAATATCATTGATGAAAGTTTTTTTTTTTTCTTCTTGATAACATATTCGTGGTTTTCTCATCTTCCTTTTTCTTGTCTTAATGCGCCTTATACTTGTAATTCAGTGGAGCAAGGAAGAAGAGGAGAAGTTCAAAACGAAAGTAGTGGAGGCATATGAGAGAGAAGCAAGTCCTTATTACTCAACAGCAAGGCTTTGGGATGATGGAATCATTGATCCAGCGGATACAAGAAGAATTATTGGTCTATGCATCTCTGCTTCCTTGAACCGTGCGATTGAAAACACAAAATATGGTGTATTTAGAATGTGAAGTGACTTTCAAATTTTATTCTGCCCTAAAAGTAGCAGCAGCCTAGTATCTGTGCTGTTATTAAGAAAGGAAAAAAAAAAAAAAGTTGGGGTAGGGGGGTGTTCAAGGGCAGGACAACGATATGAAAGGGAACAAGCGGAGTGGTGCGCCATACATTTATAATAAAAATGTTTCTTGCACGTCACTTTGGATTCACCGTAAAATATTGCGTGAGGATTCGCTCTAAAGCAAACTCACCGTGTGTAGTGTAAGGGTAAGAAATGAACCAACATACTGATGAATTCTAGCGTGCCAAAGTTAGTAAATCATGCACTGTGCGAAAGTTAACCCAAAATGCTAGATATAGTCATTAAATAATGGATGGCTTAGATTGAATTTTGATTACAGGTTGGAAAGTTTTTTCACATTAGAATAAAAAATATTCCACGTGTATCACAATATTGCACACGTCTCCAAATCCTATTCTCGCAGCCCCCACCAATTGCGAAGGTATCCCTTCAGCGGAGTCTGAACCAGTGGCAATAACAGATTCGTATCACTCCTTTGACCCTACGCAAAAACTACCTTTTTTCCGCCGAGACTTTGGTCCCTCTGCACCACAGGCCTATAGCTAGTGCGTTACGACGCCAAGCCCAAAACCTAGAAATCAATTGGGTTAAAACTTTGAAAATGGAAAACACGAGCCAGGTTAAAGCCATCAAAGTTCCCATGAAATGCAACATGGAAGGGCGACACAAGAACACGAGTCTGCAGTTGTGGTTGAGAGTGGGCAAGGTTTGCAAATCTCGATAGGTGTCTCTGTCAGAAGATAAGAATCGGCAAATGTCATATTGGAAAGCGGTTAGGGGAGTGAGGTCGATGACGGTTTCGAGCTTGGGTTCGGATGTGGAATATTGTGGTACAGTCGATCCATCTCTCAGCTATTGCTGGTGTCATTAGTGAATGTTTGGGCAGGCAATAAGCGAAGGCAGCGTTTGAGGAATGTCGCGATTAAAATCGACAATCAGTACAAATCAAAATCTTACCCATATTACCTCCATGATTAAAACGACAACTACTACAAATCGAAAATACATGTCGACGTCAGCAATGGGGAACAGAACCGCTCTTGAAAATCATTCCACTTGCCACATAATCACACCACGAAGTTTAGTAATGTAAACCACATTTATTGACCAAAACTTTTTAAAAGCCCAAAGACAAAATTAGCTCAGGAAGGGCAAACAGAAACCATGGTGAAGGATTTGCTACCGAAACCAACATCGCAACAAGGGTTGGAAAAAGGTGACCCTTATATTTTGCCCCAGTACTCATTTCTTTCTTCTTTCTTTTTTTTAATTTTTGAAATATATTGATTTGGAGTCCACGTGGAATATTTATTTTCCAACATAACCATTTTTGTATATTTACTCGACCGGTTGACATAAATATCATATAAAAATCACAGTCATTCATTTATAATAGCACATATCTAATGGTCTAGGTTAACTTTCGCACGACGAGTGATTTGCTAAACTTTCGCATGCTAGAATTCGTCCCAATATACATTGTTAGTGCAACGACAGGAGCAAGGAACACATCTTGTCCATGTACATTGTATGAGTGTTTTAAGGGGAGTGTATTGAATGAGATTTTAAAGGATTTTAAAAGATTTTTTTGTGATTAAAAAGTCTTGTAGTATTTAATTAAGACTTTTTAACAATATAAATAAGTCTTGTAGTTTCTAATTAAGACTTTTTAACAATATAAATAAGTCTTGTAGTTTTCAATTTGGATTGTTAGGATTTTTTTTTAAGAGGATAACAAAATCTAGGGTATTTAATTAAGATTTTTACGACTTACAAAAAGTCTTTTGCATATAAAAAAACATATAAATTTTGATGAATTGTTTTGTAAGATGATTTTGTGTGACTTTTCAATGGAATGTATAAATCCTGCATCCATCAAACATAATTTCTTTTCTCTTCATTAAAGGTGGTATGGACATTGATACTATAGTTGGTTATCTCTTTCTTTTAATCCTACACATCTTTTCTGCAATTAGGTTAAAGACATTTTTATTTGTTTTTGTTAACTTGTTTGGACGAATTCATTGTGTATATCACCAAAAAGACAATGTCAAAATCACATAAAAACCCGAGCATCACCAGTTACCAATCACACACTTGCACACTAATCTCAACATAAATTACAAAACTTCATTTCAACTTCGAATAACATAGTGTGCTCTATAGCGTGGGTTATGTCGATTTCATGTTCCCTAATATTATGAGGAATTTTTTTCCCATCAAATTATTAGGAAGTTCAAACTTTTTTTTCCTTCTCATGGTGAAAGTGCTTTATCTGCTTGTTCTTGGACACTCCCTATTGTTTAGATAACAATAATGGCATGTGTTTATGGATCAGCAGTTCTTTAATACTAAATAAGTATTACTTGTTATGTGATTGAAGTATTAAAAGAGCCTCAGACGGTAATGAAATAGTTAGGCAATAGGTAATAATTTGTTCTATGTATTAGAAAACAAATGTTTTTATTTTGACAAAATTAGTAGGACATGAAGTTAAAATCAATTAGCTATTAAAATGTTAGAAAAATTGTATTTTTGTATCCAAACCTTATCATTTTTTTTATTATGTTTTTTTATTGATTCTTGTAACTTTGAATGTTTTCTAAAAATTCATGAAACCCTTTCAAATCTTATAAATCTGTAAAGCCCTATTAAATCTTATAAATTCTTATGATACAAATTTATTAAAATCCAAACTACAAAATCTTGATTATAAAAATCTTTTAAAAAAAATCTTATAAGTCATTACATTCCAACATAATCTTTTAAAATTCACAAGAATTTTTTATGCCAAAATAGTATTTTAAAATCCCAATCCAATACACCTCCTAAGATTTAAATAAAAATAATATTTTTTTATTATTAAAAATAATTATTTTATTACATTAAATAAGTATAAATTAATTAAAGAGATAAGTGTTTTTTTCATAAACTTAAATTATTTAAATTAACATACATCGTCTTTATTAATAGTATTTTAAAATTTAAAAATTATATTCAACTTAAGATTATAATAATATTTAAATTCAATCTATTTGAGTCTTTTTAAAACTATTTTTAATTTAATTGTTTTTTTTTTTTAGTGATAAGGAAGGCCTAGGGCCCAAAAATGAAAAATTACATCCTAAGTCTACGTTGGAGAGATACTCTCAACAAATTCTGCATTATAAGCTATCTACAACCTAAAGCAGGTTCCTGAAGTTAGTCTACAAGTCAATTTCCTTCACGAAGAGTGTGGGTTATACGATGGATCAACGAACTCAGGATGAGTGGGGTTACAGTCCTTGTGAATTTACCGAGTCACAGACTCATAGTGTCGGAGTCACTCTTTAGCACGAGCCTTCTTACTCCCTCGTTCCATGCAACTTTTAACCTTTTTATGATGCCCCATTTCTTGACAACTAGCTCTTTGTTTGTTTATAAAAAAAGATAAGAAAAGAGTAAAGAGAAAATGAGATAATTGTTTAGTAGTTTGGTAAAAGAGAAAAAAGAAGGAAAGAAAAAAGTATAATCGTAAAATTACATAAATATTTTTAAATAAAAATAAGATATAATAATTTTGTTTGTATGTGTTATAATTATAAAAGGTATAATGGTATTTTTCATCCTTTTCTCTCCTTTACTATAGCTTTCTTCTCAAATTGAAAGGAATAAATTTTGGTGTAAGATCCACTATTTTTTTTTCTTTCCTCCCTTGTTTTTGTGTCTACTAAAGGGTAGGGGTGAGCATGACCCAACTCAACTGCGAACCCAGCCGAAGTTGATTTTGACAAGTTCGGGTTTTAAAATTAGACCCGATATATTTTAAGGACGGGTTCAGGTTATGCTTCAGGTTGTCCCAACCCGGTTTGGTGTCCTATATTTTCTTTAAAAGTATAAATTTTTTGAACAATTGTGTATTAATAATAAACTTTTTAATTTAATAGATAAGATTTTGTATAACATGATATTATATTTATAATGATATTATTTGTTTTAAAATAGATATTATAAAATGTACCTTAATTTAAGTTTTATACTTATTTTATTTTACAATTTAATTATACATAATGTTAAGATTGATATATTGTGTTAGAAAGTCGGGTTGACCCAGTCTTGTCCCATATCTTTCGGATCTTGATCGGGTTTGAAAAAGTGACCCATTCAAAATTTCGGCCTGAGTAGGGACAAGTATAAACCTGTCCCTTGCTCACCCCTACTAAAGGGGAGAAAGATATTTGAAAAATGTCTAATCTTCTCTTTCCTTTTCGTTCCATTACCTTTCCCATGTACCAACCAAAGTGTAAGTGTGTTGGAATTAATCGACTTGAGTGAAATTAATTTTGATTAAAATTGATTTTTAAATAAAGTGATTTATGTTTAATGCTTTTATCTTGAAAGCAAGTTTGTTATAAAACTTAGTGTGAATTTTTCAACTTAGTACAAAAGTTACTTTTTATCACTTCTAGTCAAACCAAAGTTTTGAGACAAAATCAATTTTACTTAACAACAATCAAATATCTATATTTTTATAAAATCAAGTTTGACTAAAGTCAAAATCAATTCTTATGATTCTCATCATGAAACCAAACACACTCTAATTGCATATTTGGTCATGCATCTGTGATGTGATTTTCCATGTTCAATGTAAAGCTACCAGAGATAGCTTTTAAGTCATTGACGTGATTTTTGCCTTGAAATTGAATTTCAAGGCATGCTATAAGACATTTGATAGACCAAGGTTGTAATGAAGCCTACGGTCTAGTTACTAGAGGTGTTGTGAATAACTCCCGCAAGTCGTCCTTTACCAAAACATCCACATTGCACTTCAACCAATCTATAGTTGGCAAGGTCCAAGAAATGTAGGAAATATTTTAATTCCAATTATTCTCATTTGTTTTAAATACTCTCAATTGTAACTATCTATTATTTGATGAAAAGAGAATTTGTTGAATCAAGCCTTTATAACTAGAGGTCATGGACATATAAACCTGTTTCATAGTTCCACTATAAGCAAACTTTAGGTTGTTTTCTACACAAAGACTAAATAAACCAGCCCCTAAACAAGTTGCAAAGTGAATCTAAGCCTTGGAACAAATTAAAATGGCCTTAAAAAAGTTTTCAAGCCTCATTCAGGTTAACGCAAACATATTTTCTACCTATGTTATGGGGTTGCTTTTATATTTTTTGATAAGAGAAATGTTAGCAACATACTTTCTAATACACTCTTTACTGTTGACTAAAATTTATTAAAAATTACATATTTTTGTGAATTATGCTTCTTATTTCATGAATCTCTCTCCTAATTTTGTAGTTTTTAATAAATTTTAACCAATAATAAAGTATGTGCTAGGAGTGTGTTGCTAATACTCCTCATCTTGATAAAAATTTGGCCAAATCGATTTTAGAACAAACTTAGATGAAGAATCAACTATAAAATTAATCAAAATAGTATAAAATCATTAAAAATCGTTTAATTTTCTTTGAGCTACATGACCCACTTATTTTAAAGAAGCTAATGTTTGATTTAGTTAGTAACAAAATAAAATAACTCTTGGTAGAATTACTCTACTCAATAACTTTGGGTATATATTAAATTTCAATGATCTAACCGTTAAATATTTTGATATTAGGTCAATGATTATTCACACCAAATTTTAGACAAATTAGAAATCTGTAACTAGTTAATCTTATAGTCGACATTTACTCATAATTTAGAAAAGTATATTAGGCATTAATTTGAATTTATTTAATGAACTATCAAATAGTTTCAAACTTTATAAAATTTTATAGACTTGATCTACTTAATAGAATCTTTTAATTTAATAGTTGGATCGTTAAAGTTTGACATATACCAAAAGTTATTGAGTGGAATAACAAATCCTAAATGATATTATTACTTCTTTTTCATCTTGGAAGACTATGCCATCATTTTCATCCTATATATACCATTTACCAAAAACAATATCATTTTGACCTCCTAGGAGCCATATAGGATGATTCTTTCAGTATTTTAAGAGAGTATACTAAAGTATGGTAACATTATGGGAGCGACAAATGAAGAAGCGCCTGTGGCCTAATGGATAAGGCGCCTGACTTCTAATCAGGCGATTGTGGGTTCGAGTCCCATCGGGCGTGTTGTAAGTTTTGTGTTGTTAGTTGAATCTACATTAACCTTCGTTTTTTTTAATTTTTTATTAAATGTTAAATGATTAAGATTGAATTAGTAAAAGAAAGGTTAACATGAATGTGTGTATTTATTTTATGTTAGTTATTGCTACCTTCTGCAATATTTTTCACTTTTCATTAAACGTTAAAAAATAATGTTAGCATAAAAGCAATATAAAAATTTGGGTGTAATCTTTCTAAAAAAAAAAAAAAGAATTTGGTGTAGTTTTTTTTTTTTTTAGAGACCACACTAGCTCGACGAAGATTACTATGAGTTACAAAACTCCTCCTCCGAATATTTAGCACAGTTGCATATACTTAGGACTTAAATTCAAAACTACTAGCTAAGTTAGAACATTCCCACCAGTTGATCTATGCACTCAGTAGTGTATTTAGGTATAGTTAAAAATTTCAAATTAATACATTTTGTGGTTAGGCCCAAGAGTTAATCTCACACTCCTTAAAAAAGAAAACTATTATAATGGTTGCTTTCGTGTTCTCATCTTAATAAGATTTGTTAACGAATACTTCAAAAACATTAATTAAAAATACTAAATATATCTTATTATATGTTTTCAATTATTATTTATACATAAAAACATTTAATGATTTTTATATATTTTATCTAATACATAATTTTAATAATTTTTTTATTTTTAGTCAATATTATTAAAGTACTAATTAATATTTGTATATTTTTTAATTACAACAATACTCAAAAGATAATTTCACTGGAATGTTAAGGATACCATATACCATATTATAAGACCAAAATAAATAAACCATTCTTCAAATTATTTTTGTTGTTTAGTAAATATTTTTGTATTTTAAGACAAGTGGAGAAAATTCACTTCATATATTTTGATGAGTAAATACTATAGGTACTTTAGAGTGTAAAGAGTTTTTACATTGTTATCTATTTACAAATTGTTATATATGATAAGTTTATTGACTTTTACAGGTTACTCACTTAAAAGTCAAAGCAATAATGATTTCTGATTAGTTGATAATGTAAAATTTTTTAGGTTAATTTCTATACATTGTTAGTATAAAAAGTTTTACACTGATGATCAATCAAAAATCATAGTTGACATAACTTTTAAGGTAATTATTATAAAAATCAACAAACTTATTATACATGATTAGTTGTAATCGGCTGATAATGTAATTAAACTATTTTGTTAAGTTAATAATTGTATATGTATTGAAAGTGTAAAAAGTTTTTACACTATCTTCTAATCACAAATTTACAATTTGTTAACTTTTATAAAAACTACTTTAAGGCACTGTTTGGTTCAAAGGAAGGCAGGGAAATGGAAAGATTAGACATTTTGTTGGATTAAGATGGAGGAGAAGAAGAATTTTAAAGGAGAAGAGGAGAAATAACTCTTTTCTTGTGTGGATCACAAAGGAAGAAATTAATTTACTTTTAAACCTTTATAATTTTTGGATTTCAAAACATAAATATGAATATTTTAATCAATAGACTTGAAATATTTTAAATTCTCTCCCATCTCCTCGAAATCTCCCAATATTAGCAGGGAAACAATAATTGGATGAAAAAAGATTTTGCTCTCTTCCATTTTGCTACTCTTCTCTCTTTCCTAAAACTTGAATCAAACAATAAAATTTTATAAAAATTTCTCCCCTCTCCTCCGTTTCCCCCAACTAAGCATTATGTAAAAGTCATATTGATCATTTATAGGCTTAATTGCACTTTGTACCACTAAAGTTTTATCATTTTATGAATTTTGGTACTGTATTTTTTTCTCTTTATTTTGTCACCTTATTTTTGAAATCGTACAAATTTTGTCCAATCATCAATTATTCATTAAATAAAATTGTGTAAAATTGGGAAAATTTCACAAGATTTAAAAAATAAGGTAGCTAAATGCTGGAGAAAAAAATACAGTGAAAAAATTCACAAGATGATGAAACTTGGGTGGCACAAATTACAAGTAAGCCTAATTTATAATTAGTTGACTGTGTGTAAATTGATATTGTACAAATATTAAAGTCTATTTTATAACAGAAAGATACTAAATAGACAGAAGTTAGAAGTGCATCATCACGTAATTATAAATTAATACATGCACAAATGAACATAATTTGATACAAATATAGTAATGAAGTTTTAAAACATTTGGATCCAGAATTGGAGATTGTTGAGAGAAGATCTGATGTTGACTGAAACGTGAGTTGTGAGTAGTTGCAAGCATCCGATCCATCCCCGTACATCCACTCACTCACTCACCCACCCACCCACCCACCGTTTTTTCTCCCTCGTGCTTATATATTCTGAAGTTTTTCTCTGCTGTGCCTATGCGTGCGGTCCCATTCCATTTCATTGTTTGTGTTTGTCTTCTCTCACTTGTTTGTCACAGTCCCTCTCTCTCCTTAATGGCTTCCTTTTCTCTCACTTCCTCGTCTCCCCTTCACAAGCCCATGTTCTCTTCTTCCCAATCCCTCCTTCACCCTCTCCCCTTCCATTTGCGCATGCCCCACCACCCTCTTCACCGTCAAACCCCTCTTCTTTTGCCCAAGATTCGCTCCTTGCTTCACGAAAGTAGAGGTATTTATTTATTATTTGTTTCGTTTCTTTTCACGCTTTTTTTTATTTTGTGTGTTGTGTTTGTGTGTCCTTACGATAGCTAGTTTTATTCCCTCTTTGAGCTTCTGTGGTTTCCTGTTTAAAGCTTTTGGGAACCTAAAAAGGGCTGAGATCGAGGCCAAAATCGTCGAGGATTTTCTTTGTGTTAATAGGGCGCATTCAAGATTCATTGATGCGCTAAGTGAATATAGTAATCGTAATAAGTTCTCACCGATCAGTTGGTACTGTTACCACGTTGCCATTCTTCTCGTTTTCCAAATTTAGGTTGTTTTATGCTCAATAATAGTATCTAATAGTAATAATGTTGCCACTACTGGAGAGAACCGAGCTTGTTTTGTGTTCCTCTCAATTCTGGCTAGACTTTCTCAGGTTTTCGGTGGGATGATGCTTATAGGGTTTGATGAAATGTGCAAATCTCAATGTGCTGCATGTTAAATATTGGAAATGGCTTTGGACAGAAGGATGATAGTAACTGCTATATATTAGTCCTAAACAATTTTAGAGAAACTGTTGAGCAGTACCAACCAACAAAGGTTATAAATTTTAGATAGGAGGATGGTTTGGATTTCATTGATAATGCTTTCTTGCTGTGGAGTTCTGGATGGTTATTGACCGATTGTGTGCCTTGTCTTTTGTTTTTTTGGTGCCTATGTTGGTAGCATTTAAGAGATTTTTTTTATTTTTATTTTTATGTATTTGTCCTTTTCCACTTAAAGTGTGTTGTTTGACACTTAACTTCCATACTTTTTGGCATTTTCCAGCTTAGGTTTTTAATAGGGTGTGTAGTATAGAATATGTTACCACGCAAATTTAGCTCAGTGATATAGCTTTGTAGTAGCTGAAAAGAACAATATTGGGTGTTATTTTGGTACTCATTTCAAGTTTGAAGAAGTAAACTCAAACAATGTCCTTAACATATCTCTGGAAGAAAAATAATTTGGTAAAGTTCTATGGAAGAGTTGAAATGGTCATATTGGATCTGCTTAAAAATAAGGATGTAGTTCTCCTTTCCTATTCTCTTATTTTTCAGAATAGTATCTACCAGGATGGATATGTGAAACATGTCCAAACTTCTCACAGAATATAAGTTGCAGTTGGAATAGGTTCATTCTTTTGAATTGTGGTTAAGTTTTGCAAAACTTTTCCTTGTAAATCATTTGTGGCCAAAATAACCTGCAGACAGGCATGTAACATATGGTTTGTTACCTATTATTATCTTGCTCCGACCTGAAAACCCAGCATACAAGACTTGTCATGATGATGTATTTTTGTAATTATAGATCCAAAGCATTATAAACCTAAGGATCCTTTTGATCTTTTTATCCTTGCTTGTTTAAATTTCAAGGAAATTGTGTAGCCTAGTTGATCATTCATCATTGTATTAATTCCTAGTTTGAGTTGCTAGCATTATTGTAATTTATTTTTTTCTCTCGTTTTTTAGAACTGAGGTCAATTTGATAATTTTGATCTGTCATATTTGTTTCCTCATGTGAAGAGCTTTCTTTTGTCCACTTGTCCTTCCTCTTCTTATGGCTATTTTATCAATAGGCTTGGATGCTTGGGCTACCTGACCTCATTACTGCATATTCAAATATATTTTAATTGTTTCCTTTTCAGACTGCCAGTTTGTTTGAATTAAATCACAATGATGGAGTAACCTATTGAATGGGATATACATACATAATGTCCCCTTTGCCACAAAAAGAAAAGGATAAGAGTCAACCATGTAGAAGACATCTGAAATCATTTGTGTTTTTTAATGAGTAGAAAGATTCTATGTTACCATGTTCCTGACAAAGGAGGGAATTATGTTGAAATATTTAACTCAGTGATTGAAAGCTCATACTTTTTTGTTTGTTTATTTCTTACTTTTAGCTGGTCCTGGTTTCAATTTTGTCATTTATGGGATGTCTGTGTGTATTGTGGCTTGAATCAATAGATGGTCTTTTAATCATGTGAAGTTGTTATTTGGCAGCTACACCAGTTAGCAAAGACCTGTGGGAAAATTCGATCCTGAAAAGTGAGACCCCAGTCCTTGTTATATTCTATGCAAATTGGTGTGGCCCATGCAGGATGGTTCACCGTATAATAGACGAGATTGCAACAGAGTATACTGGAAGACTCAAGTGTTTTATACTCAACACAGACACTGACATGCAAATTGCTGAAGACTATGAAATCAAGGCTGTACCAGTGGTATTAATGTTTAAAAATGGTCAGAAATGCGATTCGGTAATTGGTACCATGCCAAAGGAGTTTTATGTGGCTGCGATTGAGAGGGTGCTCAAATCCTAATCACGGACAAGTGCTGGCAAAATCTCAGTAAAGGAGATAAGCTCTTGCCCCTGCATCTCATGTCCATTTTCGGTTAAATTTCTGTTAGCATGTCAGACGACTACTCAACATTGCTGAGTTCTTGTACATATTTTGTGTACTTTTTTTTTCCCCCCCCATAATAGGTGCGGCTGTATGACACTGCATTCGTAATGAATGTTCCACTTCCAATCTCTATAATTTCATTTGAAAAAATTTGTTCAGTTCAACTATAGAGAATATCATAGATGAAATTTGAGTGTTCCTTTGGTACTTGATTCGAACAACTGTTATTGTGGAGGTAGGATTTAATTACCTTTTGTGCTTATTTCCCTTGTTAAACCATTCCATTTTTTGTGACTTCTGTACGTTGATCAGTGTGTTTGACTAAAGTAATAACATATATTCAAAATTACCTGTTTAAATAAGTGAGAGTTAATTATGTTTTTGCTCTTTCATTTTTTGTCAATTTCTGTTTTTAGTCCTTCAAAAATATTTTGACCAATCATAGTTTTTTATAAATTTTTTGTCTGTGTTTTTAGTCTTTATCGTTAACTCAGACCATTAAATGATGATGTTACATCCACATTAGCAGTCACTTGGATTACTACTCTGACATGGCAACGTGGCAAAAAAAATAATTTTATAAAAATTGATATAATTTTCAAGCGGCTTCAGAACTGTTAAAAAATGTAAATTATGAAAATGGTCTCTCATTTTATCACAATTTATGTTTTTAGTCCAAAAAAAAATTAGCCAGTTTTAGTTTCTCGAAAAAAATTTCGTTCGTGTTTTTAGTCTTTTCTGTTAACTTAGACCGTTAAACTTTAATAATTAATTAATTATTATTATTTTACATCCATACAATTTTTTTCCTCAAAATTTATTAACTAACAATTTATTAATTAATTATAACTCAAGTTTATCATAGTACTTTTCTTACCTCTTTATCGCTATGCTTTGATAATTCAAAGTATTCATACATGTAATTTTTTTTTTTGGTGCATTTATGCTGTAAAATAATGTGTAAAATAATAATATAAATTATGTGAAAATAATAATTAATTAATTAATTAATTAGTAAAGTTTAACAGTCTAAGTTAACATAAGGGACCTAAAACACGAACGAAAAAATTTTGAAAGACTAAAATTGGTCAAACTTTTTTTATGAGAGACTAAAAACATAAATCGTGATAAAATGAGAGACTATTTTCATAATTTACATTTTTTGGTGGTTTACAATTTTTAAAAAATAATTTTTTGTCACGTGGCTGTCACGTCAAACTAGTAGTCCACGTGGCTATTAATGTAGATGTCACGTCATCACTTAACGGTTCAAGTTAACGGTAGGGACTAAAAATACGGATGTAAAATTTATGAAGAACTATGACCGGTTAAAATATTTTTGAAGGACTAAAAACAGAAATCGACAAAAAATAAGAGACAAAAAACATAATTAACCCAATAAGTAACTTTTGTATATAAAATTTACAAGAACAAAAGACGTTATACTTTTATTTGATAATAGTATTTACTTTGTAATATTTCTTCTTGGTCTATATTCACAAAAAAAAAATAAAAAATCATTTCAACAAAATAATAATAATAATAATCTTGCTCTATAACATTATTAATGGTAGACGTTGCGTTTAACTATGTAGATATTTTATGCAAGTTTTGTTTTTGGTACTTGGATTTTTTTATGCAAGTTTAAGCTTTTGTGTAACAAACTGGAAATAATCTCGTGGCTATATCTGTTGTCCACTTGTTCTTATGCACTTTTGGCTCTTCCGTGAATTATCAACTGCCTTGACTTTTAGCTACAGCCTAGAGATCTTGGTTCTGTTGACGCTTCATCTAGTACACCAAATTCCTACTACTTGAGCTTTATATAATTCCTGATGTGATGGAGCATAATTTATGTATTGATCCCATGGAGTCCCTAACATTAGAATTGAATTTAATTAACTGAAACCCAGCTACTCATGCGGTTGTGATGAGCGTCTCGAGGGAAGCCTAAACAAATTAGTGTAGAATTTTTGTATGCTCAAAAAGATCAGTGATTAGAATTTTCTTACGGGCAACAGGCAATGGATAACAAGCTCAGTAACTTGAAATAATTTTTGTATGGTGCGGAAACGTATATGAAAGAAATAGTGGGGGGAGACGATGGGAGACATACCTCCTTTTATTTTTTATTTTTTATTCCCTTCCCCCCCTGTTCCGAGAGTTTATACCTGTTTAGAAAATAAAATAAAAAATCACACACATATATTACAGATTAATTGAAAATTATATTCCAATATTTTATAATTTTTAATCATAATTTTTCATAAATACAATTTGTCATTATTATTATTATTATTTCATTTTAAATGTTATTGTTTTTATATTTTTTATAATTAGTTCGTTTTGAATATTAATTTTTATTATTTTCTAATTATTTGTAAAAAGTTTGTTATCTACACCATAGCCATAAATCGTGCGACACACAAGATTTCTTTTAATACAATAATCTATCAATTTTTGATTCATACATCAATGTTTTAATTATTGAACTATTTTTTAATTTATATTTTATCATCTCAACACTAGCAAACTTTCATTTATAAATAGAATTAGATAAAGAATTAAATCAATGAATTTTATATTTTTTAATGGAGAAATCTTATCATCACATTTTTATATTTTTAAATTATAGATAATACAATTTTGTGAAATATACGGTGTTGAGAAAGGTGGACACACACATCAAAAGCAATAAAAAATATCAAATGGGTAAATTAACCTTTTTCAATTGAAAGAACCTACAAGGAGCATAATAAACTTTCATAGAAAAAATATCTAAACAACCCAAACAAATAACTATATAAGTCACTGATAAAAGGACACCAATTTTTTAACATGAAAAACTCCTTTAATATGAAAGGTAAAAATCACGGGACCTAATTCCAAAAAGTCATCTCTATGAAAATATGGGTGCCACAAAGTGTCTCCAATCAACAAGGATATATCACAAACCTCCCCTACTAACTACCAAGAAAAAGTGGAAATTACCAAGAGCAACAATCAACAATAAATACTCACAAAGGGTATAACAACAACAACCCCAAAAAGGATGAAGAAAAAGAAATACAACCATTTATATATAATCCAAAAAAGCTTTATAGCCAAAGACATGTAAGTGGTCATAGGAAACATCCTACCACACCCTATCAAGAATACTAGCGTGCAAAGCAAAAATTAGAGATAAGCTAATAATATAAGCAACAATTTATAAAGTCTTACCCCCAAAAAAATCTAGGCAACTTGGCTTCGGAAAGCAAACATTTGACTTTTTCCATTAACATTTTATTCATCCTCTTTACTAGGTCACCATCAAAATGAGGAGTTTGGGGAGACATCTTTTGGTGTCTAATACCCTACTGAACATAGTACTCATCAAACAATAAACCATACTCATCACCATTTTAGTGAGAACACATTCTAGCTTCTTTCCTGTTTCTCTCACAATTATAGTCTAAAACTACTTAAAGACACCAAACACCTGGTTTTCACTCTTCAAGGCATAAACCAAATTCCTTGAGTAATAATCAATAATAAAAAAAAAAAGACAAAGCAAAGTGCACCACTAAAAGTCTTAGTCTCTATTGAACCACAAAGATCATAATGCACCAACGCAAACACCTTTAATTTTCTAGTAGGAGGATCACTCTAAAAAAAGACTTTATTTTTCTTCCCAGCCAAGCAATGAGAACACTTCTCTCAGTTTTGCACCATTTAAACCTGAAAGAAGAATTTTCTTTTCCAAACAATTAAGTCCCTTCTCGCTAATATGGCTAAGCCTCTTGTGTCATAACCCAACAAACTATCAAACTCAATTGCATTGATAAAGTAAAGAGAAACTAGAACTTCACTTCAGTATAAACCAGAAAACTTTAATCCATGTACCACAACTAAAGAACCCTTGGTGAGTTTCCAATTTCCACCTCCAAAAATACTAATATAACCATCATTATCAAGTACACAAATAAAACTCAAATGCAAACAAACGTCTAGTGCGTATCTAACATTTTTCAAAATTAATTCTATCCCTATATTAGGTTTTGTAACACTCTAAGTTCTAGTAATCTTTGTTTAAGTTGATTAATCAATATTACAAGTGAAACCCTAATTTAAATCATAAAAATTTAATTAAATAATTTTTTTATATAAGTTTCAGCTGTTAATTATATTGAAACTTAAACTGTGCTATAGAATAGATAGTGTAATCTTGTACTATTTTTTGTAAGCAGACAACTAAATATTTTATGAAAATTATTATAATTAGACATTATTGATCATAAATAAACTTCTATGAAATTTTTGATTAATTCTTACGTTACATATTAAAATAATATTATTTTATGAGAATGTCAAATGTGTATTTTACAAGAAGCTTTTGGGGAGTTAGAAAAATACCCTCAACCAATCCTCACCCATATTTAATGACTAAATAGTCAACCCATGTTATAACATGCTAATTAAGCCATTAAATCATTAATCTTTATTACTTCAAATGTGTGTTTACTTGTGTGTTTTTAAGGCATGTTTACCCAAATTTTCACATTAAGAACATAGAAGCTATGTTTTATTGCTTTTGAATAAATGCAGATTGGATGGCATAGACGAGAAACCAAACAGGTTATAAAATCAAGTGAATCAATAATTTAGTTCTTGAAATTATAATGGCCGGTCAAATTGGTTCCTAAATCAATAAAATGGCAAAATGGTTCTTGACATTGTACATCATCAATCAATTTAGTCTCTAAAATTATAATGGACGATCAAATTAGTCCTTGAAATAAATAAAATGGCACAATGGTCTTAAATTATGAATCAATTTAATCTTTGAAATTGTAATGGTCAATCAAATTGGTCCCTCAAATTAAAAAGGCTTAATTACATTTTTTGCCTCCTAACTTTTAAAATTTCACAAATTTTGTCCTTAATGTTTTTTTCATGTATCTTAACACATAATTTTGCTAATTTTATCCTAACGTTAGTTGACTGCCTTGTATTTTCAAACCCCTAAAATGCAATTAAGCCCTTAAAAGATGGTAAAAATGTAAAAAGTGGAATTTGAATGCTTGACCTCTTCTTTTCCACAACCACCAAAGTCACGTCATATGAATTATTTAGTTTATAAATAAAAAATATATTATATATACCATTACTACATTTGTTAATTGCACTTTTGTTTCTCCAAATGCATGTTTATATTTAGAGTTTAATGGCCATATACTGTCAGTATAAAAAGTTTTACATTGTCAACTAATCAAAAATCATCGTTTTTATGACTTTTAAAGTAATTATTGTAAAAGTCAACAAACTTACCATACATGATGGTTTGTGATTAAATAATAGTATAAAACTACTTTACATTATCAGTGCATAGCCTATTTTCTTTTATATTTATTGTATGAGAAATATTAAAATTTAAGATGATAAAAAAATATTTATTAAATTTTATTTATTAAATTACATAAAATTATTTATTAGTAAAATTATATAATTAATATCTTATAAAGTTATTTATTAAATGTATTATACCATTATTAAATATTTTTATACAATTATTTCACTATATAAAATTATTTATTATTTATAAAGTATTTATACATCTTCCACCCTTTTATTTGCAAGGTAGTTGTTTAGAAATAAAAATATTCAATAAATAAATTTATCATCTTAACTTTTAATATTTTTTATATAAATACAAACACACTTAGGGGATCAAAAATGCAATGAGCAAATGCAATAATGCTATATCTAATATTTTTTATATATAAACTAAACAAGTTAAGGGTTCAAATTTTACCTTAACTCCAATACTTTTACTAGTTTTTGAAGGTTTAGGGGAAAAATGTACAAAGTTTTGAAAGTAGGAGGCAAAAAGTGTAACTAAGTCTTTTTTAAACAATATATTCTCTTGCCATGTCAGCGACAATGTTAGTTGGGACAAAATTTGCATAATTATGCAAGTTTATAGTCAAAATGCACAAGGAAAAAAAACTTTAGGGGCAAAATGCATAATTACACTTTTTTAATTTTAAGGACCAAGTTAATCCACCGTTAAAATTTCAAGGACTAAATTGATTGATAATTTACAATTTCATGAATTATTTTACTATTTTATTTATTTTAAGGACCAATTTGATCATCTACTACAAATTCAAGGATTAAATTGATTGATAATGAAAAATTTTAGGGACTATTTTTCCATTATATTAATTTTAAAGACTAATTTGATCGATCATTATAATTTCATAGACTAAACTAGTAATTCACTCCTTTTAAAATCTTTCACCAATTTAAACATACCACTTTTTGTACCCATTCTCAATGTCTTATACATGCATAAAGGAAGAAAGAATTCAAATAGAGGCCTCTCACTCTCATTTGTGCCTCAAACACCCTCCCTTCTCCTCTCATTGCCACAACACTCTTTCTCTTTCCTTCTTAGGTTATGTTTGGATTGATGGTATAAAATTGAATGGAATGGATCGGAATGGAATGAATTAGAATGGAATGAAATGAAATAAAAATGTCATTCTATTGTTTTGATATTTTATAATGGAACAAAACAACGATTTCATTCCATTGTTTAAAAAAAGGACGGAACGGAATGAGATATAACTTTTTAATTCCCATATTATTCTTATTTTAATTATATTATCCTTAAAAGACTAATGATTAGGATAAAATTTGTAAAGATAAAAAAGTCATTTTATAATTTGAAAACTTAATTCCATCAAGTGCACTCCAAATTTGGGAAGAAGAAAATTAGAGTTAAATGATAGAATATATTCCATCTTCTTCTTTTATATTTCATTCTTATTTTTACAAACCAAACAATAGAACAACTTTCCCTCTCACTCCATCCCTCTCTATTCCACCCTTTACCACCAATTCAAACATAGCCTTATTTTTCTTCTATTTTCACTTTTAAGAAAATTGAAACTTCAAGCGCTAAGGCGTCTCCATCCTTTAAAGACCATTGTTCTTGCATCCAATTTCATCTTTCTTCAAGAGTCGGTGAGTTATTTTCAACTCTTCCCCTCCTATCCCATGCGCACACTCCTAGTACATGACACTAATATTGTTCCCAGTACAATTTAAGGAATTTTAGGAAGTTGGTGCATGAAAAATACGGACATATTTATTATAACTAGGTAATAGTTCTTGGCAAAAACACGAGGCAAAATACAAAGCAATTCATTCAAGTAATTGCCATTATTTTTATAGAAAAATGACAACAAATTCAATTGGCAGGAAATTAAGTAGCCAAAAGTTGACATGTAGCAGGAGGATGGTTAGATTTATTATTATATAAAATACTTTTAAATAAATTACATAAAAATCATAATTGGATGAGAAGTATAAATTAAGGAAATTGATGCGTGTCAAATACTTGGAGATATTTATTATAAGTTATAACAAGCTAATAGTTTCGTGTAAAAGTACGAGGCGAAAACAAAACAATTTATTCAAGTTATTGCCATTGTTTTTATAGAGAAATGAAATGACAAAAATTTCAGTTGGCAAGAAATCAAGGCCAGAAGTCGACATGTGGCAGGAGATGGTTAGATTTATTAATATTAATAATTAATAATATATATAAATAGGTAAATAGATTATAGATGAAGGAATTCTTAGTCATATTTAGTCCTTTTAAAAAAAAAAACAAATACTGCTATTTATAGTGGCGACATCGGTCGACCCATTTTAATATTATTTTCTTTGTAAAACAAGAAGACTAAAATAAGCACATGACTGTTCGTTGTCGGTAAGGGCAGACGGGCATGTGTCAGTGAGATTCTAGTATTATGATTCGAAAGTATTCATTATTGCATCAATTTTATGTTTTTTTTTTTTTTGATAAACATCAATTTTATGTTTTATGCCTACAGGAAAGATCACCCATGTATTATATTTCACCATTTTACTTTTAATTGAAAGCACCTTTCAATCTGGGAGGAACCAGGAACATAATAATGGAAACGATAATATTTTACATAGAGGTAAAATAATAATTTTTATAAAAATAAAGTTATAAAATAAGTGTATTTTGGAAAATTTTGAGGACCATATAGTTACATCCCTGCTGTTGGTTATAGTAAATTTCGATCATAATTATATTTTCTGCTATTCTCATTTTTTTAAAATATGAATATCACCACATTTGAAAAATATAAATTGAAGGAAACATAAGGATCGAATTATTTGCTCCATTTTTGTAAAATTCTTAAAACACGGATAAAAAAAGTCATAGAATACTCATGTAAATTATCATAATCACAACTTTACAACCAGAGTAATTCTGTTTTAAAGTTTTAATGATTTAAATTATGACTAAGTGATTCCAATATGGCTTAGGTGGGATTTATCATAGAATAGAGCAATTTATGAAAATAAAAAATTAATTCGAGATCCATTGTTGAGGAAAAAATTAAATTTATTAATTACATTTTTTATAAGCCATAGTTTTCAAAGAGTAATTTAAAAGATTTAAATACGATACCAGAATAAAATACAGTACCTAATATGTACGCAGATCAATATATAATTGGAAAATTTTCCTAACATGAGAGCAATATATTTCGGCCAATTACTGTTAATAAACAGTTAAATTAAAAGAAAACTTTCTATAAAGCATGGACCGATACAAACATAAGAATCTTAGTAATATGTTTTTTAATACTTTCTTTAACATGTTTATTATTATAAGATAAATAATTTGTAAGTTTCACTAAATAAAGTATGAACATAAATTATTTAGTGAAACTTAAAATTTACCAAATCATATTACTTTGATTTTAAAATATTAGTCATTTAATATTTTTAAATAAAAATTTAAAAAGTTATTAGTACTCACAATTTTAGAAAAATGTAAGTGTATTTAATTAAATTACCTTCTTATTCTATTAGGGTTTTTTTTTGTCATTTTACTTAATGAAAATATCAAGAGATTAGAATAAAATTTTAAAAAAATTATTCTTTTTAAATTTTAAAGTAAAAGATAAAATAAAATAAAAACATTTCTTAAGATGACTAATATTTCAAAATAGAAGTGACGCCATATTTTAAATATTTCTAACTAATTTTTAAAAAATATTAAATACATTTTATATTAAAAAATAGTATGAGAAAAAAAAGCTATGCACTGACAGTGTAAAGCTGTTTTACACTGTTATTCAATCACAAACCACCATATATGGTAAGTTTGTTGACTTTTATAATAATTATCTTAAAATTCATAAAAACGGTTATTTGTGATTAGTTGACAGTGTAAAATTCATAAAAACGGTTAAAATTCATAAAACTTTTTACACAGACAATATATAGCCATTAAACTTAAATAGTATATGTATTTGCAGTATAAAAGTTTTTTATATTGTCATTCAATCACAAACTGACATATATAATAAGTTTGTTGACTTTTATCATACCTACTGAAAAGTCATATTAAAGATAATTTTTGATTAATTGACAATATAAAACTTTTTACACAAAAAATACATGCTTATTAAACTCTTTTATACTTTTAGTGTAACAACTATTTTTAATCTAGTCATTTTTATTTTATATTTTTTACCAAGACACATATTTACAAATTCATCTGTTTTTTATAAAATAAAACAAGGGTAAATACTTTATGTTTTAACAGTGTAAGACTTTTTATATTGTTATCGAATCGAATCACAATATACAGTAATAAGTTTGTTTACTTTTATAATAATTACTTTAAAAACATATATATCATAATTTTTAATTAGTGGATAATGTAAGCCTTTTATATTGACTCGTAAAACAGTTACATCGATGATGTCAAAAAACAATTACATTGACCTTAAATATTTAGAAAAATATTTATTATCTTTTTTTATCATCCAAAAAAATGATCTATTTAATTTCTTATTGATAACAACATAAATCAGTGGGGAAGCACAGTAATTAATTGAGCGTGAGATCCATAATAATTGATATATAGGGAATAGGAAAAACAATGAAATAACAGTAATGATATTGTATCGGCCAAAACGGAGGAGGATATATGTACAGTATGACATGTGGCACGTGCGGCAGAAATAGAAGGTTCGAAAAGCGAAGCGAGGCGCCGAAATGGAAGGTTCGTGATACGCTTGGAGCCAATGAAAGGGCACTTGTGTCAGAGCGAGTGAGTTGACTGTACAATTTTCTTTTCTTCCGTTCCTCCCTTTTAGTCCCACCTTGGTTTCCGTTCCCCCAAATTCCCTCCCCCCCCAATGGAATCTCGCAAATTAGCCGCCATCCTCTCCTCCCTCGTCTCCCAGCTCCTCCTCCTCCTCCTCCTCCACATTTTCCCTCCCAATTCCCCCCCTCCCAATTCCCTCCTCCCCCTCCTCCTCTTCTCCCACCAGGTCGCCGCCACCCTCCCCCGAAAACGAAAACGCAAACGCGATTCCCCACCACCACCACCAACACCATCTCTCCACACTCGCGCCCCCGACTCGTTCCGCAACACCTTCATGATGACCTCCTCCACCTTCGAGTGGCTCTCCGGCCTGCTCGAGCCCCTCCTCGAGTGCCGCGACCCCGCCGAGCTCTTCCCTCTCAACCTCTCCGCCGGCGTCCGCCTCGGCATCGGCCTCTCCCGCCTCGCCGCCGGCTCCGACTACCCCGAAATCTCCGCCCGATTCGGCGTCTCCGTCCCCGTCGCCAGATTCTGCGTCAAACAGTTCTGCAGAGTCCTCTGCACCAACTTCCGCTTCTGGGTCTCCTTCCCCAACCCCTCCGACCTCCGCTCCGTCTCCCAGGGCTTCCAAACCCTCGCCGGCCTGCCCAATTGCTGCGGCGTCGTCTTGTGCGCGCGGTTCCGCGTGGTCAACGCCGACGCCTCCACCTCCCGCGTCGCCGCGCAAATAGTCGTCGATTCCTCCTTCCGGATTCTCACCATCGTCGCCGGCTTCCTCGGGGACAAAACCGATTCGCAAATCCTAAAAGCCTCCACTCTCTTCAAGGACATCCAACAGGGAGCCCTCCTAAACGCAGCGTTTAACCAGTACGTGATCGCCGATTCCCAATACCCTCTGCTCCCTTGGCTCATGGTTCCCTTCGCGGACCCTCTCCCGGGTTCCGCCGAAGCGAATTTCAACGCGGCTCACGAGATCATGCGTCTCCCCGCGCTCAGAGCCGCCGCGAGTTTGAAGAATTGGGGGGTGCTGAGTCGACCCGTCGGCGAAGAACTCAAGATGGCGGTGGCCTATATTGGCGCGTGCTCCATTCTTCATAACAGTTTGCTGATGAGGGAGGATTTGTCCGCCTTGGCTTCCGGGTTTGAGGAGTGTAGTAGTGGGCCCCGTGCGTCGGAGGATGAGGCCGTGTCTCCCAAGGCTTTGGCGTTGCGTGACACGTTGGCTACCGTCGCGAGGAAAATTCGTGATTCGAACTCTTGATTGGGGTGTTTCAAGGAGTATGCGATTTTTCAGCTTCCACTGGTGTTGGTGTGGACGCGGGAGTGTAAATACTGCTGCCTCTTGAGCATTGGTGCTTGTTTTGTTTTGTTACTCGCGAAATGGTTCTTTTGTTCTGCAATAATATCTCAGGCCCCTTCATTCTTATGTTGATGTTACTCCTTTGGGTTCACTTTAGATGGACTCATGCGCATGGTGTTTACATGGATGGTTTTATGTCTGGGTTTTGGTTGACGGGGAGTGAACTCATTGCGTTTTCTGTTATTTAGTTTGTGTTGTCCTTGTGGGATTTTGTGTCAAAAGGAAACCGTGGTGCACCCAATTTTGGTGTGCTAGGTTTATGTGAAAGTATTTCTCACCTTTTTGTGACCGTAGTTTTGTAGTTTCGTCGGGCCCATGAGCATTTATACATGATATACATACCGACCATTGCCTGTAGAGTGCATTCTTGATTCCTTGCTTTGCAACTGGCCATTTGATATTGGCACGCCGCAAATCTTTTTGATTTTCAACTATTGGCGGAGCAATTGAACTTGTTTATGTTGTTGCCCTCGGTTTTGGTTTGACTGTGAGATGATGTTTGTAGGGCTTGATGGAATGTGTAAATTTCAATATGTGAAAAATGTGCTTTGCAGACTGCACACACAATTCATGGGAGTTGCGGTTATGGAGGATTTGGAAATTGGAGGGTAAGTTATGCAAAACTTGATCCCTGCTGATCATAAATGACCCCCGGATCCGGATGAATGGGAGGACAGGCAGCTAATGTATGGTTTGCTTCGTAAAATTGTACTGTTTAGACCTACAAAACTAGTTTGCATGTCCCTTCTTGATGATGCATTTTTATCAAAACTCAGGATCCCTTTTTGTCCTTTGCTTATTTAAATCTCCTAACAGTTAAATGATGCCTAGTTGATTATTGTATTGATTTCTAGTTAGAGTTGCAGCCTATGTTGCCTTTGTAAATGATGTCTACTTTGTTTCCTGTTCTCGGTACTTGACTTCTCCCGTATTTTGTTGGAGTTTCTTCAGTAACTCTTTGTCATTGACGTTCCTCTCCCCTTTCCCACCCTTCTTTCCTTCTGGGCTTCTGGCACCCCACTGTTCTGACTATAATTGATGAGATTGCAAACACAGCACGTTGGGCGACGTCAGTGCTTTGTACTCAACACACACACTAATATGCAAAGTACTGAAAACTATGAAATTAAGGCTGTTTTAAAAATGACTGGAGATGTCATCACACTGTATTTGATACCACGCTAATGTAGTTTAATGTTGCTGCCATTGAGATATGAGAGGGTGTTGAAGTTCTAAACGTGGATCAGTGCAGAAATGGGTATAAGCATTTGCTCTTGAATTTTGAGTAGTTTATCAGTTTATTAAACATTACTGAGTATTGTACATATTTTGTAATTGTATACTTCCAAAATGGGAGTGAGACTGCTAATGATCAGCCTTCAGTGTACCTGGTTTTTTATGAAATATCTTTTTGCAGCCACGAAGACTATCACAGACACAGTGAATTTGATTGCTCTTTTGTTGCTTGATTTGAGCAGTAGCGGCTACTCTGCAGGGCCATTTTGATTACACCGTATTAATCATCAATTCACCAGCGCAGTACGACTACGGTGTGAATTAGGGGTGTTGGTGGGATTGGTCAAGATGGATTTATTTGTGTCCATACTTGACCCAAAATTTTGATACAATCATTTGTTTATTCGAATCTGCACCTGACTCAATTAAGATCCAATGATACAAGGAATAAAGATCATCCTAACTCAATTTGTTGATACAATATATCAATTTTAACATTTTATATAGTTAAATTGTAAAATTAAAGAAATGTACAACTATAATTAAGGTATATTTCATGATATATGTTTTAAGATAAACAATATTAATATAAATATAATATCATACTATATAAAGCATTATCTATTAAACCAAAAATTTGTATTATTAATACATAATTATTTAAAAATTATACTTTTTAAAAAATATATATAACATTAGACAGGATTGATATAACCTAAAATATAATATAAACCCATCTTTAAAATGCATCGAATCTAATTTTGTGAGCCTGCAGCTATTAAAAGTACCTTCTGACCAAATTGGATTAGTGCGACAAGTCGTATACACCCTAATATGAATCTTGGAGTTCTCATGGTACGATAGGTATAATTTCACACACTTGCATACCAAACTATTATCTTAAGGGGGCATTTTTTCATGCCCAAGAATTATGATTGTTGGAAATTATGAATTTTAGAAATTATGATTCTCACAAATAACTAAAATCTGTTTGGTTGGTTATAAAATTTTTGGGGAATGTTTATATATGTTTTCTGGAAAAGAAAGAAATTATTTCAAAACTTTATATAATTGTATTAAATGAGTTAATAAGAGTAACGTGACATTTCTACTATTAAAAAAGGGTAACGTGAAAGCATAGCCAAAAACTACGGAAACAATTTTGTGAAAAACATAGCTAAAAACTTTACAACATTAAAACTTTCCTCCCGCTCGGAAAAGTCAGATTCTCACCTCTTTAGGGGAACAATTTTGTGAGAAATATAGCTTAAAAAATTGCTAGGAAACAATAGTTCTTGAAATATTCCCAACTTTAGATTCTTGCGAAACTAAAAACTTTTCTTATACCAAGTATCTGCTAAGAGAAATAGTTACTAAATCAATAAATAAAAAGGTTATGTTAGAAATCACAATAAAATATATTAGTAAATTAGATGTTATACTGTTTAATAAAAATTAATTTTAAAATTTTAACTATGGCTTATAAAACCAATAATATAAATATAGATTTGGCTTTTTTAAAGTAAGGGGTTTGTTTTAAAAACGAAAATGAGGAATTATAACTATTAATTAAAATATTAATGGTTGAAGTTGTTGTTAAATACAAATAAATGTGTAAGGAATTATGTGGTTGTTTAAATCTCATTTGTTTGATTTTTTAATCAATAGTTATAATTTCATCTCTTACTATCCAAAGTGAATCTTTTACTTTAACTGAGTTAAACCCCATAAATATGATCAAAATTAACATTCTAAAATCTGAGAAGAAGAGGTATGCTAAAGATTATTTGAATAATTTTTGTAAAATAAAAAAAATCATTTTTTTATCATGTATATCATGTGCATAAGTTAAAGAACATTAAATAGAGTTTCTTAAATGTTTTAAATTACTTGAAAAAAATAAGCATTTAACTAATTAGTATCCAATTCATTACATGAGCATTTGTCTAATTTAAGTAGAAAAATAGGAGTAATTTAAATTAAGAAGAAAAGGAAAATTAAAAAAATTGAAAAATAATTAATTTCAAGATATGAGTAATTAGAATTTGTAATGAAAAGATAAATTGTAATATGAAAATAAAATTTTATAAATAATTAATAATTTTAGAATTTTAAAAAAATATATAAAAGTAAATACTGTACAATCAAGTGTTATAAAAGATATTCTAATTTTCAAAAATAAGGAATTAGATTTGTAACATGGAGGGTTAGCTTTAGAGGTGTCAAAACAGGCCACCTAACCTTGCCTGGTGGGCCAAAGGGTGAAAAACAACCCCGCCTGACATGTATTACTTATAGGTTGCACTTTTTTTGCCCCTGCCTGACCCATTGGCTTGTTTTGTTTTTTTTTTTTCCTAACTTTATTTAAATTTTACAAAAACAAATACTGAGCCAAAATAGGCCTGATAGTTTTTGGGCCCACATTCTGTCGATCTGATTTGGCCCATTTGGCCTAGTTCTTTTTAGGCCACAAATCTCAGAGCCCAGCTCGCCAAGCCATTTTTCACAGCTCTAGTTAGTTTGTTCTATAAAAGTTAATTAAGTAAAGTAGTATATAAGATTTAGATCGTGTGTGATGTAACTTTCTTTTGGTTTCTCTTCTTGAAAGGAAAAGTTAGACTAAACACATTTTTAAAAAAATTCTTAAAAAAATAAATAACTTAATTTTTATAAAAGAAAAAAATAATAATAATTAAAATAAAATTGGGTGAAGGAGATTTTAGAAAGAAAAAAATGGTTTCTTTTCTTTATTTACTCACTCTATGTCTCTCCTTGCTCTCCTATCTCTTCCCCTACTTTCTTTGTCTCTCCTTTCTCTTCTTCTATCTCTTCCCCTACTCTCTTTATCTCTCCTTACTTTCTCATCTCTTCTCCTACTCTCTTTCTTAGGTAATTTCTTTTAAGTTTAAAGAAATAAAAACTATCAAATAATTTTTACTTTATTTTTAAAATTCTTATTTTAAGTTTAATTTTAAAATAATATTTAAGAAATATTTTTTTATTAATTTTACAAGAGAACTTTTGAAAACAAAAAATAATTATTTTTCTGAATTAATTATTTACCAAGCATACACTTACTCTTATAATAAGTAGATTTCTTCCAAAAATTCATATTTGTAATCTATTTTAGTCTAATAATGATCACATAAATGAAAGAGTTCAATAGCTATATATAGTCAACATAAAAAGTCTTTTTACTATTAACCAATTAGAAATAATGTTTTGTGTGACTTGTAAGGTAATTATAAAAATTAACAAACTTATCATACATGAAAATTTGTAATTTGATGAAAGTGTAAAAAAAAAAAAAAACCTTACATTAGTAGTGCATGTATTATTTATTCAAAATACAAATAAAATATAATATAGAATTATAATATGAAGAGAAAAAAGGTCATACATTGACAGTGTAAAATAGTTTTACACTGTCATCCAATCACAAACTATTATGTATGATAAATTTGTTAACTTTTACAATAATAACCTTAAAAGTCATACCAAGGATGAATTCCAATTGGTTGACAGTGTAAAACTTTTTACACTGACAGTACATGACTATTAAACTCTAATATGAATAGCTTACACAAATTTGAAACCTCCCTTCTATTCATATACAAATTCGAAACCTCTCTTATTAATCGGCAGTATTCTGAAAATCAGATAACCTTAAGAATTAGATCTTCCAAAAAATTAGTCAAGAACTCAAGATTCGTTAAAATTGGTGGTTCATTGGTTTAAACCGCGGCTTTTGTGCATGGTGATTTTTTCTAAAAAAACAAGTGCTAAAAAACTTTCTACCAAGATTCAAATATGGGTGCACCATTGCTCCAACACCATAACTTCTTATTATATTACATTTTAGATTGTATTTAAGTTAATATATTTTTTTTATTAATAAGCAAGTAGAATAAAGAATTTATTTGTTTTGTTTGTAGACAATCATTTACTCACACGTATCTATAAATACAAATAATTTTGTCATTCTGAATTACAAAACTTATATCTATGCATACATTATTTATATCAATATGTTTGGATTGATAAAAATTAATAGTATAACATTTTTATAGATTCCCTTAACCCCTATTAGATGGATATTTCTTTATCGAGAAATACTAACAACACTTACTCTCTTTATTATTGACTGAAATTTACTGAAAATCACAAATTTTGGTCAGTGTCATAAATGAGAAGTGATACCTACCAAAATTTGTGATTTCTAATAAAATTCAGCAAACAAAAGAGTGTTATAAAGTGTGTTAGAGAAAGTGTTATTATCATTCCTCTTTTTTTATGATAGTCGATTCGACTTTTTAAATTCAAAGTATAGAGATCTTGAGAAAAAAAATCCTTTTAAATATTTAGACATGATAGTTAAAGAAACCTGTGATCATTTTCTCTACCTTCATTTGGTATGTGACATCTCTCTCTTTCTCTTGCCCTTATTTTGGTGGAATCGTCATATGTGTATTGTTTGTTGATCATCAAATACGTAACGTATATTAATCATTAGACATGCAACACTTGTCTATCATTGGATGATTATTGTTTATCTAAGACGAATGGTGGTTTAGTAAGTAAGACAAAGACTGATGACAGTCTAGCAAAAGAAACTTACTTTGTGCGTGCATTGTTGTGAACAAAAATGTCTAGGCATATTTGTTTCCTTATATTCCTATGCTTGTCATATTTGTAATTTAATGCACACATATTCTGCATTTCATGAGACGAATGATGATGATAAAGGATTAAAGGCCTAACGAAAGATTGACATGTTACTTGAGAGTGATTTCTTAGCATCTAATTGTGTTGCATATAGAAAAAGTTCCATGTTTCGGTGCATTTGAATTGGGTAAGGGTGAAGGCCAATGAAAAAAAAAGAGAAGAAAAGTTGAGAAGACCTTGTGATTAGTATTGTGCTGAACCCTACGAGAAATTGGGGAACGCATGCTAAACGGTATTATCCTGACTAATTAGCGACTAATATTGAGCCAATTGAGAATGTCCCAACTAGGCATGGCAAAAAAATTCGCACCTGCAGATAAAATCTGTCACGGGTAGAAAACGAGTAGTTTAAATGGGTATCCGCAAATAGTTTAAACGGGTATACGTACTATCCGTTTACTAACGAGACAGGTACGGGTATCATGGCACCTGTATCTGCGGATACCCACTATTCGCTATTGTATATTTACTTAAATACCATTATATATTAAAATAGGTAAAATTACATAAAATTTGTCCTAAAATTTCAAAACATTGTTCATTGCAAGAGAAATCTTATACAATTATATTATCGGGGGAAAAAGAACATAAATTTGTAGTTCTTTAAACTATTTTTTTTTAGAAAATTTGTTAGAATATTTAAAATCTATGTTCAAAGTGATTATTTTAAACAATTCTTTAATTTATAAATTTAAAGTGAATATTTGCAACACCTTATGGTTGTCCATAATACACAAAATAATTTGTTATTTTTTTATTTTTTAGGAAGTATCTGTAGATATCCACGGATACCTACGAGTATTTTTAATATCCGCGAGTATCTGCTTAACAGGTACATGTGCAGGTAGGTGTGCACAGAGCAAGTTTTTATCTAGTAGGGCGGGTAGCTACTACCCTTGTTCATCTCGCCCTGTTGACATCCCTAGTCCCAACGTATTATGGATATGGATAAATGTGACTACATTATTGATGTTACACTAAATTGGAGACATATACTCTTGAGTTATCACTCCTTTATATGACAAGCTAAATTAAATGGTGACAATTAGGGACAGAGGGACATCTATTTGTGGGAGGGTTTAGGCCACTCCTGACTTTTTCTTTTTTAAATTATAAATTAGTAATTGATAATAATAATTGGGTGTGTGTGTGTATATATATATATATATATATTAGTCATATGGACTTGGCCTAAACTTTCAAAATTGTAAACCCCATTTTCTCCCTCTCTCTCTGTCTTTTTTTTTTTTTGGTGCCTTGTGCCCTTAATTAAGTCAAACCACAGGGAGTTACACAGGAGTCGTCAAATATCAATTGCTTTTTTATCCATAGGTGCCAAAAATAGAATTAAAGGGGGTTATGAATTAGGTAGTATTATTACCCTCATTGTCTTTATTCTTTATTTTTTTTATTCAACCATTGCAAAATAACAATTTACTGCTTGTGATTTATTCCAATTTTCAAATCTCTCTTTACTATTTTTTAATCACGTCTACGCGTATGACTTGAAATTGGTTCAAGCAATTTACCATCATTGTATCAAACTCAACGATCCATGAAAAACTAATTTCATAATATTATTTTATAACAATTATCGTCAATATTATTTTATAATATTTCAATCAAATAGGTCTTAATCAAGAGTTATATTAAATCTATCTAAATGTCATTTTACATGTCTTTCTCTCAATAACCTTTTCCCGCTTCCTGCTTTTGCATTTTTTTAAAGAATTTTATCTTTTATTGTGGTATTTAGATTAATTGACTATATTAGTTTAAATCTAGCAGTTGTTTACACCGTGTAGAAACATAACAATTGTTTTTCTTTAATTTTTTTTATAAGTCTTATTAACAAATGTCACAAATCTTCTTAATTATTTTTAATAAAAAAATTCCTCAAACATGTGTTTTGTTAATTGAATTATATTTGAAATGATAGAATGACCATCGCAATGTTTTTCTAATTTTGTTGTTGTCATTTTCTTTATTCCTCAATTTGAAGGAAATTTACTTTTTCTTTGACCAGTTATTTTGTATTTTTGGTCTATTTGAGATAGTGCTTATTCATGTTTATTATCAATTGAAATTAATTATTTTAATTTCTAGTACTAAAAGTTGTTTATTGCAAATAAAAACAAGCCTTCTGAAGTTGTTGGCAACAACATACTTATTACAAGCAAGCATAAGCGTCAAGTTTCCAATTTTTTATGGCATTATTGAGTCGTCTTTGATATGCCAAGAGTTAGTTTACACAACCTAGCTTTTGTGTTATTTGTATAATTGTATTGGATCTTGAAGTGAAAGAAGTTGCATTCGAGTTCAAATTTAGTTTGATATTTGAATGTGTTTAGTTGTGATAAGAGGCCTAAAAGATATCTGTTGAATAAGTGATAATTAATCTAATAAGGTCATTTATTTGGATCTAATATATTTATTAAAAAAAATAAGTGAAATAAAAATTGTGAGATAGTACTAATAATTTGCAGGTGGTATAATAGTACATTTGTATGTTTTTTAGATGAAAAAATCATTTACAATCAACACATTTTTTCAAAAGGAAGAATGTTGAAATTCAAACATCTAAATGAGCCGTCAAATACATTTGTAGAGAGTGATCACTTAAATTTTAAAGATCGTTTTGCAAAATCTTTAAGAGTTGAAATCAAAGAAAGATTTGATATGAACCCATTAGAATGTGATCCGAAATTACGACCATAAATATGGAAATATCCAATTAAGAAGTGTGATGAAGTTCAAAGAACTTCTATTAAAGTTGGTCCACATCAAAGCATGTTTTTTTACATATCCAAAATCAAGGGAAAATCATTCTTGTAATTTTCAACCATCATGGATTAAGTTATTTTTGTTTTGGTTGGAATATTCCCCCATTGTAGATTTTGCATTTTATCTACCACGTTTTTTTATTTCATAACAAAGATGGACCTTATGCATTAAATGCATTTATTTTTAATGGATTTTGATCATGGAAAAAGGTGAGAGATGAAAAAAATGTGCATTCTTGGTGCATATAAAAAAAGACCTCACTTTAATTCATAAACATATATATAGGAGGGATCAAGTTACTTCAAGAGTAATTTTTGGTATAGTTACTTCACTTAATAACTCATAGTATATATTAAATTTCAATGATCCAACCGTGAAATTAAAAGATTTTATTGAGTAGATCAAATTTACAAGTTTTTATAAAGTTTGAAAACCATTTGATATTTCATTAAATAGATTTAAATTAACATATAATATATTTTTTTAAAATTATGAGTAAATGTTGACTCTAAGATTAATTAACTACAAATGTCTACACACACACACACACACACACACACACACACACACACACACACACACATTGATATTATCTAATTCATCTTAAACATAAAATAAGATAACATATACACTATCTAAGAGATTATTTAGTATACATCAAACATTGGATAATATAAGAACTTACTATACTCTTATCTTATCCTATTTTTATTCAATTTTTATATCTTATTTTATCTTATCCTACCTTGTTCACTAAACTAACCCTAATTATTATTGTTTATATTATTTAAAGTAAGATACAGGAAAATTGTATGAAATTGATTTCATTTTATTTAATATCTCAAATTTCTTTATTAAATTTAATGTATTAGATAAAATTATTTTTTTATGTATTAATTTTCTTATCATGCTAATCATTTTTAAAATAATAAATACTAGTATTTAAGTTTGTGTAATGCACAACATAAATATTTATTTTTATATAAATAAAATTTATAATTAATAAATATTTTTTAATTTATAAATTATATTATAATTAAAATTTGTAATAAATAAATATTTTTAAACATGTAAATTATATTTTGGATTTATGATAAATAATTTATATTATGATACAATATTATTTTTAATTGTTGATAATTTTTTAAAATATATTGAAATTAAATTTAGAAATAAAGATGAAAAAGATAGATTGAAAGAGATAAACTATTAAGAAAATCAAGTATACAGATAAAGATAAATGAGTGGTTTGAGATGGTTGAGAATTTTTTTGCAAATTTTTAAAGCAAATTAAATCCACCCTATATATTAAATTAGAACTTCTATATCTCATGAGAGTGTTTTTAGCCATCATTCTTTCATTAGGTCGTTTTTAGCTGTCATTCTTCAATGAGAGTGTTTTTATGGATTTCTTTACCCTCTCATATCTTTTAATCTATCATTTTTAATATCTTCAATTCTAAATTAAATTTTAATATTTTTAAAATTAATTATCAATAATTAGAATGACATTGTATCATAATATAAACTATATATTATAAATTTATAGTATAATCTATATGTTCAAAAATATTTATTTATTATGAATTTTAATTATAATATAATTTATATTATATATTCAAAAGTATTTATTTATTATAAATTTATGTTATATAAAATAAATATTTATTCTGCATAATGCACAGGTTAAAATACTAATTATACTAAAAATCAATTAGAATTAGCCTAACAGTGAAGAAAAACTGAATTGTTATTCTTTTTACAATAAAACGGTTAGGTGCAATTATTATTTTATATCATATTATAAACTTTTTTATCATACATAATTTTTAATATGACCATTTTATTTATATTTTTAGCTTATTTTGTATTTTTTATAATTTATTTTTAATTTATTGTTTAATATATTTTATAATATTAAAATGTATCTAATTTAGATTAATTTAATTACTATTAAATCTTTTATGATAATTAATTATAATCATAAAATTTACCTAATAGATTTGACCTGTGCAATGCACGGGTTAAAATGCTAGTTTAAATATATTTAATATTCTTCTATAAACATGTTTATTAAATTTTATCAAAAGCATTTGATATATTTACTTTAATTATATGATATAAATGATTTTTCATTTTTTATAATAAATAAATATAATCATAAAATTTACATATTAGATTTAACCTGTGCAATGCACGGGCTAAAATACTAGTTTGAAATTAAAATTAAGGAGTATATTTAAAAGAAATAAAAATTTTAAAAATAAAATTATATGCTTAATGTATGTAATAGAAGCAGTGTTTTAAAAACCGACTCGAACCGCCTGGTTGGATCAAGAATTGGTGGTGCAATTGGTCTGAATTGGTGATTAGATAAGGCATGCCATCGACCTGGTATGAATCAATTTGACTCAATTGGTTTTGTGATTAAAGCAGTGAATCGACGAATTGATGTGACCCAAACCAATTTAAACATATTTGTTTTTTTTCCCTCAAAAGCATAAAACGATGTCATTTTAACTATGGTATTGAAAAATAAAATAAAAAAGAAACTCCAAGTGACCACAATGAAACACAAAAGTATCAAAACAAAAATCCTTAGTGTGGTTTGCATCTCACAAATCGCACCTCGTCACACATCCTCACAATCATCGCAGCCTTTGAACATTGTCTCAACCTCGTCATCATCGTAGCCTTGTTTGAAAGTTGTCGTTGCAGCCCCAGCCTTCAAACATTGTCATTGCACCCAGCCTTAGAACTTGTTTTATTTGTTTAAAACTCATGGATGTTAAGGGATTTGAATTTAAAGAATGAGCTTGTGGAATTATGTTTGTTGTGATTTTTTTGACTTTTTTAAGGCATGGTATGAAATTTTAATAAATTTTATAGGTATGAAATTTATGTCATTAATATTTCTAAATTTTTTTAATAGAGACTGAGTTGTATGGTTCAATTAGTGACTCTCCAATTCAACCATTTACCCAATGACCTAGTAGCCTGATAGAGTCAATGACTGATCTAAATTTTAAAACATTAAACAAAAGTGCTATTCAGTACGATAAGAAAATGCACAAAGCGCATGAATTAATAGGTTGGTTGTTATTTTTTTAAACAATTAAAAATTTAAAGAACATAAAGTGGTTTTTTTTTTTTATAGAAAAAACTATTGTGCTGGTGTTGTTTGGATGAAATTAGTTTCGTGCTCTCCCATGATTTTCAATTCAATACTTCCAATAAATTTTATTATTTATTGATTCTTTATTAGCAAGACCCAATTTTTTAATATTACCATAAAATATTTAAATAGTAATATGGTAATTTTATTTTACTTTTTTAATTCCATTTTATCTCGTCCCATATCATTGATCTAATTAAATATGTGCACACATATTTACCATAATCTCAATCATAATTACTGTACCAAAAAAAAAATCATAATTAACCGTTACAATTTCAATTTTTGAATTCATATTTCACTTTTAAAAAATAAAGTCGAACTAGTGTTTTTAGCATTTTTAAAAAGAAAAAAGGCACGTGATTGTTTAGAGAGGAACTAGGAAGTACACACGCATTTGCTTGTGGCTGTGGTCCTTGTGGAGGACACAGGCCGCGTGGGCTTTTTCTTGGATAAAGGCTTATATAACATAAGGTCCATTGTATGTATCGTATCGCAATCTTATATAATGTCATAAGAAAGTATAAGAAAATTTAATCCAAAAAAAAAAAAGTATAAGAAAAAGAGAAAACAGGCGCTGACAGTGGAACGCATCCATCACAAACCATTTTTTATTGTAAATTTATTGATTTTTATAATAAATAGTTCAAAAGTCATATTAATAATAATTTTTGATTGGTTAATAGTATAAAACTTTTTATACTAATAGTGCATGACTAATAAACTCTAAGAAAAAATATGTCATGCACTTACGATATAAAGTTGTTTTACACTGTTATTTAATTACAAATTGTTATTTATTGTAAGTTTGTTGATTTTTATAATAAATACTTTAAGGATATGTTTGGTAGAGTGGAAATAGAGGGAGAGAGGAAAGAAGAGAGTGAAAGTGAGAAGAAGTAGGTTATTTGGTAGAGTGGAAGTGTGAAGAAATTTTAAAAAAAAATTGTGAGATCCATACACAGTCATTTCCATCCAAATATGAGAAGAAAAGGAGAGGAATTATTGTTTAAAAACGTGCACGGTTACTCTTCGGTGCAAGATAATCGATTTATACTTGCTGTAAATCGATTTATTGGTTTGCAGTGCTTTTTATTTTTATTTTTTCCCTGTTTGCCTTGCTGCTGTTTATATATATATATATATATATATATATATATATATATATAATAATATTATTATTATTATTATAAAAATAAAAATAATATTAATAATAAAAATAAATAATGATAATAAAAATAATTTTAACTTCTACTTTATTTCTTACCTATTTCTCTTTAACCAAACAATCTTAATTTCACTCTATTTCTTATCTATTTCTCTTTTCTTCTCTTTCATTCCTTCTATTTTTTTCCTCTATATCAAACACATTCTAAAAGTTATATCAATAGTAATTTTTTGATAATATAAATTTTTTTACATTTACAGAATGTTAAACTGAAAGTATAATATGCAAATCTAGAGCCTCCAAATTATTCCTCTTCACTTTCACTCTTTCCCTGAATAAAAAACCTACCCACTCAACCCAACACTTAGCCGTATCCTTGTTCCTTCAATTACTTCCTCAGCACTAGGTTCCTTCTCTCCTCGTTGCCCTCTATCTGATTCTTCATTAATCACGTGTTTCTTATATGGTAATGATCTTCGGGATTGATCATTCGTTAACTTCCTGATCAGGACCTTCACGCGGATTCATGTTTGTGCAGCATCCGATTTGATTTCCCATTAATAACGCCGCTTTTATTCTCCAATTACTGCCACTAATTATCGGTATTTCTCTTATTTATTCTCTTTATTACCCCTCCTTCCTTTTTTTTAATAAAAAAATATACTATATTATAGTTGACGCGTGCTGTGGGATTTTGGGTTTTGAGTTCCCTGCTTTTTCCAACAAAAACTGAAACTTTTGCTCCGATTTGGTTCTGATTAGAACAATTTCTGCTCAGTGACCCGTATAGATGAGCAATTGGGGAGGATAATAGCTGCTTTCTGTTCAAATATGTGTTTTTTCTGATAGAATTTCTTTGCTTTGAATTTTGTGTTGCCAGACCTAGGTTTGTGGGACTTAAAATTTTTTGCTGGTTATGCGTTTTGAGTCCTCTGTTGTAGGGATAAATGTTAAGAAATTGTATAAAGTATGTTTCTTTTGATTTGGGTTGTTAGTCTTGATCTCCATGGAATTGGGGTGGAGTCTTGGTTCAATACGTGCCGTGGTGTGCGGTAAGAATTAGGTTTTATGAATATTCGTTGTGGAGTTTTGTCGGTGTCGTTTTCAATCACTAAGTGGGGGACATCATTAAGTGATGATAGACGCTTATGATGCTGTGACTGTGAACTAGGCTCACCATTGTCTTATAATTGGGATTCCCTAATTGTCCTCTAATATATGTTAAATGCATGTATTGAATTGATGCATATAAAGTGGACTGATGGATGGAAATCAGTTTATGTTTTGACTTTGAATATGTTTCAGAGCCTTTATTTTCGGAGGGGGTTGGTCAAGAATCTAATTAGTCCTTAGCTTGATATCCTTACCATTGTTTTGCATTGTGCAATCTGTGAAGTATATACCTTGCATTGGGCTTTCTTAGACACCCAGGCAGTTCTGCTTCTTTGATAGTTCCTAGAATTGATACTCTTATGTCTTCACATGCTTCTGATTGAAGGGGAAAAAAAATCTGTTTTTATCCTGGTTCTGCAGGTCTTGTTTCTCTTAGCAGTTATGGTGCATGGAGTGCTTTTGTTTTCTTGGGTCGTATGGCTAGAGTTTTCATGCTTATAGCATTACCTTCTCACTATGTTGCAATAAGATGTTTCTGGGGATTCGTTTGGTTTAGTAATGTCTTCACTCCATTATGTGCAGGAACATCTGAGTTTCTAGTGCATTGATGGCTACCCCAAGTAAATCAACACCAATAATATCTTCAGACACTTTGGAACCTAAAGGGAAGACTATGACTGAATCAAATGCAAACATTCTTCAATGTCCTGTAAACCAGCAACTCCATAGCTCCTTAGATGGCCCAGTAGCAATCCTTTGGGATATTGAAAATTGTCCTGTTCCAAGTGATGTACGCCCTGAAGATGTAGCGGGTAATATAAGAATGGCTTTGCGGGTGCACCCAGTAATTAAAGGAGCTGTTATGATGTTTTCTGCTTATGGGGATTTCAATTCTTTCCCTAGGCGACTTAGAGAGGGCTGTCAGAGAACTGGTGTCAAACTTATTGATGTTCCCAATGGGAGAAAAGATGCTGCTGATAAAGCTATCTTGGTCGACATGTTCTTATTTGCTCTTGACAACCCTCCACCATCGTCTATCATGCTTATATCTGGAGATGTTGATTTTGCACCTGCACTTCACATTCTTGGTCAGCGGGGATATACTGTTATTCTTGTCATCCCTGCTGGGGTGGGTGTTTCTTCTGCCCTATGCAATGCTGGTAAATTTGTCTGGGACTGGCCTAGTGTTGCTCGTGGAGAAGGCTTTGTGCCCCCGTCAAAGGCTTTAGTGCCACCCCGTGGAGGTCCAATTGAGCTTGCTGGATATTTGATGGGGTGCCATATCAATGATTACTCTGATGTACAAAATGAAGAAGAAGCAATAGTTTATAGAGGGATGTCACAGAGCTATTATAACTCAAGGGAATTCTCAGTGGTGTCACAATCTCTGTCTGAATACAACTGTGGCACATCGAACATGACTTGTTTGCCAACAACTATGAGATCATATAGCCTTCCATCTGGATTGAATGATGTTCCAGGAGCATCTATGCCTTCAAGTGACCATAATGAATGCCAGTTATGGGTACAGCCTGGGGATTTAAATGGTCTCAAGGGGCAGCTGGTAAGGCTGCTCGAACTTTTTGGAGGATGCCTGCCTCTGGCCCGAGTTCCAGCAGAGTACCAGAAAATTTATGGGAGACCTCTTTATGTAGCTGAATATGGGGCAATAAAGTTGGTCAATCTTTTCAAAAAGATGGGTGATGTCATGGCTGTGGAAGGGAAAGGGAATCGTAAATTTGTGTATCTCAGAAACTGGAAGGCAGGCCCAAGTGCTCCTCCTCTCTCTCTGGCAAAGAAAGATAAGAAAGGAAAGGGAGCCCAGGAAGAGAATGTGAATGTTGTCACTGGTGGATGCTCTTCAGATGAGTTCTCTGATGAAGAAAGAGTGGTCATGGAAGAACATGATGAAAGAAGTTGCACAGGAAAGAGCAATCGAGGGAAAGCAGCCAAATGCGAAGGTGGTGACCGTCTTATTGAGCAGTTCAAGTATGAGCTGCAAGAGATTCTAGTAAGCTATTCTTGTCGAATATCCCTAGATTGTTTTGAGGATATATACCAGCAGCGATACAAGAAACAACTGGAATATCAGAAATTTGGTGTGGACAAGTTGGAAGATTTGTTTGAGAAAGTGAGTGATGTGGTGGCATTGCATGAGGAAACAGTAAGCAAGAGGAAGTTCCTGCCTGCTGTGGGTGGTTAGAAAACTTGGGCAAGGGACTGCTATTTGTTTTAACCGTTCTGGTGTTTTAAACTTATGCTCAGGAAATACTTGTTCTCTCTTGTAACCTCATCCATTCTAGTTTATTCCTTAGAAGTCTTGTAAAGAAGATATGCTGGGCGTATGTGTTTTTTTTATAGTCACTGTCCTGCATGCATGTATTTGGATCTTTTCTAAAATCTGTGTTAATTCCCGTCTCTGCAACCGATTAGCTACTTCTAGGAGTCGGGAGACATGTACAAGTAGTAGCTTTTGTACTTCTATCTTGTATCCTATCTCAATATACAATTCTTCCATACATGTTGACTTATCGTGATACTGATTACTAGTTCAGCATCATTCTTTTTATGGTTCTGTACCATGAAATTTCAGTGGGAGTTGATTGAATATGGCCGTCACTTCGTATCTTAATAAATAGAAAATAAAGGGATGAAAATAAGGATAAATACATTAACTAGTAATGAGAAAAAATTAAGCCGAAAAGCCTCAGTTACAAGCGTTGTAGGTTTGAAAGGTCCCCTTAAAACAATTTCTTAAAAGTGGTATAATCATGAACATTACTCATGTTTCTTAAACTATGTGCAACAGAAGGCCAATGCGGATGATAAAGGCAAAGAAAGTACTATATTTGTCATTTCTCCCAGAATTTTAATATATTGACGCCCTAAGAGTTTCTCCTACTTCTAACAAATCCACAAATTTGAAGTCGGGTAAATGAGAAACTCAAAATTCAAGTCAACTTGAAGAACCTAAAAGATTGTTTCAGACAGAGAACATATTTGGCGGGGACTGTGGAGAGCCACTCTCGAGTAAAAAGCTTCTACTGCAATATGACCGAGATGTACTCGAAGATGAAGCAAGATATCTTCCATCTCCGCTGTGAAACGTTGCTTCATTTCTGAGCATTTTCCCTTTGCTTCTTCTGCCTCTATGCTGACTTCCCTGACATTCTTCATCTTCAACAGCTTGTAGAAACTCACTGTGAATTGGTTCTGATGTCTCATACAGAAGCCTAAGTACCTGTTTTATTGAAGGCCTTGCCCTTCCCTCTCTCTGGGTGCACCATCCTACTATAGATATTACTGTTTGGAGCTGATCCAAGTCAAAAGACTCCCTCACATTGGGATCTACTAGCTCCAATAATCTCGTTTCTGATTCCATGTATGGTTGTGCCCATTCTAGCAAATTCCTATTATCTTGAATGGCTCGTCTTCCTGTCACAATTTCAAGTAGTAACACCCCAAAACTGTATATATCGCTTTTCTCGGTGAGCTCTTGAGTAACAACATATTCAGGATCCATATAACCTGGAATTGAATTTAACATCCAAAATTAGGCATTGTAAATGAAGGTATAGCTGTAGTTCCCTGGATATGGAACCATCCTTTGAATCACGTACAAAGCCAGAATCAGCTAAGTGAAATATAGTGAAGAAGAAAATAATTTTATACCTGGAGTTCCCCGGATTTCAGTGTTTACAGGTTCAAAGCATATTGAACCATCTTTTGAAGCTTGTGCAAGGCCAAAATCAGCAATCTGTGAAATGACATCGTACAGGAAAAAGGAGTTAACAGTATCTGATGGGACAGTGTAGATTTGCACTATCCATATGTAACATCATATAAATTTTGCACAGTTTTGAACTCTTGGACTACAAAAAGACAACGAATATTAACAGGAGTAATGGGGGCATGCAGTGCAAGAATCATCCAACCTTAGCAACAAAGTTCTCATCCAGTAAAGTGTTGCTAGATTTAATATCTCTGTGACACAGAGGAGGATCACAATAGAAATGGAGGTACTCCTGCACATGAGCAAATATGAGATTGAAAAGTAAAATCCATAAAATAAAAGAATAAAGAAAAGAAAGGATTAAAAACAGTCAGCCAGTCAATTGAGATAAAGCTTGAAACTAAACCAGTCAGAAATATTACCAGTGCATTGGCCACATCAATCGCAATTTGGATTCTAGTTCGCCAACTTAATGGTGTTTTACCAGGGGCTGTACAAATCAACAAAATATATTACATGAGATTAAGGGGTTAATAGGGAAAACAAGCTAAGATATTTATCTGTTTCCTCTTTACTTTAATGCTATTAGTTTGTTGCATAATATGTTTTATTGTCATTTTCAGTGTGGCTGAAAGTGCTGAGTTAGAAAAAGATGCAGAAAAGCACATAAGATCCACATGAAAATGAATACAAGGACAAGGGGGGAAGATAGAAGTTCCATTTGTAATCTGACCAAATGTTATACTAAATATGTGTTAGGAACCCAAAGTAGAAGATAGAAGAAAGATTGTATTTCTTGATTGCAAAAAATGGAAAATAGGAGAGATAACTCTCCTCCAAGGGTTTCCCCTTCACAAACGATTTCTCCTTTCCCAAAGAGCAAAGCTCAAATCTCAAAATGATACAAAATAGAATCCCTCCTTTCCTCTTAATTCCCCCTATTTATATCTAACTAATTCCTATAACTGACTAACCACTTGTAACTAATCTTACCTTCCCTCCTATCTAACTAACTCCTAACAATATGTTATTCAAAACAGTGTGTGGGTGTGGGTGCATATATTATTATTATTATTTTTAAGGTAGAACAATGTATAGATATTGAGAGGCATACAATGAAGATGATCTTTCAAGCTTCCATTTCCCATGTACTCATACAACAGAAACCTGCCATAGAGATGCAGAAGGGTTTGATTCATTGGTATATTTGTCCAAGAACATAATAAGCACACAGAAACAGATACCTCTCACGTTTTTTAATGCAAAATCCTTTTAAAGCAACAAGATGCCGATGGTGCAGCCGAGCAAGAAGCTCAATTTCTCTGCAGAACTCATCGTCCCCCTGCTCAGAGATTCTGTTCATCCGCTTTACTGCTGCAACCAGGCCATCAGAAAAATGAGCTTTATACACTGTTCCAAATCCCCCTTGGCCAATGATAGTGCTAAAATCCTCTGTTGCCTTTTTTATCTCCCTGTAGCTGAATTTTCGGAACATAGATGAAGAACCTGCATACCACCCCTCACCCCAAACAAGAAACAAAGTAAGAAAAAAATAAAGTGCTGGTTTCAATATATCACTGCTAAGAAAGAAAATAAACAAGACAAATGCGATCAACCAGAACCTTACCTTCCTGAAATTTCCATGTTGCACAAGGAGGTAAGGTTTTCGAACAGGTTTTACCAAAATTATCAGACTCGTCTAGCTCTCTGCTTTTCTGGCGAATTAGAACTATCAAGACTATGAGTGTGATAACAGCAACAGCTGTAACTGCAATAGCAATACCTGGAACTAATGTCAAATGATATGAATGGTGGTTTCCCTTTAAAGGTGCACTTAACAATGGTTGACTTGGGCCATCAGCAACAAGTGGGCTTGGAGAAGCCTTAGGAGCAGGCAAGGATGGGGATGACGCTGAAACTGGCATCACAGTTGCAAAAATATGATCAGTTAAATTTTACTCTGTTGGCAACAATACACAGACTTCATTGTATTCACGGAACAGATATTTAAGAGGGTAAAAAGAAAACAAAAAGAGCAGTCATTTAGCACACATTAATTGATAAAACTAGCCTTTATACAGTTTTTTAAAGCTTAATTTAGTTAATACTGTTTTTATTCTTGTCCTGACATACCAATGGAAAGGGGTTTGTGCAACAATTGCTTATTTAGTGAGAACTGAGAAGTGATTATGAAGAGGATCTATAACATTTAAAAGTAGAGATTTTATCTATCTTATTTGCTTCATATCATAACAAGTCTCATACACATAATTATATAATGTATATGCAGCAGCATTAACACATGAAGAAATTCATGCACACAGAGAGACCCACAGAGGGAGAACATCATGCTGATTCTCATTAAAAATTTTAATTTAAAACTGTTCTTACCAGGAGACCTGAGAAGTTCTTGAACTCCAAAGAAACAACTTGCAATGTCAATAGTAGATATCTTGTCAACTTGGCTTGCTAGTGCAGCAAAAGTGGCATCACGACATGTACTCAGTGTTATATTATCTTCAATTCCGAGATGATGCAGATAACCAATTCCAGCATTTAAGCACTTCTTACATTTACTTTCCTCTCCAAGTGGCACTTTGCAGTTTTTTGTGACCTCCGTAAATCTGGGGGATTGCAGCATATGGACAACACTAGTTCTCCCCTTGCATTCATAATTAACAGGAATTTTTGTCCCGAAACCACAGAAAGCTGTTGCATTTTGGGCAACTCCATAAAGTAGCAAGGTTTGAGATATAGTTTGCAGGCAGATGTCAGAGGCATTTGGAGGGACCCCTAGGTTGCCTGTTTCATTAGCAAAATGAGCAACAGAAATTGCAACGTTAGTATTAATGTAGCGGCAACATTTTCCCCTGTCACCATGGTTAGAGCATAGAGAGGATGCCAGTGTGAAGTTTGAATCAGTAAAGTCCAATGGGCAATCTGCAAAAGAAGGAACAGTGATATTAGATCATCAAATCACATTTATAATCTTCATCTCAATTATCTCTATTGGCAACAGTTTACTACCAGTACATTTTAAAAGATTGACCAGTCATGTTTACTCCCATAAAGTTAACATGCAGCTGCAATTCTCTAGACTCAAGATATCAAGTTACCAGTTTTGCTAACCACTACCCTAAGGGCAATGATTCAAGAATCAAAAACTGAAAAATTTTATTAAAAAATATAACTTCTAAATATTACCAATGCATCTCTACCTTGATTCCCAATAAAAACTTTCTATTTATCGATTCCTTAACCATTGCCCTTAGCAAACTGTAAAGATATATATTGTTTCTGTGACAGTATTCAGGATGCAGGAGATAAAACTATACTTCCAAAATAGGTCCAATCTTAGTTTCATGACATCCTTGCCTTATTAGTTTTGAATACATAATTCTTTGATTATTACTGTTTACAATCACAATGTGTGCACCATGAAAGTTCTTGGCTCCCTGCCCATATGTCATAATTCCCCTTGAATAAGTCTTGAATATGGAAAAGTATTGTGGGAGAGCATCTATCTTAATGAAATGAGTTAGCTGCTTAGGTTTCCAGTGAAAGCAATGAGCCTGATGTTCATAGGCAATAGGCATACATTTTATTTGGGCAAAGCATATATTTTGACATCACCTCTTAAACAAAGGAGAAAATGAACAAGAAGCTAGCATATAATAATGGAATAAACATGGACTTGATATAATTTTATGGATTTTTATTTTTAGTCAAGAGCATTGTTATAATAAGGTTGCAACAAGTTATTGAATTTACTTATTATCCTTTTGCTGGTGAACAAATTAAGAGAGTAGGTTATGTGTCAAGGTTCCTAAATCTTAAGCTATCAAGTGGAAGCCTAGACGTGGTTTATAACTTTATATCTCTAACAGGCAAATGACCTTTGGAGTCAAAGCATGGAAAAAGCACAAGGTCAATAAACCTTGTTCTGAAATTATAATTTAATAAATAAATTATAGTCCCCTTCCTATAGAAATGCTTAAATTAAAGTGTCTTCCCTTCATATTTTAAAAATTACAGTTTCCTCCCCTAAGAGATTAATATGTGCTACAATTTAGTCCATTTTTGTTTAGATGAACCTCTTAAGGTAGATAATTTCTCTTTTTATGGCTTTCAGCATTATTGAGAACTAATTTTGAATCCTATACTATGAACTTTGGGACTTCAGAAGATAAAATGAAGATGTACAAACTACAAAGCATCATTTCATTTACCAAAGTCTGAAAATCGATAAAAGAATGTTCAAAATTAACCATCAGTGATCTTAAAAATTGAAAGCAAACAACAATAAGCTTGTTTACACTAAAATGAATTAAAGTGCAGGACAAATTGATCTCTTGGGAGAGAGGAGTGTAATTTTTAAGATAAGAGAGGAGGGTTGTGTAGTTTAAGCATCTCTTAAGGGAGGAGAGTGTATTTTACCCTAATTTAATTAGAATAGTAGGGGCAGCAATGATGAAACTTTTGACTATTCAATCAAGGACCAACTCACTTGAAAGTACAGTTAAAACCTCATAACTGTTTTGTATCACCAATTACATGCCTTGAATTTCATCACAATTCTGAACACCTCCATTTTACATAGTGACCAGTAAAAAGTACAACAGAGAATGCCAAACGTGCAGGGATAGCCTTATCTAATTTCTAGTCTAGGTTAAATGTGGTCAAATGTTTCTACTTTCTGCTCTTTAGAAGGTATAACTCAGGGTCCCCTATGAGCAAACCTAGAGTAATACCTGTGATTTTGTGGGAGTAGTGGATTAAAAATTTTCTATACTAATTTCTGCAACCAATCTGGTGGTAAAAGCTTTTGTTATGGCTACAATTCCATCATCAAGATACTTGTTCTTCCTGTGTTCAAGCAACTTTTATTTTGGGAAAACAAGGGGGAGGGAAACAAGGTGAGAGAAATGTTAGTTACAAATTGACAATGTGTATAACATGTCTAGATTCATTAACACCTGTCAATCATTTCTCCTCCCTTTTAGTTTCCCAATAGGTCATGAATGAAACGGGGAAAGCAATCATAACTATCACCAATGTGTAAATGCGGCAAGAATAACTAACTATCAAACAGAAGTTCCATTTTCCATATTCACAATCACATTATTAAATACCCGTTCTCATTCATTCTTAACTTCACCGTTCCTTACCCAAGATGGGGTAACAGACAGATGCCACAAATCAATCCACTATTTTGTGTACCCAATATCATTAAAAGGCATAAGGGTAGAAGATATTGAAGCAGAGCTAAGAAAGGAAAGAACTTTTCCATGAACTAACCAGCCATTATGACAGGAAGCTGCGTTCCAAGAAAAGCCAACAATCCCAACAAAGAGGCAAGCCTGAAGAGCATGGTGGAGTTGAAAGAGAAGATAAATGAGCACAGTAAAGAATTTAAGGGCTTGAAGGTACAAAACAAGAGTGTTTGTGTGTATGTGTGTGTTTGTTAGCCACCCATTTTGGGAACACCATTCACCGCTACTGGGGGGTGCTACAATAGGTTTTGCTAGCCTTTTCAGAAAGACCGGTGGGTGTATGGGCGTGTGGGTGTGTGAGAGAAAGAGTGTGGGTGTGTGTGAACGAGTGAGAGGGTTTTGTACTTTAGTTTGTTTGGCACTGAATAAATGTGCACTGAAGAGGAAGAACAGCAATTTTAATTGATGCTTTCGTGGGGTACACCTTTATTTGTTTCAGATTCCACGGTACACCAGAGGGCCCCCCCTCATCTTTGGCACTCCATGCCACTCTCTCAAAATGTTCATGTGACAATTGTTCAAACCTCACAGCTAATGCCTAATGGAAAATACTATGCACAAAAAGAAATTCAAACAAACTAGTTATCTATGAATTTTTAAATTTACTTTAAAATCTTGATTGTTGAATACATAATAATAATGAATTTGATTTGTACGAAATCATGTATATATTTTTTTGTATAAACTTGATAACCGAGAACGCTGCCTTTGTTCAAATAGCACTGTGATTGGTATGTCCTAACTAGTTCAGACAAATATGAAGGACAGACACTTCCTATCATGCTGCACTGCATTTATGAGGGTAAATTTTATTTACTATTTTATTTTATGTTGTGTGTGTGTGACAATGCACTTCTATTTTGGGCATGGGTTGGAGCTTTTTTTAGCTGCCGCCTTCTTTCGTCAGTGCTAAAGCTTCAAACACCTCCATTTCCACTTTTGGTACTTTAATAATGGCTAAATATTTTGTTACAAGTGTTAATTAATTTCAAATCTCTTTTAGGTACATAATATTTGTTTGGCTAAAATACATTTTTTTCTCATTTTATTTTTTGGTTTTAGTGTGATTCTTTAAGTTTAAAAACTTTTACTCTTATTTCTTAAAGTATCTTTGTTAAGTTTTTTGTTAATTTACCACACTAATGTGATCAATTTGATGCACATAATAAATTATGAGAGATGTTATATTAGATAAATGTTTGTCACATAAGGCAAAATTAACATTATTAGTAAAAGAAAATGCCAAAAGGACTAATTTAGTTTAATAGAAACTGCTTTAAAGAGATAAAAGTGAAATTTTTAAATTTAAACGACCAAATTAAAACTAAAAAATAAAATACAGGATAAAAATATATTGGTTTAAATATACTTTTAGTCCCTATAAAATGTCACTTTTTTTTGTTTTTAGTCCTATAAAATTATTTTTTTAAAATGGTCCTCGTAATTTTTTTTTATTTTGATCCTTTATTTATTCTAATTCCTTTAATATATCTATTTTTTTGTTTTAGTCTCTATAATATTTTGTTTATTTTGAATTAGTCCCTTTGAAAAATAATTGGTAAAGACTAAAAGCAAATTGTTTATATATTATAAGGACAAAAACAAAAAAAAAAATATTATAAAGACTAAACAAAATAATAGGGACCAAAATAAAAATAATAATTTTACAAGAATTATTTTAAAAAAATATTTTTATAAAGACTAAAAAAAAAAAAAAACAGTATATTACATGGACAAAATATATTTAAGCCAAATATAATTTACTCTGCTTGTTTCGAGTCACTCCAGCGTCGGCAGACAGTCAGATTCTTTTCTTATGGGATGTAAAAGCTTAATCCTTTACGTGTTAACCGATAATTCTTTCCGTTTCATTTAGATGAAAGACATGGTTTGCCACACTCAAAGCCAAAACCTCAACAGCTATTAAGGGCCTCACAGGTCTCCATCAGCTCCTAAATCGTACAAAATATATGTCATGTAGTTGCATCACCATGTGAGGTTCTGTGGGACATATCACCTTTGTTACTACATGTGCCTATATGTATGTAGTTGTTGCCTTGCGTATGGTGGCCGCAGACAGCACCCAATGGCGTAGAATGGCATGACTCGTGAGGGTGGATGGATGTTGTTATCTGGAGCATATTTGTTTCTGTTTGCCCACGGGTTTGTCTATGAAACGTGTCTGATGGTATTCATTTTTTTTACTTTTTTATTTACTAATGGTACATACAGTTTTTTCCTAGTAGTAAATTAAATTATACTATTATAATTTGGGTTACGTCCATTTAGACAGTGTAAGTTAAACTCGATATTATACTAATAATTTATTTTTGTAAGATGTATATTTCAAAAAAATCATTTCATTTCGATCATGTTCATTTAATTTCTCATTAATATAATATCTTTTTATACTCTTTCGTGATGTTGTAAAATTAAATTTCTACACTTCTTAACAAAATACTAAATATATCAATGATTTGAAAATAAAGTTGTCATTTAAATTTTTAAGATTTCGGTGATGCATTATTAAAACATATACTTATTTTTTTAAAATGTTAAATAACATAAGCATGTAAAATATTATATATTGACTATCAATCATAACTGTTAACTTTAGACGGAAAAAAACTTATGCACTAGTTAAATTAAAAAGGAAAATGTACTTGGTCATTTCCTATCTCGTTTTCCTTTTCGATGAAGTTCTTTGAGGGCATCTTTTGAATATCTGTTTTAGTAATAGGTCCTTTCTTTAAAAAATTAAAGAAAGAAAGAAAGAACGAACTTCATTATACATTTGTCCAATAACGAACTTCAGCGCAGCAAAGTGAATGAATATTAAGCCCGACACAGGCATCAATTAAGAAATGTTAATGTTGGTTAACGTGCAAAATCAAGTTGTTTAGGAAAAGATAATGCCAACAAGACAGGATCAATAAAATATAGTATAATAATTAACAATATATGTGCCATCGTTATCTGCTTTTGGCTAAATAATTCCTATTGAGAAATGATATTTGGAAATATATACAATACAAACCAAACTTATTTTTTAGTTTTAATAATTGAGTTAAAAGTATGAGAAAATAGGTTATACACTGACAGTGTAAAAGTAGTTTTACACTGTCATCTAATCACAGACCATTATTTATTGTAAATTTGTTGACTTTTAAAATAAATACATTAAAAGTTATAACAATAGTGATTTCTAATTGGTTGACAGTGTAAAGCTTTTTTATACTTACAATGCATAACTATTAAACTCTAAAAATATTTTAAAATTAAATTAAAAATCAGTTCAAATTATTTTAATTGAATATATTAATACATACACAAAAAACACACGCATCTACCATTACAACAAATAAGATTTTTTGTAAGAAAAAAATATATTTTCCTTATAAAGCTGATAATAATTCATTTTTATATTAGTATATACTATATAATAGAGTTAGGAACAATTGTATAAACCTTTTTTCTTCTTCTTTTTACTCTGATAAGAGGAACATCTTACTATACTCTGAGTCCTATAGATGTGTCCCATAATAATTGAATAATTTCCCATTCTATTAATTATTTTTCCTTTTTTTCTTTTTATTCTTCGGGTCACCATCATGATGTTATTTGTTGCAACTATTTTAATTTTTAACAACGCAACTGAGCTATATCATAAGACCAAAGCATTCCTAAATTACTAAGCTACATAACCCTTTGGAATCGTTTTAGACAAATTAATGGCATCCGACAATCGAAATAAGATTAAAATATAAAATTCAAGGTATTCTCTTGTAGCCATTCAAATATATGAAGTTTCATTTCCATTTTCCAATATACATACACACACACGCACGCACTTTTCATGCAATACATAATTTGGTGTTAACCCAAAATAGCAAATGGAGGTACGTGCAATTACATTTGCATTCTTTCTGCTCTGCCATTGCCTATATTCACACGTTCATCTTTGTTCTTTTGCAGAATTACCTTCTCATTGCTACTTTGATCAGCACAAGTCTTGTATTTGCTTGTTACATTGTTCTCATGGTACTTTATCTTAACTAGAATATATTCTATTGAAAAACCTAAGGCGTGGCAAGTCTTGAATTTTAGGAGTAAGGAGATAAAAAAAAATTCTTCATCTTTTTGGTTCTTATTTTACAATTTATCAAACACTTAATTACTTATATAAAGCTCTCAGAAATATTTAAAAGTTGTAGCGTATACTTGAACCATAAATACTAATTATCTTATTTTAAAGAAGCAATAGTAGCATTTTATTTCTAGGAATTAGTGCATAGATTTTTGGAAAAAAAAATGAACCATAGTTAATTCTAATATCCCTTCCTAATTTAAAATTCTAAAAAGTTGTTGCAAAATTAAAAAAAAATTTTTTTTTGAAAAACAAGCTTCACAAAAAGGTTTACAACTATTTGTAAAACTTTAGCTCAATCACTTTTTCAACCTTCTCTATGATAAAATGAAATATATGTTCAATATGATTTCGGTGATTTATGAAAAACATAATTTTTTATCATTGCTGTCAAGGACATTGTCACAAAAAATTATATTTGAAAACCGTTAAAGAACTTTTGCTTCATGTTCTTCAAAATTCTGCTAACCAAACAGCTTTATATATTGTCCTAGTAATTATAATATGTTATGCTTCTATAGAAGATAAGACTATTTTTTTTCTTCCACGATGACCGTGACACAACCTTACTTTCTACAAAAAACAATCAATTAACCTTACAAGTCTTTTATATGTCTTAAGTTTCTTAGCTACTACATAGTAATACTTACTGAGGTCACTAATAAATAGCAATATAATGCAGGGTTGACTTAAAGAGTATTTGAGGTACTATCCTAAGCAAAGATTATATTAGGACTTTTTAATAATATGTGGAATATTGTGGAATATATATTTTATAAATTTGTTTAAAATTATTTTTATTTAATTTCTTTGTGTGATGTAAAATTAACTATTAAATTTGTACAATCAAATTTAGAAATAAAATGTTTTTCATTTGATAAAATAATTAAATTATTCGACCTTTCTTAAGACACATTTGAAATTAAATAAGATTTTATTAATTTAATTTTGAAAATCTTCTTTTAATTAAAGTTACAGTGACATAAATAGTTAATAATATTTTATAAGTTATTAATGCATTTGGAAGAGAATTTATCTTTTTTATAAAATTTAATATTGTAAGTAGTGTTTTAATTTCTACATTTATAAATATTTTTCTAAAAGTTTTGATTTTGAAAGTAAATTTTGAAATTACATTTTTTAATTTTTAATTATATATATACACATAAAATTAAAATTTCTTTTAAGAACCTCAACATAGGCTTTGGTAGCTTCTGTCCTAGACAATTTTTGTCTTTTGTATTAGTAAGGTTCTCCTTAGTGATTCTACAAGTTTTTTAAAATCTGATTTGTCTAGCCCTTTTCAACTCCTTTCAAAAGCTTCTTAGTAACATTTATTGAAATATTTGTTAGTTTGCATTATTAAACTTTTTCAATAGGTTTACAAGATACTTCTCTTGAGAAAGAAAATTCTTCAATGTCCTTACAATAATTGTATGCCAAACAATTATTTCATAAAGACTAAGTTTATCATCTCAATTTGATGCATCATTGTCTTCTTGAAATTTTGTAACAAATGATCATTAGTTGTAATATAAATTAAGGGTTTGTTTGATTCACTTCTCACTTTTTTTTTTTGTTTTAAAAATTGTTATCTAAAATAATTATGCAATTCGTGGTAATCAGTTTCTCATCCAAATTCTATTAAGTTTTAAAAAATATTTCTAAAATAAGTGTTTTAACATAAAACAAAAACAAAAAACTGGAAATTTTTTTATCATGCTCTTCTTCAAATGTTTTGTTCAAGTTTCTAGGACACAATTTTTTAGAAAATAGAAATGTGCTCATAGGACAAACACTCTCAAATATGCTGAAGGGACAAAAAAGTTTTAAAAAACAGAAAACTATTTTTAAAAACAGTAAGTTGTTTTTGAAAATAGTAAACAAAGAAAGCCTAAATAACCAACATAAATGCATATAGTGATAAAGTCATGTGTGCCTAGATTTTGGATATAAAGAGAAGGTTTACTAAGTATTATTTGAAATCTATTCTACTAAACAATTATCAATCTTATTTTAAGTTCCCAAAAGGGGTATATACACCTTTTGAAGTTAATACACCTTATCTTTTTGCCCTTAAATTAATTGGATAATCTTGGGGTTGCTTGATGTACAATTTCTATTCAAGTTTCCATTGAAAAATCTAACTTCACATCTAGTTGATAAAATGGTGGCTTCATAGTAGATGGATTATATAGGAAAAAATACCTTTTGATACTTCACCACAGGCAATAGAAATACATCTTTTTACTATCTCGTCAAGCTTTTTTTTGTCTTAGGAATGAATAAAATGATATACCACACAATTAAAGACTTTTAGGATTAATCCTTTATTTTCTTTTGTGCCAAATTTCATAAAGTGTTATATTAGTCAAAGCCTTTGTTAGAGACTTGTTAAAAGGATTAATAATTGTTTTGGCAACTTATGCTCGACAATTATTTGTTAGTCCTTTGACTTTCATCACACTCATCATTTTGGTAGTACTTCTATTCCTCTTGTTAAAAAATTCTATCATGGGCTTATACTAGTTGAAAGTTGTTTTTGAATGTCAATTTTCTTTACAATAATCTAAGAAGGGTTTGTAGATAAACTCTTTATCACAAGTCCTTAAAGTTATAAATTTTTGTCCATTTTGATTCTCTACAATGGTCTTAAATACCAAAAAACTTGAGAAAGTATATGATTTATTCAAGAAAATGAATCCACTTCATTCTATAATAATCTTAAATAACTAGTAAGAAATACTTATTGTTGTTAAATGATGGAGTTCTTGTAGGTCTCTAAGGTTTGCATGCACGAAGTACAAACATCCTTTAACACTCTAAGGTGAATTTAGGAATGACAATTTTTGAATCTTATCACAGACTCAACCTTCAAAAACATAATGATTGATATCAAAGGAAGGTCAATCACCACCTCTTTTGTTATAATTATTTCAAATTTTGATAATTCAAGTGGTCATTTCTCTATAGCCTTTTAGAATGAAGTAGCCAACACTGAAGATTTTGCAATAATAAAGGAACATAGAATACATCTTTAACATGATTTAGATTAGCTCTCTTGGAGGAGCGATCTTACCATTATTTCTTGGTCATTCTTGGGTTGAGCTTATTCTCCCACATCCTTTATTAGATCTTAATAATCCCTTTTGTACTTGTTTGTAGCCATACTTTTTTATGTCTCTCTTTTAAAACAAAATTTCTTTTTATTGTAAATCTTGCTCTAAAAGTTTATCTAAAAATATTCCCTTCCTTTTTTTATTCTTAAACTTCAAGGGAGTTTGCCAATTCATGAATGTTACATGTAGAAAAATCCTTAATTTTTTTTTGGCTTAATTACATTTTTTATCTCTCCAATTTGAACTATGTATGATTTATGCTTCATAATTTTAACTATTTAAATTCCTACTTTTAAAATTAAGCAATTTTGGTATCACTTGCCAATTTTCTTCTACTTAAAACCCTCAAATTATTATTTTTATCTAAATATATTGGAGGTTTATAATGTATTTGAGATATAGAATAATTTTAAAAGTTTAGAAGTAAGAATTTTAGTACAAAGTTGGTAAATTTTGAAGGACTTTATAGGATGTAAGCTTAGGGTTTGAAGGGGAATTTTTTTTAGATTTTTAATTTTGGGTGAAGTTTGATATTTTAGTTGGTGAATTTTGAATAGAAGATAGTCTAATTGACCCAATTTATAAGCGTTTTAAATAAAACAACGGGAAATTGAGAGTTTTAGATAGAAAAAAATAGATGAGGAAGTAAATTTGCATAATTTTAAAAATGAAGGGAACTAATTAGCTTAAAAAACTTGATGAACTAAAATCACATACAATTTAAACTAAAGTAACAATAAATACAATTAAGCCTAAAATTTTTGTGACAAGTTGATAAGAATTTTCTTAACGATTATTTTTCTTGGATAAATATCTTTATAATTTTAATTTGATTAACACTCATAAATTCTACTGGAGAAATTACGTATCTTTCCATTTTTTTTCATAGACATTTTTCAACCTTTAAAGATTCTACAATTATTATAAATGAGTATAATGATACATTTGTATCCATTTTGTAAAATGTTTCGAGCTCTTTTATTTGCCTTTTCAACGCCAAGAATATTTTGATAAATGTCTTTACTCAATTCGTCTTGTATGTAACAAAGAGCTAACACTTACATCTCTCTTCATAGCCTTTTTTTTTTCGTGGTACTTCAATTGATTTCCATGCCAAGTCAATGATTTGTAATTTTTTCTCATATCCTTCTTTTATAACATCTTAAATATCTTGAAAAATGAATCAAGTCTTCATTTAGTCATTCCATTGGTCATGATATGCACCATTAAAGATAAGAACTTGCCTTAGAGAATATTAAAAGAAGGTTTTGATATTTGAATTTGATAATGAAGCTTAGGATTCTAAACAAAGGTGGGTCAAGTAACTTGCTTGAATATCATTGTTAGAAAATATTATAATATGCAAAAAAAAAAAAAAGTACTAAGAATGTCTTTGGTTTAAGATGCATTATGTTCCTATTTTTTATTAATAATTCTTATTTTCATTTTATTTTTTCCCTTTTTTTTTTTCCTTTATAGTTGTATGTGAAACAATAAGAACAAAAAATTGTAAAAGCTATTGGAGTGATATTGGAGAAGAAAACAATATTAGCAAAAAAAAACTTTGAAAACATTATTTCTATTTCTAATAATAAAAAGGAACGATTTGTATTTAGTATCTTGTCCACAAATCATTAAAAATTTTTAACATAAAATAAATAAAATAAAATAATGTGACATTTTTTATAATTATTAATTGAAAAGAAAGCAAAACATTTCCTTAAATCATTAAACAAGTCCAAAGTTAAGACTTACAATCTAAGGAATAAACAAATATAAGAAAACTTATTTATTATTCTTATTTTGCAACTCATACAAGATACAACACATAAATCTTCAGAATATTCAAGAACTATAATATATATCAACCATAAATACATATTGCCTTATTTTAAAGAACTGGTTCATAATTAGTATAGTGAAATAAGAACAAGTGCTTGGATTTATTAATAAAAATATGTAACATTATTGTAAATTTCAGAATTATATAATTTCTAAAAATTATTTCTTATTAATTATCAAGCTTGTATCATAAACCGATTCACTCCTGATTTTATATTGATTTTTTTCCTTCCTTTGCGAGAAACATTTTCTAATAGGTTGGAGAAACATGCTCTCGAGACATTAATGATTGTGACTTGGGATTGCAATGCCTGGAGTGCAACTCGCAAAATCGGTGTACACGAATTCAAGCTATAAGTCCTATTTTAAGGGTCCTTATTAGTCCTTTCCTCATTTTTTTTAAAATGTTTTTTTAGTCCCTGAAAATATCACAATTTCTAGTTTTAGTCCTTATTAAAATTTTATTCACTTTTAGTCCTAAATTTTACAAATCTATATTTTTTTAGGCCCTGAAAAGGTATTTTTGACGGACTAAAAACACACTATTTTTAAAACATTGGGGACTAAAAGCCACAAAAATTTTAATAGGGACTAAAACAAAAAATAGTGATATTTTTAAAGACCAAAAATATATTTAAACTTTTTTATTTATGTCTCGTACCTACTAATAAATTTTGTATGAGATTATCATGAATGATGTATAGGTGAAGGACCTCCCATTTAATCGATACTCATGGCTTACAACCCATAACTCATTTGCATGGAGGGGAGTGAACTCAAGCATTGGTTTTCCAATTTCGGCCATCATGAACCAAGAAGACTCCATTATAGATCAACTCAGAGTATGTTACATAAGTCTCAATTTTTTTATTAAAAATGAAATGAATGGGAGCAACTATGTTGATTGTTAGATAAATGTCATTTCAGATTCTAAAGACAAGTTCATATACACACATGCTTATAATTTTTATGAGACATTTTCTATTGCAGAATGGTGTAAGAGGATTAATGTTGGATATGAATGACTACAAAGATGACATTTGGTTGTGTCAAGGGCCATGCTCTAAATATACAGCTTTTGTAAGACAGTTGTGAAATTTTTTGAATCACCACCATACACAATGAAAGTATATTAATTTCGTTTGATTTCTTTATGCTTAAGCATGTCTTTATTTCACAGTCTTTAGAACCCTGATTTTGATATGTGAAATATGATTTTAACAGCAACCTGCCATTTACACTCTAAAAGAGATCGGGGCATTCCTTGTGAGACACCCAACACAGATCATCACTATTTTCATTGAAGATCATGTAACATCACGGAATGGAGTGAATAAGGTGTTTAATGCAGCTGGGTTGAGAAAATTTTGGTTTCCAGTATCAAAAATGCCCACGAATGGTGGTGATTGGCCAACAGTCAAAGAAATGATACGCAAGAATCATAGGCTAATTGTGTTCACTTCAAATGCTACTAAGGAAGCTTATGAAGGAATTGCGTATGTGTGGAATTATGTTGTAGAAAATCAATGTGAGTCCCATACCATTCCTCTAATTAAGATCAAATTATATTTTAAGTGGAGCCAATTTTGATAAGTTTTAATATTGTAGATGGACATGATGGGATGAGGGGAGGTTCTTGTTCAAATCGAGTTGAATCATTTCCAATGAACACAACCACAAAGTCACTAATCTTAATGAACTACTTTCGAAATGTCCAAAATTCTAAAGAAGTCTGCAGGGATAACTCATCTCCACTAATTAGCATGATGAATATGTGTTTTATAGCTGCGGGTAATCGATGGCCTAACTATGTTGCTCTTGACTTCTACAAGGTAAAAATTTTAGAACTCTTTGCAAACCATTACCTTAAGAGCATTAACTTTAAGTTACATATTGGTACATTTTATTCATTGAAGTTAATTTGTGGATGGAGTATTTAGAGAAGCGATGGTGGGGGAGCCCCAGAAGCATTAGATATGGCAAATAAGAATTTGCTTGAGACGTGAGGAAACAAACTCATTGTAATCATTTGGGAGGTATACAATGAACGGAACTAGTTTATGTCACTTTTTTTTTTTTTTTTGGTTACATAGGATGAAGGATCATACACACTTAAGATTATGTGTGCTACGAGTTTGTTGATAGTTTTTTTCTCCTTATATATGTTTAGTATCCACACACTCATATATAAAGTGATGTACGTTATAATTAAAAACACTTATATATATATATATGTGTGTGTGTGTGTGTGTGTGTGTGTGTGTGTTATAACTAAAAAATTGTGTGATTGTTGTGAAGTTTTTATATTAACTAGAACTAGAATTTGATTTGATTTTTATTTGCAATAAATGTGGCGTTGAAGCCACATGCACCTCTTAGCCTAAATTGAACCATTTCTTTAATTAGTCTTTGTCATGAAACTTTCTTCCTATAATCTTTGTTCAAGAGTTATTTAGATAAAAATATTTAGGTAAACTGAAATTTGTTATCACTATATTATTAGAATAAAATTGATTAGCTTGTCGTTCGTTTGGTTCTTCTTATGGTTGTCATACTCCAACTGTCGTAAGTATGATACCATTTTTCTTTCTTAAAGGTACAAAGCGATATAGGTCCTCCCATAAGTAATAACTTTAAGGACTTAACACATGTTGGGGAAACTACTCCCATGTTTTCAAGCGTTTTATGCAACAAAATTAAAACGATGTAAGAAGTTCCTACCACTATAAGGAGTGTCAACACAAATCACTATCTACAGGCTACCTCATCTTGTCCTAGAAGCACATTTGAACTCTGCAACCTCAAGATTCTCTGATTTAGAATCAATGAAAATTAGTTAATGTAAGAGGATTTAAAAGGAACAAAATCTGCAAAATTAAAGGAGGAGAGAGGTGATGAGGAAAAAGAAAAAAAGGAAACAAAAGGGGGAGAGGAGAAGGAGGAGGGAGAAGAAGGGAGGAGGTGTTGATAGGGACTAAACATAAAAAAAAAATTGTCCGTATAGGAACTAAAACGAATAGTTTCTAGGTGTAGGAACTAAGGCATAAAAGTTGTGCAAGTATAAAGACTAAAATGTAAAAATAGTACAAGTATAAAAACTAAAACAAAACAAAACACACGTCAACGTCACATCATCTAGTGTTAATAATGTTAACTTTTTGTTAACAACAAAGATCAAAACGGAACTGAAAGTGCTTGTATAGGAACTAAAACAGATGACTTTTAAGTGTAAGAACTAAAAGATAAAATTTATCCAACTATATGAACCAAATGAGTAATTAAACTTTATCATTTCTTAGAAAATGGTATTGGAATAAAAGTTCTAAAAAAATAGGTGTAATGTGTTCTCCTTTTAAAATTGAAATTTCACTTTGATAATTCATGCAATAAAAAATTGACACTTAAGATTAACGTTAATTAACGAGATGAAACTCTAATTTTTTTTATTAAAGAACAACATTAAAAGTATCTAAAGAATCGTACCTAAATTTTTTTCTAAAAGTTTTCCTTCTTAGTCGAAGAGAATAAATTTATATTTCGGGAATTAAATATTCTTGTCGATGCTTATTTATAAATAACTGAGAATAAATTTTTTCTTAATAATTGAGTATAAACTATAAAGTTGTTTAATTTTCTCATAAAAATTAAAGATAAATATATTATTCCTATAAAAGTTAAATAATGGCCAAACACATTTTATACATTTCTTTAGAAATACCATCCTTCTAAATTTCATTACTAGAAAATTTAATCAAGAATAAAAAAATCCGTGGACTAAGCACTACTTAAATGTGTGAAAAACCATAGAATGACTTTGACAGTAATGAGATTTCTAATCATAGAATGAATCATATCCGTGAATATAAACATATTGTGAAGAATGAATCCGCGAATAGACGAAGACAGATTAGCCTGGACCATTAGCGTCATGGAATTGATTCCCAATTAACCATTCAAATTTCTTTATGCGAATACGCTTTTGTTGGCGACCATGCAAACGAATGCTTGAATCCTTCCTGCTTGTGTGAGCTCTGTGCCCATCGCCTGAACTAAAAGCCACGCAAACCCAAATTTCTCCATAACTTCTGGCCTTAATTAAACCACATATATTAAGTGTTATACTTTATGCACGCAAACTACGCTGCATGGAGTGAAACAGTTAGACGGCAAAGTTGTTAAAACGAAAGGATTGTGGATAATTTAGCTTGCGAAGGCTTTCCAACTATGAAATGAAGCAATCTAGCTAGCTATCTCTCATGTTATAGAACTTGAACCTTACGGTAAAGCAATGTTTGTCATTCTCAGCACGCGTTAGTTAATGAAGCTTCAAAAGAGAGTTCGAAACAAGAATTGCTTCAAGGAAAGAAAAAAAAAAGTGTTCGAAAAAATATTGATTCAAGAAAGAAAATAAACTTCTTTTGATTTCTTCAGATAACCAACACCACACTCCCCCCCTCCCCCTTTTTTTGGTCCAACGTTAGCTTGTACGCATAACATAATACGGCAGGAAGCTGAATAATTCAAAGCCGTGCGACCTCTCACTATGTATAGAAAATGATTTAAAAAATAGATACAATACATATACAATAATTTTTACAACAGCCTGTAAACATAATTTTTTGGGTCTATCTTTCTTCATCACATTATTTATTACATTTTAAACTTCTTTTTCTTTTCTTTTCTTTTTCTTTTTCAGTTGTAAAATTTGTTGTACATTTTGTTGTACAAGTATCATTTTTTTGTAAAAAAATACTAATTATTTTTTTTAAGGTCTATACTTTTTTTTTTAAATATCTAATTATTTTAAAACAGTTTAAATATTTTCTTTTTAAAAAATACAACATGAACTAAGCATTAATCGTATACGACGAGAAACCAAGAGACAATGGTCAACTTGTTCATTTTTCTTCTTTTCTAATGTTGTAGTAGTTTACATCTATTTTGTCATATAGTACTTATAAAAAAAGTGAGCTTATTTTTAATATATTATTGTATAACTTTTTATTAAAATGTGGGTTAAATATATAATTTAGTCTCTCTACATGTTGCGGATTATTAATTTGGTCCCTATATAGAAAAACTTATTAAATCAGTCCTCATACATACAAACGTTACCAGTTTGGTCCCAATCATCATGACGTCATTTACGGTTTCTTAATTTGGTCCCTATAAATATAGTGCATTCCTAATTTGGTCGCTATACGTGTAGCATATTCTTAATTTGGTTCCTATAAGAATTAAGAATGCGCTACATGTATATGAACCAAATTAAGAATACGGTATACATATAGAGACCAAATTAAGAATGTGCTATATTTATAAAGACCAAATTAAGAATATGTAAATGACGTTATAATGGCAAGGACTAAATTAAAAATGCGCTACACGAGTAGGGACCAATTTAATAAATTTTTATATATAGGGATCAAATTATAGATTGGTGACACGTATAAGAATTAAATTATACCTTTAACCTAAAATGTGGTAAGTTGTTATCACATAGTTAAAATATTTTATCTATAATATATTATTATTATTATTTAAGAAGTTAAATTATTATTTTTCTTTTGTTACAAGTGGTCACAATAACATAGTAGATGTAAATAAAATTTTGAATAAAACTAGAATATAATCCTCTCACAATGTACCTAATTTTATATGGAGCCCAAAGATTGTGCCATATTATATGGACTAACCAATAAGGTGTTTAGTTTTTTTAATATTTCTTTTGAATATTTCTGTATTTATAAATTTAACAGTTGTTAATTACTATTTTATAAATGAACAAATAATTAAAATTGTAGTGGCTCAAGCTAGGGTTATTTAAGGTTGGACCAACCAAAAATCTAAAATTCATTTTAATCTCAATTGATAATTTTTTAATTAATAATTATTATTATATTTTTTGGGTGAATCTAGAGTATCCTCTAGCCAGAAGCCAAAGACTAATATTGAAATACTAAAATCCATTTAGAGAGTTAGTATCTTTTAATAGATGTTTCTCCATACATATGAGTGAGAATCAAACTCTTAACATTATGCTTAAGGAACAAAATTATCTGTTAACTATGTCATACTATATTGATAATTATTATTACACTTTATCTTCTAAAGTACATTCCTCTCACTTTAAAAAATCTCAAATCTTTTTAACAATTATGGATCATCACAATTCACATGCTCTTAACTTACTATATTTTCTACCAAACTAATAAACTCAAATTTGCTTGTTAGTAGATCAGATATATCCCTTAGAATTGATTTTTTCTTTTAATAAGCAAATATAAGCATTTATGTATATATAATTTGTGTATAATGTATAAAGTTATATTATTTTAATATATATTTTTACAGCATCTTTGTACAATTTATTTTTTATGGCATTATTCTCTCTCTATTATAAAAAGGGTGTACAAGTACAAGTCGAATTTTTTTAAAATATATGTGTTGGTTTGAAGATCATCAGTTAACACCTTGACAGCTAAAGCTGCTATAAAATGGTTCACGTTCACATGTTGCACTCTTTGGAATTCAAATTTCGCATTCAATCTCTGTAACTGACAGATAAAGGTGACAATAGCTCATCTTCCCTCTCACACTCTCTCTCCGTCACACTGTCAACAAAACAAATGATGCAGGTATCTTACTCCCTTTCTTCCTTCTTCCTCATGCTCTGTTTTTCCTCTGTTCTAAAACAGAGACTTCACTTTCCTCCTCCTTCTTCTTTTTTGTCGCAGAAGCCAACACTTGCAACAACCCTTTTCTCCGTTTTGCTCCTTATCCATTCCTCACTTGCTCTCAAGGTACCAAGTGACAACTTTAACCCTTTTCGATAACCCTCTTTGCTTCTCTCTTTGACAAACTTCGTTTTTGAACTCCACACTCTTAAACAGGAAGGACAAACATGCGTAGCAGACAGGAACTGCGACTCGGGTTTGCATTGCGAAACGTGCGTGGCCAATGGAAACGTGCGACCAAGATGCACTCGTATTCAACCAATTAACCCCACTTCGAAGGTCTCACTTTTTCTCTTGTTTTTTTTTTTTTTTTCTGAGTTTTGTTTTGTTGTGGCCTATGGAGTTTTGTTGTAGCATGAAAGTGGCATCTAATGAAGTGTCAGTTTTTGAATAGGTAAAAGGGTTGCCGTTTAATCGGTATTCATGGCTGACGACGCATAATTCATTTGCGCTTTTGGGTCAGAAATCAATGACGGGTTCTGTTATTCTGGCTCCCACGAATCAGCAGGACACCATCACAAGCCAGCTTAACGTGGGTTCTGCTCTGTTACATCATTTTTCTTTTCTTTTACAAAACTTATATGGAGTTGCCTATCTTTTAATGTTCTTCATCAATTATAATTGAAATTGAATTAAATAATACATTCCAAAATGTTTTGCCTTGTTAGTCAATCACAAACTATTATAATAATAAAATTAATTTCTATGTATCATAGATTTTACGTGTCAACTAATCAAAAATCATGTTAAGTGTGATTTTTAAAATAAATAAATATTGTAAAAAATCAACAAACTTATTATATATGACAATTTTTTTTATCATTTGACTGTATAATTTTTTTTATATATATTGTCACTACATATATTATTTTTTCTATAAAAATTACTGTACAAGTTATACCAAAAATAATTTTTAATTAGTTGATAATGCATTTTACATTAAGAATAAATGTCAAAACTCAAACTACAGTTTTGATAAGAGAACAATACCAAAAATATTTAATAATGTATCTAAGTTTTGTACTTTTTTTCTTTTTGGATATAGTGGTATTTGGTTACTAGGAAAATTTTGAATTCCAGAAAAGTGGAAGTTAAGAAAAGGAATGATCTTTGAAATTTAAGCAGTTGTTTGGAGATCATTTGTCGTGTCTCTCATTGTGTTCTGTCTACTTACCGGGAAAGTAAAGCTTCTGCCTGAAAAAGTCTGAAAGTGGTTATGAGGTTGCTTGCTGCAGGATAAATCGCTATTATGAAAGTTTCGCCCGAGATTGTCTCGTGTGAGAAACTATATTTTAAACTAAACAAATAGAAATTCTTTACACGGTTGAATAGTTCAAAACTTCAAATAGTTACTAGTTTAAGTGGATTAGTTAGAGACTGAAATGTGAAATGGATTTTTTTAAATTTTTTTAATGACATGTTTAGAATTGTTGAAGCCCACTAGTGACGAGGATAGGATTGTCTGTTTTCTCTCGTACAAGAATGTCTTGTATGTGGGTATTTATGTATTAAGTTGACTAAACAAGTTGGATTCTTTTTTTCATGATTGAATAGTTCAAGTTGTTACTAGTTTAGTTTGATTAGTTAGGAACTTAGTGTGAAACGTTAATTATTTTTTAAAGAATGTTTTAATTTTTTTTTAATGACACGTTTAGAATTGTTGGAAGCACAACAGTTATGAAGGAATGGGTCAAAGTTCAAACATAAGCAAAACAGTAATGTCATTTGGTCACTTGGTGGGAATTACTCACTGTCTCTTTTACACGGATCGAATAGCATCATTTTTACAAACACAATCAAAGATGCATAGTACAAAGCGGATGAAAGAGAAGTTATCCCTTGTGAATTTACCAATGCGTAAAAGAAATCTAAACTACTAGGTCTTTTGATGATATAAATGATTTCAGTTCAAGAGCATTGGCACCTTATGCCTACATTTCACATTTCTCTCGCAGAATGGAGTACGAGGGTTGATGCTTGACATGTATGACTTCCAGAATGACATTTGGCTGTGTCACTCATTTGGTGGCCAGTGCTACAACTACACTGCTTTTGTAAGTAAGAAATTACTTAGTTGTTGTTGCTATTCCAAATTAAGGGTGACGCAATTACAAAATTGTATTCCTCCGTGACTAAGAAATCTGGTTATGCTTTTATTTCAATAATTAATAGTTATTTAAAATGTGAACAATGTAGCAACCTGCCATTAATGTTCTCAAAGAGATTCAAGTATTTCTTGACGCAAACCCATCAGAGATTGTTACTATTTTCATTGAGGATTACGTTACATCACCAAAAGGCCTAACAAAGGTGTTTGATGCTGCTGGACTGAGAAAATACTGGTTTCCAGTGTCTAGGATGCCCAAAAATGGTGGAAACTGGCCAACGGTTGATGATATGGTCAAGAAGAATCAGCGTTTAGTTGTCTTCACTTCAAAAGCATCCAAGGAAGCTTCTGAAGGGATAGCCTATGAGTGGCGATATTTAGTAGAAAACCAATGTAAGTACTACAAGTTCCTAAAATTAAGTTTTCTATGGAAACAAAATTATTGGTTGAGAAATCCTAGTAATACACTCTTTAACAAATTATTTTTAACAGACTCTGTGTTATTGGTTGAAATTTATTATAAATCACAAATTTATGTGAGTCTCATTCTCTATTTAATGAACTCGACTCTTGATTTTGTAATTGCTAATAAATTTTAACAAACAATAGAAAATATATTAATAATAATGTGTTAGAGAACGTGTTACTACCACTTGTCTTATTGGCAAATGGTAACGGGGTTTTGAGAATGCAATTTGCAGATGGAAATGGAGGCATGAAGGCTGGTTCATGCCCAAATCGTGCAGAGTCACCATCTATGAACACAACATCAAGATCATTAGTTCTAGTGAATTTCTTTAGAGATCTACCTGATGTAACTAAATCTTGCAAGGACAATTCAGCTCCTTTGCTTAGCATGGTCAATACATGCTATGAAGCAGCTGGCAAACGTTGGCCTAATTTCATTGCTGTTGATTTCTACAAGGTGTTATAATATTAGCCATGATTGATATTGCCAACTTATAGAGTAAGCGAATTCTGATGTGATAAACATAGTAAACTTTTTTTATTACTTTGATGTTTCAGAGGAGCGATGGAGGAGGAGCCCCAGAAGCAATAGATGTTGCTAATGGTCATCTAGTATGTGGGTGTGGAAACATGGCATCCTGCAAGGTTTGCAGAACTTACTTTTATAGTTTCACTCTCCTGGCTCCTCTAAAGCAAGAGCTAGAGAATAAAGTCCAATAATAACTATTAATTAAAAAATT